>CADDXX010000405.1:247506-293070 GCA_902810485.1 Alauda arvensis | reverse complement strand
ASAGTCAGMATACAASCTGACACCCTGTTCATTAGGGTGGTGGTAGCAGTCAGATGAAGCAGTCTTGTYGAAGCAGTGAGCCCATAGAAAGATCTGGCAGCTCCTGTGCTCTGGGAATCCAGTCAGTGAGGGTTTTTACTGTCCCAATCCCCAGATTATATCCAGGTGGGAATGCTTGGCTCCTCCCCCYTGGGCAGAGCATCTCACAATGGGCTGATGTCATTCCATGAGTCACACAGGGGGTCCTTGATTGCCCATTAAGCAGAGATGGCTCCTGAGGGGAGTTACCTGTGAGCCATGGGCAGGGCATTGATGGGCCATTAACAGCAGATAGTCCAGAGGGAGGGGGCAGGGAAAACACTGCCCCACCTGGTTCAAGAGCTCATGGAGATGGTGATAGAATACAGACTTTGGGCACATCTTACATTGCAACCTAGGMCACCCAGACACTCTGTGAAGATGGCAGTTTTGAAAACTACATTATTTATTGTGGTGCCTCACTGTTGGTGTCACTCCTTTACTTGAGAATGAGCATTTCAGCCATTCCAGTGTCACTCAAGCTGATGTTGCTCAGTGTGTGTGGACATTGCTGGGTGCATGGAACATTCGTAATTAGGAGGAGCAATCGCTTTCCCTCTGCTTGCTTTGGCACACACAAGCACCAGGTAATCCCCACTCAGGGCCAGTTTTACACACTGAGGAGGTACTGGGGGTAGTAGGGCACTGCTTTTTACCTTTCYAGAGAGAACAAGGCTGTGCTCTCTCTGGAACCTCGTTTTGAAAGACCTTTGTAGACAGTGTGTGAGGAAATGTGTATTTGTGCTAGACCAGACAGACAGATTGCATGTCCAGTGATTCCTGCTCCCTCAATTCTACAAATTTCTTTAAAGACYTGAGAACTGAGTCCCTTCATAGATGTCTCCATTCCTTTTAAAGGTTGTTTCAATGTAGTGGTATTAAATTCATTGCTAACAAATTAATTAGCTGAGTTAGGCCATTGGATCAAGAAAGCACATTAGATCTCTCCCACAGACTTTGGAAAACAAAATTCCTATGTCAAAGGATGAACAAACTGAGGGCTGTCAGCACAGAAGACACCCTGGGGAAAGACAGGTACTGAAAACACCAAAAATCTTAGTAGAATTTAATTATCTTAGGGGACCTATACACTCCTTTAGAACAGTGGGGTAAATTCCTTATGGTCCTTAATTATGTCTTTTAACAATTACTGAGAAGCTACAGTTAAACTGAGCAGCTTTATATTGTTTAGCTGGAAACAGAAATTGTATTTTTTCCTTGTATATATGTGGGGACTAATTTAATCAAATTCCAGGCTAGAAAGTTTGTTGATGTTCTTAGTGGGAACACGGAATAGCATACAGAGCCTTAGCAAGAAATTTGTGGAGCTTTCATATTTTTCTAACAGTTCTGTAATCCAGAAGAGCTGCCTGTCCAGGCTGCTCAGGATTAATTGTGCCTGAAAGCAATAGAAAATGGATCTTTAGCTTTGCATATTACTGCTTATCAAATACAAAATATTCAAAAGCTTTGCTCTGTCTGCAAGGAGTGAGCAGTTGTGAGTTTTTCCTGGTTACATTTCATATTYTTCAGTGTTGGTAAATCAAAAAGCTTGTACTTTATATAGCATGTGTAAATGACCATACAATCATTTGTACATGAATTTGTATAAGGAAATACAATTCAAATATCCAAAATTTGGAAATGGCAGAACACTTCCATTGGCATTGTACCACCCAGCACTTATGCATCCCTGTCACCCTGTCTAAATATTATCAAAAAATTTTAACCAACGATCAATTGATATTTCCTCTGCAGGACTTTGGCCTCAGCTAACACACAGATGCCTCAATAATGAAGTGGAAGAATGGGATATATATATATTTTTTTTAATAAATCCCCTTTCCTTGTTCATTTCAGAGCTGACAGATGGATAGTGACTGAGGGAATTGTAGGAACAGAAATGTGACTTAGTTTCCCTGAGAAAATTAGTTCTAAACCTGTCCTTTCTGAGAACTCTGTATGCAATGATTTGAGACTCTGATATGTTCTTCACCTTTGACTGCCTGGTCTGTACCTCTAGGTCTGCTCTGTAAAATGTTGAAGGGTTCAGTTGCTGACAAAGTCCATGAGAACTAATTTATTAATATGTAAGCTCWTCTGTATTGCTAAAATACCATTTTAACAGTCTGAAGTATTTCACACTGGATACCAAATATCTGTGGGCTGCCTATATCTCAGCTCTCTATCTCCTAAATGGAGATAAYGCCTTCAAATTTCACATGGTTTTTACAATGATGGATTAATTGTCTGCAAAGCACTCAGATTTTGGGGTGATGAGGATCATAGAAAAGCCCCAGAGGAAATTAATAATTTTGTTTTCACAGTAGGGCTTGAACAGTGTTTTTTTAAAATAAGACCCAGGGCAACATATTGAACAGTGAGGCTAAGAAAAATATTGAACAGCTGCTAATTAAGTCCTTTTAATGCACTAAGTAGGARTATTCTTGRGAGAGCTGAATGTGTGATCCTGTAATTAAAAACTCCATTCCATATGAAAAAGGTGGCCAAATTAAGGCCATACTGCTAACCTGGATTCTGTCCATTTCTAATTTTTGGCAGCTTCACAGTCATAATCATATTCTTTGAGAGAAAATGCTGTGTGACTGTAGTAGAAGCAAAACCAAATCAATGGAATGGTCCATGGAAAGTCACCTACTTAATGCACAAACAGAATCAGGACCTTGACGTTCCTGTTCTCCATGAATTAGCTAAGTAAAGGACAGCAGCAGCAGGATGTTTTCCTCCTGGACCAACACCAAAATGGGATGAGAKACATGATTTCTTAAACAGCAGGTATGAGTTCTGGGAGTCAAMGATTTTATTTCAGACTGAGTAAAAAGGTTTCACAATCTTTCACATCRCCCCCAAACACCTTTTACCTTTTATCTGCCTCCTCCCTCCAGTACACCTTGTCTTTTCTGGTTCTTTTTTCAGTTTTCTTGCCAAACCTGTCCTTGTTCTCTATTCAGTTCATCTTCTATCTCCCTCACATCTGCTGCCAGTCCTACTCTCTGTCTCAGGGAAAAAAACTCCCAGTTCACATAGTTTAAAACAAATTATGATCAAAGTGATTTATTGATTTGTTAACACCAGTTCAGGAACTACACCTTCAAGATCAAGGTCAATAACACAGTTCTGTACAAATACAAATGTTGATATTCACCTGCACATGTCTAAACACCCTTCCAGAGCTGATGCCTAAAAGTCACAGCCACACACACATCTGTGTGCTCACACATTGKCACTGTCCCTGCCATCAGGAGAAGCTGGTGGCCAGCACATTACTTGGTTACTATTTAATCTGACTGATGATTGTTTTCCTTTTAACAGCATTAGTGTGGGACAAAATGTGCTTTTRGGCAGTTTGGAATGTTGATTTACACACATTCTCACACTCCTGTTTTTGTCTTGACAGCTGCTGTTATTTGGACCGTGCCAGCAAGGGTGGCCTGTGAGAGCAGCTTTCTTATCACAGCTTCTTTTTGCCTCCTGGGAACCTTCTCTGAGCCTCCTTGTACCCAGTCTCAATTTTGTAACACACAACCCCACTGATTCCCATCACTTCCACATCATTTTTCCTGACCATGATTTTCTTCCTTATYCAGGCAGAGCCGATGATGAAAGCTGCCTTTGGGAGTGGGAAAATAATCCAGCCTGGTGGGAAAATATCTCTACATCAGACAGTGAATGTCCTTCCACCTACATGAAAGTAGAGAAGCAGAACAGAGTTACTGTAAGCGTTTTTGAAGGTAATTGGTAAATTGAAGCAGAGTCCAGACCAAGGTTTGGGCTTTGACTGCTGATAGCACAAKGGTATCAGAATCATGCCCCAAACTCGATTTAACTCCTGCAATTGCATCATGTGACTGCAGAAGAATTTCTCCAAAGGCACAGCCATGGAAGATCCCCCCTCCTTGTTTTTGTGTGCTGCTTCAGAAGAACAGAAAATAACAAAAGTTGCCTTCCACCGAGCCCACAGGGAAAAAATGTACTTCCAGCCTGACCAGAAGCTCTCTGTCCTGTTTCCAGAGCACTCATTTTTGTGGCCACCCATGACAAATAGCTGCAGCTTGACAGCTGATTTCATACTGGCTTTTTTTCCAAGGGGCCTTGACTGTGTAGAATTGCAGGAGTAAATAAGGCCATTTAAACAGTTTTTTTCAGTCTCTGCATGTGACTTCCAGCAAGAGTCTACAGAATTCAGCAGTATTTTGTGGGCCAGCACCACTTCTGCTTGAAAAGGACTAATTCTAAATCACTGATTTAAGCAGTGCTAAACCAGAGAAGTCTGCACCAAAATTGTAGTGGAAGAAACTCCATTTCTGGCCTTCTCCCAAATACTTTGCAAACTGCCCCTTCCAAGTAGTGTCTTCTATTTCTCTTTTCCTTTTTATTTTTATCTTTAATTTTTTAAAATAAAGATGTCTGTGAAACAGTCTTTATGGCTCATACAAAAAAAAAAATTGCACATTACACAAAATACCATAAGATCAAGATACTTATTAAACAAAAGACTGCAGAAAGCAACAAAATAACATTTTCTTAACTGATCTGCCACTCTCCAGACAGCAAGATATCTTTCTTAAGTCAAAACCAAGAAGATGAAGCCTTACCTCACAGTAAATACATTTTTGTATTGTCTGTGGATATTTTTTAAAATTTGTTTTCCCCAAGTGATTTCTGTATAAGTGAGATTTATCAGTCTGTGTTTGGAATACATGAGGAACATTCAGGAGTCCCTCCAGCTCTCACACTCCTTGGGGAAAGAGAGATATTTTGTTAAGAATGACTATTGAAGTCATTGAACTTCWCTATTGTAAASTTTTAAWAGTATATTTTTCTTTTTAAYGTTGTTGGTACATTGAAAGAAATGTATGCTGGATTAACATTTGACAAGTAAAATCAATTTACTGGCAGCAAAAGGGCAAATCTGAAGACTGTATATATGGAATAAGTAAGTGGATGACATTTTAAAAGCTACACCTTCTTAAATCCTTTAGCCAGGTCTCACTGCATACCTGGGGATTAAAATTACTTACATTCAAGTTTATTATACATCTTTAAGAATAAGTATTCTGTGATGTCCCAGTTCTTACTGACTTCCTATAAATCAGTATAAACAGCCAGAAATTGATATCTAAAAAAATAAAACATTGAATAAGACTCTTTATATTCTGAAAAAAATATGATTTTTTCCCATAGACCTCAGATAAATTGTTTTCACACAACAAAGGACTGGCTGAGGAACAAGCAGCTGAGTTGTGGGTAATAATGCTGAATGGTTTGAAAGATGTTGTTGTGTACTGCCTGACCTACATCTGAACTGCTCACAGCCTGGGAAGGGGGAGAGGATTATACCCTGCATCCAATGGCTGCTAAAGCAAATCATATCTGGTACTCTTTGTTCTCGGAGTAAACAACGTGTAAGAAAATCTCACACAGCAATCCTGTCTTTCTAGGGAAAGTAGTGACAGTTGGCAGAGAATTTCTTCAAATTGTTTTCTATTATTTATGTTATAAAAGTTTTGCCAGTCAGACGGAAATGTAATAGCTGTAGTGTTTGTGGCTCTGCTTGTTTTTTGCTAYTGCTGTCCTAGAGGAAGCTAAATTAAGAGGTAGACAGCGGGCAGGAGCAAGCAGGACTCAAATCTACTTCACAGGGCAAGACAGGGAAAAGTCAGTACAAGATATTCTGAGAAAAAGTTTTTGATAAAAATGAAAGTTTCTGTTGGCTTAGCTGCACCACCAAATAAAGAAAAAAATATGTAAAATAAATGAGGARATTTAGAGTACTAAAACTGTTAACAGGTAGAAATAGATTGCAGAAGACATTAATAGAGTGAGACTGATTCTGTATGTTTAAATTCACATAATTACCATTTCAGTTCAGCTGAGATTGTAAAGTAAGCAGAATCTTGTGCTTTCCAAACATAAATGTTCAGTGGTGTCTTGCTGCTGTGGTARGCTCAACACAGARTTGTGCATGGTTAGAAGATAGCACTACCAAAGCAGGTTTCAAGTGATTCAGAGGAAGCAAAGTTATAAACTTCACAGGTCATTGTGCACATCAGGATCTCAGACTCCTTCCAATGAAAATAATTATATATATCTATAATATTATATATATAATATTATAATTATATAAAAATATTATATATAAAATATATATATATACAATATTTTATATATTATATATATATTATATATAAACATATATATATAATATATACATATTATATATGTAGTAGGGTCTGCCCAGTGATCATCCCCTTCACTTGCTTCTCCAAAGTCTGATTTCATAGATGTTTTGTCTTTAATTGGGAAGGAGATTTTAAATCTAGTTGAGTGACTATTAAATCTAGTGTTATGTTACTTGAGTGCTGCAGACCCAGTATTTCACAAAACAAATATCATGAAATCTCACCCCCATTGCAGGCAAAGACTCCATGACTACATATCAACCACAGTCTTTGTTGCCATTCATGGAACAGGCATGAAGGTCCAGGTTCAGAAATCCTGTTAGGAATTGTCCTGTTGAGTGTTGTAGAGCCTACAATTAAAGCTATGCTTTAATCAACACCTGTTCACAGTCACATATAGAGGAATTTACATATATACATATGCATATACCTACACAGACTGGGGAGAATTATGTTCCTTTACATGACTTTCTAACAGGTAACCTGAGTCACACACAAGTGCCAGGAAATTAAATGCCTTATATAAACTTACARCTTGGCCTGGAGAATACTTTTCAATTTATCCTTTTTGCCAGATAGGACTGGATCAATCTGTTCATTTCTTTAATTCCCAAGTATACAAAATCCCTGAACCTGGACATAAATTGCATTGTGTATCAGTGGCCATCACTGAACTAGCACAGCTCCCTTCATTGGTAATCTCCTTAAAAGACTGAGCAGTTCTGGAAAGGAAAGGAACCTGAAATAATCACTTCTTTTGAATAGAAATAACAGTGTCTCCTGTGCTTTGGTGTGACCTTCATGCTGTCAGGATGTATTAGGTGTACTGTGAGGTTTACCAGAGCAGACCTCTGGGAACTTTGGTAGAGGGATGYCTAAGCTGTGAATTCCTGACAGCCTTAGGCACTGAATCATGCAGCTCAGCCAACTTGGTGGCCTATCTCAGTATGCACAGTAGCAAAAACTTTAAGTACCTACTTAAGCTTTGTGTTGATGAAAGCTTTGGTGCCTGTGCATGCTCAAGCACTCTAGCAGAAAAGCAGCTTTATTTTATTTTTTTTTTTTTATGAATCCTATCAGAGTTAAAGCACATGAATGAAGCCTAAAATGAAATTGAAGTGCCACAATTTCTTTGTGAGGCTCTGCACAAGTTCTCTGGRATGAAACTTGCCTCTTTCATTAGGAATGTCTGTCAGCATGGAAAAGTTTTAAAGGTCATTGGTTTGCACAAAGTGGTATGAGCAGAATCTCAAGGCTGGCCGAGCAAGCCTCACTGAGGAAGCTGAAAGGAAAGGATGAAACATCTTAATTCTCCCTGCAAGGTCCTCGAGTTCCTCCAGGGCTCCTCTGTTTTGGTCTGTGCAGGATTCCCCTGATCAACTAGAACTTTGCACCTTGTGGCTTTTGAGAARGGACACTCACCAAAGATTACTGCAATCTCTACACCTCACACTTCCCTACAAAGATAAGGGGAATCTGGGGCCTTTGATTTTCTGTGGATTATGCGGACCAAAAATTAATGGCAACTTCATTATTGATAACAAAGGAAAATGTTAAGACACATATGTTTTGTGGAGATACACATCCCACTGAATTTCAGTGTSAGTGCCTTCTGCAGTTTAGGAAATAATTTCTCTTTTGAGATGCTTTAAAATGTGAAGGAAGTACATTAGCAATGATTTGTATAAATARCAAACTTCCTAACTTCAATTCAGATACCATACTACAGTATGATGTCAGCTCTCTGTGAACACATTAATTTAATAGGAAAAAAAGAAGAAAGGGAGAAAGAATACAATTGGGTGTATGGAAAACAGAAGCTGAAGAAAAGCATGATTTCACCCTCTATCTTTCAAACATGGATTGATGGGTCTGAATTCTTCAGCTGTTGTTATARTACAAATATTAAATAATTCACTTTTATAGATCCCACTTTAATGTTACTATCCAAAATCAGACTTACGCAAAAGGGCCAGGAACGGACATTTTCTCAGCTGTTAATGTCAGTATAAAGAATAAATGTGAGTATGAGTCATGTTCCCTGTTGTACTGAAAGATCAATTAATATGAAGATTACCATTCCAAAGCACAACTCCATATGAAGTTTCTTAAGTGAGGTCTATTTTATGTTAAGAAAATCTTTGTGTAACTGTCAGCACTCAAAGAAGTGGCTTTTAAGGCTGAGTATTTATGTACTGCTAGGCACAAAAAACAAAAAACAAAACAAAACAAAAAAACCAACAAAAACAATGTCTCACAAATTGTGTAAATTATCAAAAGGGCAACACATCTGTCTTAATTCCAAAATTAACTAATGTGCTACCTTGACATTAGGGTGGCTTTGTTGTTGTTTTGTTATCCACTTCTTTCCTGTCTTTCTGTAAGCCTCCTATGCAGGGAGTTTTGTTGCTTTAGAGAAGGCAGGCAAGAGAACAGCTGAATCCGGTGGGACTTTTATTCTTGCATTCTTTCATGGGGAAAGTGTATAAAAATGGACTTTGGGTATGAAGAAGATACACAATTTATTATTACTGTGTTATTTGATATTTAATATTATTATTACTGTGGAAGGAGTTGGGATTGCTCTGCTTGATTGTTCCTTCTGGTTTGAAACCAGTGGAAGAGGCAAATTTTTGTTGAGTTGTCTTAGTTTTTGTATTACCTGTTAATAATATATTTTATATTACCATAATGCCTGTRTAGTTTACAATTCATTTCAATGATCCATTTTTTTCCACATCCAGGGACAAAAGAATTATTGATGAAGAACAATAACAGATGAAGAACAAAATCACAATTCTTCATATAATCAAAGGATAGAAAATTCAGAGACTTCAATTTGGCCTTCCTAGCTGTGCAATCTCAGTGCCTAAAAATGTGTTTGTCTCTATTGGGGTGATGCAAAAATCTGTAATGAAGCACATTCCTGTACAGCTAATAGGATAGTTTCCAGAGGTTATTTCACAGCAATGGTAAGAAACAGGCATTTAGGAAAATACAGAGGATTTAAGAGTCTGTAGAAGATGGCTGAGAATGTGAGAATAGGGAGCTGCCTTCAAAGGCTGCATCTGTGCCCAGTCCTAATCCACTCTTTGCTGTACAAGGAAGCAGGGCAGATGAAGATCTGCTGATGGCAGATAAGGAATCAGGTCACAGATTTATCTAGGTAGCTTACCCTTCTCCCTGATGAATCCCCTTCAAAAGTCTCAGTGGGTGTATGGACCCAAGAAGAGAYAAACCTTGGATTCAGAGCTTCAGCGAAAGGGCAGAGCTCAGCACCCTCTCATGCTGCTTCTATAGTTTTTCAGTAACTTGCTGAATGTATTATTACTCTGTTATCCTTGTGAGGCATGAAACCCTCACCAGTGCCTGTACATTATCCTTGGGAAGCCTTTAGAGCTCAGAGCCATTAGCAGYGCTTAGAGCAAAGGCACCTGACTCACTCTTTGAATGATCTTACTGGGGCCAGATCCTTCTTTTTTGGGCAGCCCAATACCTAAAAYCTTTTAATTTTTGTGCCAAAGGGCACAAAAWTTAAAAGATTTTAGGTATKCAGGAGTCATTGAAATTGAGAAAAAATATGAGGCTTTGTGCTTAAATAATTGAGGGGATTTTTTCCCTGTTGTTTATATTGCTAAAATAACCTTCAATGAGGGTGAGGGGATTTAAGTTTAAATGTTTTACCACAGTAGCATTGCTTTCAGTGTTCACCAAGTGTAAGGACTSTCTACTTCTAAATACAAAAGGATTTTGCAATCAAACATAATAAGAACAAGATCAGGTCATATGTGAAAGACAGATGTCACCATGCAGGGAATAAAAGCACTAATAGTTTCAGTGCAAAAGGTCCAAGATCTTTGAGTTTTGTAGAAACTGTCTTCCACTGAGTAAGGCACCATCAGAAGACAGCAAAGGAAGCTCCTGAGGCTGAGGGGCAGCAGGCATTGGAATGAATGATGCCTTTGGAGAAGCTCCTGGTCATAAAATCAAAGCAGGCTCTGAGAGCTGAAGGCTAAGGTTGGCCTGGAGACATTAGAAAAGGAAAAAAAAAAAGGCAAATTGCTCTGTTGAGATTAAATAACAAAGAAGGGTTGTAGAACCGGGATTTTCTTTTCTAGTATAAATTCTTGCATTTCAAGCAGAGGAGGAGGCGGAAATTCCATGTGCTAATAATGGCTTAGGAGAGGAAGGACAGTGTACAGCATCAGCTCTTATTGCAACATTGAGGGGGAGGAAGAGTTTGGCATGTAAACTGCAAAGACATTTAAGCCAAATCCACTAAAAACAGAAAGCCTAGGGCTTCAGCAATCCCTGAAGTTTAGCTAAAATTATTAAAAAATGAAAATCTGAAAGGAACTTGAAGCTGTTATTCCTTCTGTCCTTTTGACCACGGCTGCTTCCTGCTTAACTTYATTTGTATGACACTCATTCAGCAAAGGGTGTCAACAGGTGCTCAGGTTCAAACCTGTAATTTGGAGTATTCATCCCCTTGAGTCTCTSACTGAATCGTGGGTAATACCAATYGTTATCCTTACAGCAAAACTAATGAAGTTAGTTTAGGGCTAATGAAACTGCACAGCTGTAATGAAAGCAGAGAAGCTGCAGAGTCCAGTCCCTATCCCCTGTGTCAATCCTTACTAATTCATCTTGGTGAGGGTGGAGGCAGCAATGTCTGACAGATCACACATTTAATATCTCTGTAATACCAGTTTTGAGCATGGGTGTGGAAGTGTCACCCCTGCACTCTCTGTCMCAGCCTGCAGAATGTGACCCCAGCTCCTGACCATTGCTAAAGAGCAGTTCCATGAGCTGAGCTCGTGTTGTTCCTGCTGCTGTGCCCACTGATACCATCTCTGAGGCCAGGAATTGCTGTGGCCACTTCCTCCTTCATCAGTTCCCTGCCTCTTCAGTCTGTGAACTTTTCTCTTTGGTTTTTTGTTTGTTTGTTTGTTTTTTGCTCATTGCTGGGTGCCTTTCAGAGTTGAAACCTGCAAAAAAAATGCTATTATGAGATGCTATTTTCAGTGTGCATGTGGTTGCAGGGTTCCTGGATTAACAGTTTCTGAAGCCTGAACAATTCCTGCACAGAGCAGTCCAAGTAATTATGTCTAAAAATTCTTTTGTCAAGCCCAATAYCTCACAGCTGAAATAGAGGATGTCTTTTTAAAAATACATTTAATAAAAGCAATGGAATCTTTTTTTTTTTTCTTTGTTCATTGTCAATGGTTCCAATGGTTAACTGTCTGCTATTAAAGGTTATATCTTCATTTCAGTCTGGATGTCTCTAGCCTTAACTGCCAGTAACTTTTTTTTTTTTTTAAGTAAATGCTGGTTTTCTTTTGTGAAGTCTACATATAGATTGTTTCAAAATCACATCTCCTCCTTCTCTGAAGGAAACAGTTTCATTCCAAGATATAGCAATAATCTTTTTGAATAATTTCTGAGGCTGCTAAATTTGCAGTATTCTGTTTGAAGCACATCAGAACTTGCAGCTCACCATGGTGGCCTCTTTAGCCCTGTGCATGGAGACTGTACCCACTCCCTCCTTCCTGATAACATTCCTGTTCCACATGCAAGGAGTGCCAGGGTCCTGCCTGAACTACAAATTCCTAAACAGCAAATTATCCACCATGACTGCCAGYACCTTTCCAGAATCTCTGCTTTTCAGGATAAAGCCCCACATCCTCCAGCTCTGTCCTGTGTAAACAAAGCACTCAGCTTAACTYCAGGCAAGTTTCTTAAGGAGAAATATCTGTTTTGAGATCAGCATATATACTCAGAAAATGAAAAAGAAGRAAAACAAGGGAAGCCTTGGGCACGTGAGATCTCTTCATTTCTGTGTGGAAAATGATCAAAATCAGACAGATATGGGCCTGAATATTGAAAAGCCCAGACACCAAGGCACTACTCATACATTTCAAAACAGGAAGGGATGCATCTCTCATGTCCCTGGTGACATATCTAACTATTGGGGGGATATTGTTTATCCTGTGGTAGCTTTTCTCTCTCATTTCCAGCTTGCTCTTTTTTTCTATTTTCTTACTAAGAGCTGTCTTTCAATTAAAGAGGGCTTTGTGCATGGTTTTTGGGGTTGGAGTGCTTTTCTAGTTAAGYCCATTGATCCAATATAAAAACAGTGCCTCTTCTTACAAACCTTGCCTCTGTTTTATACAATCAATCCACAACAGCTGCAATAACATTGCTACTTTTAGCTGTATCAAAAGCTTGTGTGTTTGGAGTCAATTCACCAAATGATCTATATAGACATCTTTGCATCAGCTTTCTCATCTGCAAGCTTTATCCAGAATTCTTTAAGGCTTTCTTCAGAATTATATTTAATTATATCTTACTGTTATTAAATATTTCAATGTCTCTATAATTATTTGTTTATGATTTCATCAAGCAGAAAATGAAGATTGAGAGCAGATAATCTTTTTCCAAATATCAAGTAATTTATGATTTCAGCACAGGTTATTTTAATTTCCCTGGTAGAAGTCAATCAAAAAAGAATCTTTTTAAAGAAATTGCTCTGCTTTTGCAGCTCCCTGATGTGTATTATGACATGCTGCAGAGGGGAAGTCTTGTTTAAATGTCTTTTATCTTGTCTATTTAACAAATCTGAAACTATTCCTACAGACAAGCAGAGGCATTTTCTTTCCTCCTTCTTGAACTTACCATCTCTAATTTCAGAGTTCCTAGTCCTTCAGCAGCTYAGCTAWTGGCTTAGGAGATCAGGTAATTCARTATCCTTTCAGCATTTGATGAAGTCAGGTACCTGATGAGTGCAGTAACTTTGGGCTGACCTGTCCAGGGATTGTTGGTCACTACAGAACATGTTTATTTCCAGAGTTTCTCATGGATTTAACTCAGCCTCATGGGCAAGTCAGTMCTTCCATCTGAGTTTAAAGTTAAGCTRAACTTCTGTCAGCTGCTCAMAACATATCAAACATTATGAGCAGGTGCTGTGAGGTACAGAGAAAAAAACCCCTAATTTTTGTGATCATCAGAAAGYATYGTAAAAGTTCAATAGCAACCAGGYCTGTCCCTTGCTTATTTCTGTACTGAAATTACTGAGGAAAACTCCAGTCAAATGATGCTTATATGAAGATGAATTCACAACAAAAAAAACATTTTTTGTCTTTTCTTTCAATGACATCATGCAAAGTATTTGTGACAGCAGTGTTTTCTCTTTCTCTTTCTTTTGATCAAAAGATGCATTGTCTCATGCAAAGATTTAACTGCAGCACATTACAACCAACCTGCTCATCAGTCAGGAGTAAACTGAGAATGCAGATTGTTAATATCTCAAAGTAACACTTTGTATAGTTATAAACTTTATTTCAGAGGAAACAGTTTGGATTTTATAATGATACAAAATCATTTAAATCCTGGTGTAATTCTATTTAGGAACTCACTTAAAACATAACTAGCTGGTGGATATGAATATTGCTGATAACCAAATAGGAACAATGCTGACCTAAATAGAAAATAATTAAATATGATCATTAAAATATGCACATTTTGTAATAATAAACCAGCCTGGTCAATTCCTATTATTTAAGGATATAGTGTGTCAATGCCAAGACTGTTAGAGTAAGTGGCCAGTAATGCTGCTATCATTTAGTACTGTCTATACCACCATAGAAAGAACTAAAATCATAAATTATAAAAGTATAATTAAAAAACAAATAAGCAAACAAGATGAAAGAGCAAAGCGCCATCACTTAATTTGGACCCCATAGTCTGAAAAAACTGTCCCCCTGTCTGTAATGGACAGTTTTAGGCTGTTTCCAGCTTTGAAGTTCTACATCCAATAAACAGAAGGAATAAGAAAAAGGAAGAAATTCCTAAAAAAGAAAATGTAACTTTTAAGGATATATTTTCAAAGATTAATTGCATGTTCACTTGAAAAAAGAAATGAAAAAAACTAGTGGCTTCAKCTTCGAGAAAGACCAGAGATCAGCTTATGAGATGGGAGGAAATAAAATCAAAAGAAACAAATTCACTGTCAGAGCAGAGAACACCTAAGAGAGGCTGATCAGAAGAGAATTTGTGGAGTGAGGAACATAAGGGAGGGAAAAGCAAAAGYCAAAAAGGAAATACAGAAGCAAAAGAAAACACTTTTAGTAAAAGTGTTCCCCTTTTTWTTGAAAGATGCTTTCTAAAGAAAGCACTGTATTTCACCTTTATGCACGTTCAAGTCAAAAAATTACAACCAAAACCAGACTTCTGGGTAACCAGTCCTCTGATTGTTCTAAATACACATCACATTTCTTTAATAACACACAATGAAATAATTCACAGTCAGTTTTCTCAGTAGTGCTGAGCTACTTCAAGAAGAAGCTATGGAGTCTATGAAATAACTGCAGCCTTTCACTGGTTTAGAAGTTTAGTTCTATTTTCCTGAACATTCTCTACATGCTCTAAAAATAAAATACTAAAATATAATGTATATAAATTAAGTAAAAATATCTCATTTTGAGGAGTGTGAGCCTTCAGTGTAAGACAGAGGAACAAAAAAATCACCTGTGTTTCAGGACTTAGTAAATTCCTACAAAGAAGAGCTCAAGATACCACAAACTATAAAGACAAACTTGATTCTTGTTCCCAAGGCCTGGAACCAAACACTGCTTGTAAAGACAGAGGTGAAGAAAGTAACAAAAGGATGGGTAGCAAATTAAATAGTGGATGTTCTTGTGTCATCATTGCCCAGAGATGGCCAACAAAGGTGAGGAGCAGAAAAAAAGCAAATGAAAAGATTTGAATTTGAATRAATGGCTGTTTCAGGATCAAGCCAAAGGTGGCTGCTTTTGCTCCTGAGAATTTCCTCATTGCTTATGCACCTATCTCTATCCTGGTAACTCAATAACCAGTCAAATATTATGCAAAGCATTACCTTTAACAATCCATCAGGAGAAGAAAAGAACATTTCAACACTGAAGTCCTGATTCTGCATTACTAAAATCTATTTGAGTTTTCCTGTTGACCTCAGTGAGYATTAACATGCAGTTTTATATTTCAGCAGCAGTTCAGTTTTCATATAATCAAGACTGCAATGATCAAATGCTTCTCCTTCCCCTGCAAATCTGTCATAAATAATGACTACATCACAAGCATTTAGTATAATGGCAATAAAGTCATCACATTGCAAAACATTTTCATAGATTGATATTTCTCGCCTTGACATCAAGTGCTTTGGCCTTACTTCATTTTTTCTATAAGGTAAGAATGCTTTGGTCTTGRATTTTTTGAAAAAGCAGATTGTTATGCTTTGAAAATGTCCATGTCATTAAAATGAACTACTTTGTGATGGGGTCAAATGTGGCTTTTAAAAGGCAGAGTGGGATTTCCTTTGTATATCTCAAACCTGAGGCCACAGAACTTGTATATTTGATCTGCCTGCAAATGGGTACTTTGTGAAATCCTGTATTAACAATAAATGCATCATGGAGATGATCTCATCCAAAAACAAGCCTCCACTCTTTCATGAAAAGCAAAGAAAACAGTAAAAAATCCCTTCTAGAGGTTATTTAGTTACCAGGGTATAGATGTATAAGCATCACTAGGACTTTATAGAGGAACTACAGGTTCTCACTGTCAAAGGTGAACCTATCTGAACTTTGTGGTGGAGGGTGACTGTGCAAGTTGTTCCTGCAAGTGACTGGGACTGATGTGACACAATTTTACAGAGTCCCCACAATGTTCCATCTCACACTGAGAAACAACTCCATTGGAATAATTTCTAATACTAAATCCAAATCTGTATTRCACCTCCACATGGGGAGACTTTAGAAAAGATTCAGTGGGATCTGGAAATAAGGTGATTTTTTTGTTGTTGTTGTAGTTTTTGTACCCACCCAACCTTTCTTTCACAGTTCTCTCCTTTTGTGTGACTTGGCTGTGACCCTGAAATACTTCAGCTTGTGATAGGTTCTGAAACACCAAAGGGGTTTGGAAACATTTCCCTCTTTCTTTAATCACACAGATATGGGGTAACTCCCCTGCCCTTTCTCCTCTCCTTGGAACAGCCTCTCCACTCTCCATGCACATGCTGCAGCATCCCTGGGATGAAGAGRGAGGAAAAGCAGAGTGGTGAGAAGGGGCTGGGAGCCTTCTCTCCAAATGTGCCCTGCTCTGAGCATGAGAAAGAGCAGCTCTGGCAGRAGCACAGGAGAGCTGTAGAGCAGAGAAATGGACCAGAAATTATTGYGCAGGCTCTGACAGGAAAGGACACAAAGCAAGTGTTGCAGTGTTGGCTGCATCASAGTGGGAGCGTGTAATAATTTTGATGTTGTTTGGTATTACATACATTTAAATTGTCATAAASTCACAGAAACTGTCTGTCACTTCCCATTACTCTCAATGACTCCATGTGCCCTGCCAGGTGAGGAAATTTGCCATAAAAGTTTACTTCTGATTCTGATAGGAAATGTAGCCAAGGAGAAGAAGGGCATCTGGATGTCTAGAATGATTTGTGTGACCTGCACCCCCTTCTGTGATGATGTCCCAGCTGCCTCTGAGAAAATGAGCAGAGGTAAAACTGTGGTGGTTACTCTGATGGGATGGATTTTGTCTTAAAAATTTTAAAAARGCTGTTGACAAAAGATTAAGTGAAAAAAAAAATTTGTAAAAAAATGTGAGTAATTTTGACATGTTAATGTATGTCTTTAAATTGTAACTCAAATATTAACAAAATACCTGCAAGGATAATTCCTCTTCATGTTAAGATTCCTTTTTTATTTCTGTGTAAAATTACTACATCTACAGAATACCTTAATTTMCACTACCATGGTTTCATGATTGTAATAAAAATTGTGCAAAGGAATCCCAGAATGATTATGTTCCATACTGYTATGGAATCCATTTCATGGTCATATTCTGYCCTTGCCATTGCTTTTCTCTGCAGAGCAGTGACCATGAGAACCCAGGGGCAGAGTGTGGGAGGATACAGTGCCACTCTGGGCACTTTGTGCTGCCTTTTATGGCACAGAAATCTTCAAGGTAGGCCTTACTTTCTCCAGGACATCATCCAGCAACAAGGAGACAAAGGAATTTCTCATTGAAAGRACTGAATCCCTGCTAGTAGCCCAAAGAAACTTTTCACAAAAAGAAAAAAAAGTACCACAACTCTTTTTGGTAGTATGATAATATCCTGGTGTCAGTTTTATGTAAGGTTTAGATGTGAATCATTGCTTCAGACTTACATTGTMATAAATCAGGGAAGAACTTAGTCCTGTGTCTTCATTCCATAGATCTCAGGGAGTTTGAGCTAACTGTAAGTTTTAGGTTTCTTTCTTTTTGTCTTGCAGAGATCTCTTTTCATGCATTGCAAGGTTCATTAAGGGGCAAAATCCTTCTTTTCTTGCTMATGCTACATGATGAACATTCCTTTTTTGATCTCTCTAGCTCATCAAATCTGCAGATCATGTCAACTTAAGGTTCAAATATCTCCATTTTCACCCTTGTGCTGTAACAATTTCCTTGAGTTTTGAAAAAGTACTTCACTTTAGGGGAAGTTTTAGATTTCATGTGAAAGAGATACAAATCCAGAGTTCAAAACACATCCCTTGTGGAAGGAGATGCTTTAGAAATGTCAAATTCAAGTCTGAATTCCTAGCATCATCAAGAACTTACACAAGTTAAACCCAAAATCCAGTTTCCTTTTCACTAGTGTTTGTGTCTGGAGTTATTACACTTATTAATAAAAGACCTGAAGCTCAACTATTGCTTCTCCTTTGCTTACAGAGAATATGAGCCTGTGGTTTTGTTTCTGAGAAGAAGAGGTTTTGTTAAGAGGCACATGACCTGCTCTTCACCTTGTCAAGGCACTTTATACAGGGAAGAGTTTAGGGATCATGCAGAAAAGGTTACCAGCCCTGCTAACTCCAAGATTTGAGATGTATTAGGTAATTGAAAACAAACTCTGAATAAACCTTTGAACGTTTATCTGTTTACTCAATTGAACCTGAATGTTGAGCTTTCTGAAGTTCACTTGTCCCTGTTTATTTGAAAAATGGATTAGGATAAATTACTGAGCCATCACTAAGGGACAAGAGTTCAATGTGAGGCATACCAGCAAACTCCACTGGAAATTCAGTATAAATTACTGACCTCTAGATTTGTCACTTTAATATCAGCTGACAATGTCATTTTTATCAGAAGACCTTCTTTTGTGCTTTCTCTTTGCTGCCAGTTGTAAAACTTTCTGACACCTGTGTATTTCCAGTAAGATTTACTGGTCTGTATCTCCAGCAAGAGGCAGAATTTGCACTGCACTGGCATTTTCTCTTCAGCTGTCTGCAGGGATCTCTGGCTGCCTGGTTAGAGTCAGTATGAAAAGAAATGTTTGATTTGATGGAACTGTGAGGGAGTAGTTAMAGTGTTTTTCAAGGGAAGGGAAGGTGCAAACTCTATAGAGTTTGCCTCTCCTGTATAGGTCCTGTGGCAGGAAATATGGCAATTCAGACTGGAGAAGCAAATTCAATATATGTAATCAACTCTGATTTCTCCCTGATTATCTCTGGACTAATTAGGGAGTGTTTTTTACAGCTAATCAGAGGTATCTGGAAAGAAGTAATTTGCATAACTTCAAGTCAAATTATGTCATGAGGACAGCTGAGTTAATGTAAACTGGCATTTACTGTAAAATCTGTATGTGTTGCATTCAAAAAGGAAACAAAGGAGCAATGGGAACCTGCAGACTGGAAAGCAGGAGGAGCAGCAGTGACAGAGTGCAGAAGCTGTGCTACATCAGCCATGTCAATGCACCAAGCACAAGGAATGTAAATATGCAAAGGCCAAAGCRTTTGCAGAAGGGGACTCGTTTGACAAAATTGTAAATACCATGGGCTCTGCTGGCTGTCTTAACTGTCACTCTGTAGCTGCATTTTGTCATGGTTGGTAGTTCAGTATTCCAGGGGAATGAAATCCCTGTTTTCTCATTTACCAGGGACTGTTTTTTACTTAAAGTAAATACAGTCTAAAATTAGCTTCTAATCTAGTATAAGAGCAAGTCTGGAAAAGACTTCTATGCACACCTYTGTTCCTCCTTCAAAAACATGGAACACACTGGAATTCCTGTTTAGCTATTTCTTCAAGACTGATTTTGAAGCCCATTTGTACCTCTGGGGATGTAAAGGAGGTTTTGGCTACCTCACTTCAGGCTGCCAGACATTTCTGCCTGTCTCAAGCTGTAAACCTGACAGGTTTCCTATCTGGGGGACCTGATCTGGGAATGAGCTCCACACAGTGAAGCACTGGAACACGTGATTTTCCATATGGGACAAGGGCTCAAATGTATCTGTCAACCTGCTGCTTCACTCAGTAGGAAGAGGGYGTCCTTGTGAGCTCTGCCATTCATCCACAATCCATTTTATTCAGAGCTGTGGCCCTAAGTTAGGACTTCTTATAAAGGCCTGACTGAGGATTGATGTGCAGAAATTTGGGTCTAACTGAACTGAACACYAAGACAAATGCTCTCTTGTGGGAACACAGAATGCTAATATCCATTATCAGCCCTTTGGAAAAACAGGAGTTCTAGGAATAAATTAAACTGGAGATTGATGATAGCAGTTAGGAAGGATCAGATGGTGACTAATTAATCCTTGAAGTTAAGACAGTGTCCCTCCACAGTGTATATTTTTTCACAGGCCCAGGTCTGTGTAACATTTTTCCTAACAAGGGTCACTCAGCTCATAAAGATTTAGTGCTTGGCATCTGGTATCAGTTTCGTTGCAGATGGTATTTGGAAGATGCAAATTATCTGTCCAGTCCTATAATGAGATAAAACACTCTCAGTTGTGAGATTCTGGRTCTCTGAAAAGGATTTTCACCTTCAGTGAAATTGATTCACAAGCATTTGGGGAGTCACTTGACTCCCATGCAGACTTGTTCATCAAAATGGCCATTTTGTAATTTTTTTTCTATTCTTTTGAAAAAAAACCTAGCCTTTTTAATTTAAAAAAGATGGATTATTGTTTATATTTAAAAACATGACATTAATGATCAAACACAATTTTTAATATAGGTCACTTATACAAAGAAGATATAATTTTCATTTCTTATTTAAATATATATTCCATTTTGTGAGTCCCTGTATAAACTTTGTTTGAAACTTTTTTTGAGGAGGACCTACTGACATGGAAACCACTGAACTAAGAAAGAAAATAATTCTTTTTATTCAAACCTTGACTAAATGTTTAAGCCCTAGCTATGCCCAGATGCAAAAATTGTGTTTCTGATGTTCTCTTTAATATTTTCTGTCCCCAAAAAGCACATTCTCTTGATGTGTGTGATGTGTGCTTCCATATWAATATTTTTCTTTCTTCCTTTTCCCTCAGCAGCTTTCTTATAAGCACATAAGCATGTGTACCTACTATCTCTAGGCCTAAATTCTTTGGCATGAAATTTGCTTTCTCACAGCATTTTTAAGAAAGTATGAAGAAAGTCTAAAATGGAAAAGACTATCCTTGTTTTGATGTTTGTTCAATGGGTTATTTCCTTCTGCTGAAAAGATCTGAGTTTACTCAAATCTCCATTTCTACTTAATGAGATACCCCAAATCCTTAGTTCCAATTTCTGCCTAACACTGACTTCTTAAAATGAATTCCATTTCAGTTTTCACTAGAAAAAATAAGAAAAGTTAAGATGTTCCAGTTTCCACTCTGTTATACTTCATGGATCTTGTCAGATCCTGGATATCACAGAAAATGAACAAGTTATGTAAGACCAGGAGGTCTTGAATGCTGGAAGACTGTGCTTGGAACCAGATCAWTTTTTATTTTCCTGTTTGTGCTGCTGGCCACTGCCTGAGAACAGGCACTGATCTCTCTCTCATCTAATCCAACAGAGCTTGTGCTGTTAGAACTCAGCCTAGTGCCCCACAAAGGCTCATCACTGCCTGGGACAGGGCATCCACAGCCTCTTCCAGTTTGGATAAATAAAGATTTTTCTGTCTCTGTTACAGTCCTGTTCAGAGAAACTACACTTTCTACAGACTGTGTGCTGCACACAGCCTTTTTTAAGAGCCTAGAATTTTTCCAGGCTGTGTTACACAAGAATATGTAGAAAACATTCAGATCTTATTAAGACACATTATCTGGTTTGCTACTTCCCTRTTTTTACCTTCCTTCTGTTTTCATTCATCCTCTCCTGTTTCAGCCACAGCCCAGCACTTTCACTCCATCTGGGAGGGTGGTAACTCCAGCTGCCTCTGCAGCTGCTGTCTTCACTTTTTCTTGGCCAGCCATCAGGGAATGACTCTTCCTTCCCWAAAGACATCATACATTTCAGCCAGCTTCCACTTGAAAAGCAAAGGAAGACACTTAAATACTGCATAAAGGCAGCTTCCCACCTCTGAATCCATAGGGCAAAATACCTCAAGCATTRCCTTCAAAGCACATGTTTGCTTTGAAGACTAGTCTATTTATTTACTATTTTGAAGTTTCAAGTCTTGAGCTAATGATTTTTTATTTTTTTCTTCACTTTCAGATCTGCTCAGCATGTCCATGCAGGCCTGATCTGGATGGCAGCTCCTGGGAGAGCTCTGCAGGTTCCAGATCAGGTTCTGCAGGTTCCAGATCTGGGTACCTCAGCCTGACACCGAGGCACAGGTCTTCCCACATCTCTGCTGCCTGGTTTGCATGAAATGCAAACCCCTGCATGCATGCAGGGAGAGTGCAGCTGAGCACAATTAGTCTGCATTGTGGGCACAAGAGAAAACTCAGCAAAACACAGCCAGTTCTAAACAAGGGTGAACATTGCTATTAATGCAATAGAAAAGGGATAATTTTTTTATCTTGATGGGAGCCAACAGAAAGTRTGTGACCAAGTTCTGGCCACAGCTGGCAACACAATGCTAAATTATCCAGCCCCTGGTAGGTTTGCCTCTCTTGATTGCTTTTACCTAACACAGTAGTAAATGAGAGTTAAGAACTGCATTCTAAATGTCTCATGGAAGAAAAATCAGTTTTTCCAAACCTTGTATAATACTAATTCACTCAATATTTAAAAGACACAGGTAGCTTGAATTACTGCCTTAAAGTGCATCTACAATGTAGAAGGGAGCTGTGGGCTTTGCAGGCTGGGATGATGCTGCAATTTGGATTTTTATAAGATGCCAAAGTAGATTCCACAGGCACTAGAGATGTTTTGTCACCATTATTTCTTTGATAAACTTACTAAAACATTTTAATGATGCAATAACACCACTACTCTATTGCTGAAATAAGCAGGGAACATTAGCTTAATGTTATTTTCATCATGAACTTAATAGTTCTACAAATTTAGAGGCCTCTTATAACCAGCTTTTTCTTTGAGAAAAATAAAACAACATCATTAAAGTAGAGCATAAGTAAGGCACAGTTAGTGCCAACAGTTATGAAGCTCATACTGATATTTCTTTATCCCATTTCCTGCTAATTTGCCAGAACAGCTTTTGGCCTATCCATAAATAGGTCCATGATAAACCAGACATTAAATTGGAACTAATTCCATAATTAGAGCAGTTTCATAGTCGTATGTTTGCGAGACAGTCTCAGTTAGCAACAAAAAAATAAAGAAAATAAAGGCATCTATAAGCAGCTTGGGAAAGAAAGCATTCAGTAATCTAATATTTATAAAGCCATGCATTAGAAAATAAAAATCTAGAAAGCACTGCCATGACAGAGCAAACCCATTGCCCCTGGGTTTAGTTCCCAACCTGTTCAAATTTGTGTGCTGGTCAAGCTGCCAGAAGGGAACAGCCATGGGAAAGGCACCACAAGTGTGGCTGCAGCAGCAGCTCTCTGGTCCCCCTGTGCTGCAGGGCATGCAGAAAACACCCAGGCAGAGCTCTGCAGCTGGCGTCTGCAGCACCCACAGGCACTGGGCTCCAGATCCAAACTCCTGCACTTGGCAGAGCTGAAGAAGCTGAAGAAAATCTATAATGGAGGAAACCAAACATACAGGACGTTCCAAAGATATGGGATATTCCTTCCTGATCCTCTGGAAGGGAGCTGTGAAATAAGAGATTTTATTACAGATATCAAATTCTCGTTTCCTTAAGAGATTTCATCAGTTGCCAAAAYTGGCTCCAGCCTTTCTCTAAAATCCAGCAAGAAGATCTAACCTCAACCCACACTTGTGACTTGAGCAGAAAAAGATGTGGAAGTTTTACTTATGGTGCTRTGTACCTATTGCTGTGCCTCCAAGTGTCTCCTTTGTGTACAATTAAATGTTAAAATTAAAAAAAAATTGTGCTTCATTTTCATGTTTGTGGTCCTTAAATTAAGTCTGCACTCCTGAAAAGAGGTGTATGCAAATAAWCTTTTGTGCTTATGCAGAGTGCCACTGGCTGAGGGGGCTCCCCATGAGGGAGGTAATGCTGGGTCAGGGCAAACTTAAAAAGCCTGAARCAGCTCTTTTCTGCAAAGGCCTGAGGTACATTCACACTGAGGTCTAAAACACTTTTGCAGTGCTGTAGCCTGAAATTCACCCTGTAACAGTTTWAATTTTTGCAAATCATTCCTACCTGCTCCATGTGGTGTCCCAACCCTGCAGTGTTCAGGGCCAGGCTGGATGGGGCTGTGAGCAGCCTGGTCCAGCAGATCCTGACCAGGGGAGTGATACCACACCTCTTGATATTGCACCTGAAATTCACATTTTCTGTTGTGATCCATGGAAACCACATGGTTAACTATTGTTTCAGGGAMTTTAACTACTTTATATTCCTGTCTTCAGACCAAATAGGTGAAAATCTCATTTCAAAGCTGAACAGAAAGGTTTGCAAATGCTTAAGCTTTCAGCATTTTCTTTTGGGCTTTTTTTGCAAGATAGAGTGGAAGAGTGCCAGGTCACTTTATTTATCTGATGTTCAGATATGTGCCCAGGAATTTAGGGATCATGCTGAATTAAGCTAAGCATGGTCTGTTTTTCCATCTAAGGAAGGTTAAAGAGGCACTAAGGAAGCAACAKAACAGATTTTTTTAAAGGAAGTTCTATTTTCAAGGAGAAAAATCCAAACAATGGCAAACCAGATGTGGTAAATTCCACAAGGTACACATAAGTGTTGCACATATTGTAATCAATACAAATTAAGAACACCTGAAAATGCTATTGAATTTGTAAGGTAAAAAAGTAAGAAGTGTTATAATTAAGGTTAACAGTGCAAGTGTAGCTTAACTCTTTTTCATGACTGGATGCTGACCAAGTTTTAATTGCATACTCCTTTTTCTACTTGTGCCCTGAACCACCCAGGGCAGAGAATAACTAATCAATCTTTTATTTTATTTTTTTTCCCAAACCTGCATTTCTCAATATATCTCTATATCCCATACTTCAAATTATTCAAACTGTGCTGAAAGTGAAATTCTGTAGGATTTATCACCACATAACCTAACTGCAGGAACAAACCAATCCCTATATTTGCACAAAAGATTATTTGAATTTTTCTATTACAGAGAGGCATTGAGCTAAGAATTTATTCACTACTTTTGATGAGTCTCACTGTAGAAATTGATATTGCAGAGTATTCCATGTTGTATTTTGTGTTGTATTTCAACTTTCACTCAAAGCTCAGCACCCAGAGGCTTCAATTGCATCTGGGAAGGTTAAGCATTTCTGTGCATGAAACCCATATAAAATCAAGCATAATGACAAGTCTGGTTGGTATAGTGACTTGATTAGCATCAGAGAAGTAGTTTGTGGCTCAGACAGGGCTAAAAGTCAGCTCTTCCATTCAACATTTGACTTCCCTGAGAATGTCCTTGCTTCTGCTGAAATTTCCTGCTCATTTCTTTCAATAAAATTTTACAAGGAATAAGGGAGAAATCCCCCACAGTTGATTTATTTGTCCACTTCATGGCTGCAGAACAGAAATGCTGCTTTAACAGGAATGGAACAGTTGACCTGAAATGTGGCTTTCCTTAACTCTTGCGTGCCTGCATTTCCACAGTCTAAATGTGTTTTTTCTATAGTGCTTTCTAAAGAAATCTCAGGGAAAATTCTCACTCCATACCTGTGGAGGCCCCCCTGGTCACCAGGAAGACTGAGAGCTTTGGGACCAGCTCACCAGGTGGGCACAGGAAYTGACAGYAGYACAGGGTGTTCCTGCYCTGCCTGTGCACAGGCAAAGGCCTRCAGCAATTCCCTGAKAGTTCCTGCAGGCATCTCTGGGCAGGGAAAGGCTTGGTGGGACAGCTGCACTCAGCAACGTGCTCCAGACTGGGCAAAGGTTTGTGCCATCTGCTCTGGTCACTCCAGACACAACATCCTCTGCCTTGTTCCCTCCACATTAACACTCACCTTCCTTCTGTTCTTCCATTCTCCCTTTTTCTGAAGCTTCTTCTCCTTACACAACCCTTCCCAGCCCCCTGTTCCACTCTCAGTCYATCAGCCTTATCTCCCAGACACTGGAGGTGGAAGTAGTGCCGGCCAGCTTTCTGCTCTGTCTCTGATACCTTCTCCAGTCTTCTTTGACTGAATCATTCCCTGATTGTCCATTTAATGTGAAGGTCTAACTGTATCAGTTAATGGATCTTTTAAGATTTAAAATCTATGGAGTGATGAACTCTCCAGTTTCTCAGGCCCATGGTCTCCTTTCTACTGAGACTTWACTCCTTGRTTTCACCCCAGGTCAAATCTTCTCYACTCTGTTCAATTTTCAACCGGACAAGGTCAGGGGTCAGTCCCTGTTCCTCACTCACACCTTCCCCATCCATTTTACTGCCTTTGGTCCCTATCAATTCCAGCTGTTCTCCCCTTTGCAACTCCTCCCTTYTCCCTGCTCTGACACTGGAGCTGTGCCAGGCTCTGGGGCTGCCAGTGAGCCCCATGTACAGCTCAGCTGTCCTGGCTGGCCAGTCAGACACAACAGGGCTTCAGTCCAGAGCATGCCAAAGACCCTGTAGATCCCATGCACAAAGATTTCCTTCCTGTGAACAGCAGGAAATAGGCTCTGCTTCCCATTTTTGCATGTTTCATTGCAGGCCATGGCTGAGGAATGCRTTGTGACCTGGGGAGTGACCACAGGTCCTGCAGTTTGTACTGACTGGAAGGAATGGAGGAGGAGAGTCTCCCTCTGCTCAGTTCTGCTGCCCACAGACAGTGGCTGGCACCCATAATTGCAGAGGAAGTCCTAATTCAATACCTCAAAGCTTAAGCCTGGAGAACCTTAGTCTAGGAAAATTGTCAAGAGATTTTAGTCTTCAAGTCTCTAAAATGTATAGCCTGGCACATTTTGGAGAACTCTMATTCATAGCACAAAACCAGGCCTTCCCTGCCCTCTTTGTGACTCAACTTCAGCACAGTGGAGACATCCAGTCCTTTCAAAATTCAGAATAAAATTTTTCCCAGCCTCATTCTCAGGAATAACTAMCTTTGTGTTAGCTGAGACTTTCCAACAAAGAGGAAATGAAGTGTGAGACAGACAATGACACTGGAAATTTCAGTCCAAAATGGCCAAGCAAAATGTTGCAGATTTAAATTAAAAGTACCATGTGAAACAAGGTACTGATATAAAGGGCTAAGAGGCAGTGCTAGAAAACCTTTTAATGAACCTTAGGGAATGAGTGTGGTTTGTATGTTATTGTAGCTACTATTCTTAGTGGCATTAGTAAAATYAGATTAGTGCATGCAGCTGTTTAAACACTGCAATATACATGAAATATTTTTGTCTTGCCTTGATAAGAGTACCTCAGACAAATTCAGCACAGCTCACTCAGTGTCAGAGTGGTGGTGGGCTTMGCTTCTGAAAGCTGTCAGAGCTGCTGWGCTGCTCTCTGCATAAGCCTCTCTYCYGCCTGGCTCCTTGTCTAATCCAGATTTCTGTAAAGTGTCTGTTCAGTGCTGCTCTTCCCTCTTAACAACACCACATCTCTYCTCAGCATTCACCCTGCAAACATGCACAGAATGGGATGCTGAGCATGGGGAAATTGTGCTTCCCTCTGCACCTGGTCCTGTCCTGTTCTCAGACTTACCTAAAGCAGCTGATGCTGGGCTTACAGTTCTGAGGTGGTTGGACATGACTGGCCTCATGGCAAATTATATTAAGATGGAACATACAAATTAGACAAAGGTTTTCTTGTGTTGACAAGCTGTCCCTTCCCTGCTGAGTGGCAGGAACAAGATCCTCAGCAAGTGCCCTTCCTTCAGGCAATAGGGTTGAATCAGTTTACAGCCACTGAAAAAGCTGACCCACTGCATGCAGAGCATCTTCAGATATATTGAAATACACTGCTAGTTAGGAGTCCTCCTTGGTAGTTTTGAAGACTTCTATTGAAACAAGAGTACCAAGATTACAGAAGTGATTTTGCATTAGCTTTCTTTTTAGAGCAGAAAATTTTATCAAGCTAGAAATTATAAAACTATTTTCAAACTTTTAATTGTAACACCATTGAAGGTTTTAATAACTATTCTAATTGAAGTGAGTGCTAAATTATTAACTAAAATATTCTTGCTTTTTAAAAAAATAGCTTTTAAAAATTAAAGCAATGTYATGAAAGGCAGTAAAAAGAAATTTCTTATTTTCATGCCCATCCAGCTTTAACAGAGAAGTGTGTATTTTAATTACATTTCAGATTCAAACTAGAAGTGTGAATTTTAGACCTRTAAGTGAAAATGGAAATTTTTTAGACTTATCAAAAAATAATTTGAAAGCAGAGGGAAAAGAATAATAATGTTGCATCTTGTACAGATACTTTTACTACAAAGTAAAAAAAATGCACTAAAATTATTCATGAAACTTGTCAATAGCTAATGTCTTGTCTTTGAGATCCTTAGTATCCTAATATAACCCCTTGGAACAGTTTTACTTTTMTATTGCTGTGCTGGGATTCCAGCACACATTGGAGAGCTATGCAGAATGTAAATGTAGTGTCAAAGATTACAGAAAACCACAGGGGAAATTAAGAGTTGTTTCTTATATGGTGTTATAGGCCTTAAGCTATTTTTTTATGGGCATCTTGTCATTATTGTTTTGTATTTAAGTCTTTGGTGGTGGTAAGTGAATACATTCTGAAGGTAAGAATCACTCCTGTGAAATTTCAAAGGGATTATATTTAAAAGATTGTCTTTTCTCAGACAGTTTTCTTGAAGATCTGTGGAACAAAATTATGCAGATGTTCTCAGAATCTTACATTTCCATGTAGCTGCATTACATTATAAGGACAGATGAAACTCAGTTAGTTTCAGGGGTAAAATTTCTGTTAGCTTCAGTGAGCACAGTTTGTTAGGTTGCAGTCCATCCACACCTTTATGTAAACTCATGGTCACTGCTGGTCACAGTTTGCCAGTCATGCTGTTTCTGGAGAAAAGCTATGGCTTGGAAGGTTTCCTTGCAAATATTTCATTTGTTTGCTTTTATATTTTTTCTCAAACTAGACAGACAAATAAATGTTTACACATTTCACAACATTTTCTTCTTCTTTTCTTTTTTTTTTTTTTTTTTTNTTTTTTTTTTTTTTTTTTATACTGTGTTTGTCTCTTTTCTGGTATCTTTGCTTTATGGAGGTGAACTTGCATTTCTTATTCCCTGCGAAACTGTAAACAAGAACATTTCATGTTTCCAGTGGAAACGGGAAAATAAAATGTAGGGGACCATTTCTTTATCCTTCAGCCACTTAAAAACAAATTTCAGTTTAAGGATTGCTGCTGTATATGTTCAATGACTGTCAGAGGACACAAGACCCCACCATACTGAATTTACTATCCATGTTTTCCAGCCAAGGTAGCTGATTACCTTTCTGATCATGTTACCAAACTCAGCATCTTGAATACACTCACAATTACAATGAGCAGCGATGACTAATGCTTATTTGTGTGTGAAGGATATTTAAATGAGTCTTGGGAGTAGCACCTGCTCTCCCAGAATTGCTGTGCAGCAGAGTTTATCTGGCTTCCAGTAGTCAGCTGCCTGCAGCTGGGGTCACGGGGTGCCACTTCCAGGCTGGTGCCAAGGAAAGGTGCAAATCTTCACTGTTCAGGTGGCATGAAGGGATAGCAGTGGTGAGACCAAAGCTGAGGGGGGTTTGGAYTTACCAAAAGGCAAAATGAGGAGGTCAGGTGCATACATTGGACCCAAAAAACTAAGAAACTTCCCAYCACAGAAATAAAAGAAATACAAACGTGAAGAATAACAGCATTGTGTTTTCATAGGAAAGGAATAGTAATTCTGGATGCAGTGTGCAGGAAAAAAATGGTCTGCAAACCATAAAAAAAGTGGAGAATGGAACAGAGACTTTCAGTTTCACAGATAAAAGCTCCTGATCTGCTAAGTTGATCCAAAAATGTTCAGATGATAAAGAAAGAGAAAATTCAAATGCTTGCCAGTGTTTCATTGTTTTGTCTCATATTTTTTTTTGCCGCTTCTGTCAGGAAATATAAATATATCTTGGTATTTGAGACCATTATGGAAAGGCTGTGTGCCTATTKGCTTGCAGTATTAAGTATCTCTGAAGACTGCAATGCTCATTTTTYAGCTGATGAGGCTTGGCATGACCTCGGATGTGGAGGCTGGTTCACAGACTGGTCACATCTTCCACGTGAGGGCCTCTCAAATTAGGAACATACTGTGTACAAAACACGCCTCCCATTTGTTGGCATTTAGGGCACATGGCAAAATRAAGTGCCCAGCCTGGTTTCTGACAGTGAAGAGCCATGTTCAGACAGCTGGGAAACAGTGCCATTTTCACATTCTTGAAGTGAACAATGTACTGTGTCTTCTACACAATTGTGGGGCAACTGTAGTTCAATATTTGCTTTAATGGTCATTATTTTCTACCCTCCTTCATCTGGCTTCCAAAGGAAGTTGGCTTATGGCACCACTTAGGCAGAAATAGTTTGTTAATCTGCTTCCCAAGTACTTTGTGATTGCTCTTGATAATAGGTGCTGCTGATGTAAATTGCTGTTATTATCATCAGTGACTCATTAATCCATTGGTTATTGATCTGCTAAACCCTTTCATTTTAAATGAGAGGAATAAAGATTGTTGCTGCAACCTGTATTTTAAGACCTCCATTGAAAGTTTAATGAAATATATATGATTTTGCAAGGAAAACAAGGTGAATGAGGTCAATGCACTATAGGTTTGTATTTTAATGCCCTATTTTTAAACTCCCCTACTTAGATGTTCATGGTTTCTTTTAATATTGACTACTTTGACCAYCACTGGAAGAAAAAGCTGCAAGCCCAAAAGATAATGACTCTTTTTTTTCAACTAAGTGTGGAGGGATTATACACGAGTAACCAAGAATTTCTTAGCTAACTCACACATGCCAAAAATTAAGCAAGATTAATTTAATTCTAAATACCTGACTTTGAAAAGTATACTCAGGYCAATTCCCAAGTCAGATTTTCTTATAAACTAATTAAACACTGAAGTGGAATAAAAATCAAACTCTCATTAATAGGGAAAAGTAGCAAAATATTAGCCCAGGAGAAACGTTCAYACATTCTTATATTGCCACCTGTAAAAACAGGGGCAGCCTGTAACAGGAATGCTGATGAAAAATAACCCGAGCAGAAGAAGTGAGAGAGGCTGGAATCAAGCTGCAGAGRAACTGTGAACAGTGCTGGAAACCTGCTGAGAAGGTCACAAGTTTCAGTCAGTGAGGCTGCCCTGGMCTGGAACAGAGCCCAGTGGGGGACACGTGGAGTGAGCAGAACCTGGAGACCCACCGTGCCATTAAACAGCAGTCACACAAAGGTGTATGGGGATGRAGGCACAACGTCCTTAGAAGTTGTTAGGAAAAACGGCCAGATAAGCACAGCTTATGTGGAATATCTATTGTTTGCTACAAGTATGCTTTAATAATAGGGTAATTTGTTTCTTCCACTGAAGTTGCCRATTGACGGCAAAAACAGTTCTATAAAAGTCATCCAAGCAAAATAACGAATGGGAACAATTATTCTTCCYGAGTAGATTTTCTAAATTAAGACTCCCAGCAAAAAGGCTGAGATTGCTTGCTTTAGCTAATGCTCTTTTCTTGTTTTCTTTAATTTGTAGAGTACACGCTGTTTTGCAGTGCCACAGCTGCTAAATTGTGTATTCCTAGTTGGCTTAAATGTCTCGATCTCTCCCCATACACAGACAGATATTATGTCAGGTTTATTGATTGATTAGGTGGCTTGTGAAGGTAAAAGTTAGGAAAGATCATTRGTACTCTTTCCTTTGAAATATTTGCATGAATATAGGCCTACAGGTATTTATATAAATAWTSTTTTTGAGCTTCATTTCTCGARGTCAATGTGTTRGGCTTRCAAGGTATTGTCTTTTCACAAACTKCCAAGGCCAAAGATAYCTTCAAGTAAATTAGAATTTGCCTGACCCAACTTGTTGTATAACAAACAGGRCACCTGGGATAAACTGCCCAGGACCTGATGGTAATGAGCCTTTGATTTTCACACATKCTTTCTTTGCTATAAATCAGCAGCACTTACACACTTACAGCATTTCTCAAATCATTTGTTGTGCTGGTCAGCTTTAAACAGACAGCTTTGAAAATATAATTCTTAGAGTACAAGTTACATGCCCAGTAAATTTAATTCTGGAAGGCTCCTAAATCAGGAATCTCCACAGGGCCCTGGTATTAGTTTTATGCACAGAGCACACAAAACTTCAGCCATAGCTGAGTACCTGACTCACTTAAGTGTCTGCAAATATCTGTATAAATATATATGTTATTTATCTATGAAGTGAAGCAAAAAGTAATTATTGTAATACATGATGGGTTTGCCCATGGTGAGGTAACCTGACCAAATAACTGTACATACAACAAACGAAGCAAACAGACAGTACTTAGAAATACTTTGTCTTCCCAAAGGGAAGCTCAGAAGGAGATGGTGACACTGTGAGTTGAATATTATCCTGCTGTCAAAATTTAGTTTCACAAGATGTATTTCACTTTTCAAAGTTGATTTCACCAGACATATTAACATGAAAAATGCTTCAGAGATTTTTTTGAGTGAGCACTCTGAACCTTGCAGAACTCTGTAGCCTGCTCTGGTTTAATTTTCTACCAGCAGGACCATTGTCCCAGGGAATGACAAACAGGTGTTGTCACTAAAACCCACCAGTGGATAGAGGGCTGGAGCATCCCTACAGTTTGGATTTCTTGGTCTCACTRTTCAGGCTACAAGGAACATGCTCACCCCTGTAAACCACACTTGTACTCGGGAAGCGCCGCTAAGGTTTCCTCACCCTGCTTTCAAACGAATGCCAGAGCTCAAGACTTTCAGGGATTTTTGAGGCTGCCTCATTTGAACTTGTTCTATATAGCAGAAAATTCAACTATTAATCCTCTGAGAAGCTTATTTGTAAGGAGGCATTTAGAATCACAGTGGGAATAGAAATCTGTGTCGGGGCGTGTGGTACTGCTGTGTGATAATGAGCTGCACTCACATCGCTCCACACGGCCTCGAGGATATCTGCACCTCTCAGCTGCAGACTGCCTCCCTGCACACCCCCTGGATGGAGGGATGGGAAATGTGTTTGCACRGGAATCACTGGTTTTATAGTGAAGGTAGAGGGGTCTCATTGTCACGGCATTACACAATTTCAGATGTCGTCTTGTAACGAAGAAATCTTGCTCTAAACCCAATTTTGGGTTGGATGAGCAGAGAATCTGTGCCTGAATTTTATGCTGGGTGGACAACAAAGGTTGATTCTTAGGAATGTCAAAGTAAGTAAACACTTTTCTGCACAAATCCTTTCATTCCACAAAGCTCCTAGAACTCCCCCTCTGCAAGAATGTTTGACACACGAGTGGTGAGACATGGCTGGAGCAAAACTTTTTTTTCCTTTTCTTAGGTTGTGTGTTAATTTTGCAGTAGGTAACATCATCTGGAAAAGACTTCATGGGTACAAAGAATTGTAATCTCTTCCCCAGAAAGCTAACAATACCAAAAAAGGAAAGGGTATTTTTTATGGTGAACAAGTAATGAGGAACATAAGAGACAGATCATAAAACAAAGAAGAGAAAGTGATGATAGATATGGCCTTTAAAATGTGTGTCTTCTTTAGTTGTGTTTGTTTTATTATGTAATTTCTTTGCTGTTGCTGATTTTGGCACAATTATTGTAGCTAGTCTGTAAATTTTTGTATACTTAGCTCATGACCCTTTGAAAATTGGTTCATGTTTTTCTCAAGCATTGATTTCAGCTAAGAATGCATTCAAGCTTCCTCCTACCATTCTCTTTCTCCCTTGATTTTTTCCTGGTGCAGTGGGATTATTTATGGATCACTGGATAATTTCAGATAGTGTTTGGGATTTTAAAAATGGTTCCTAGTCTAAATTACTTCAGTGTTGAAGTGAAAAGATTTTTTTAATAGGATTGCCTTTAATATGTGCTGAGTTCCCACCACTTGCAGAGACATCCTGCAAGTAAAATCCAGCRTTTCTGAGAACTGGAGTTCTTGGTCCCGTACCAAGCTGTCTAACTTGGAAAATGTTTCATAATATTTGGCACCTAAAGCTGTTTTCTGTGACACAGGGATATATCTAACCAGACACTAATATTTCAGCATAAAAATTGTTATGATCCAGATAGAAATAAAAGGAACACTAAATAATATTAAATCCTAGATTAAGTTAAAATCTACTTATTATGCTTGTAGTCCTCTTTGAACATAAACTAAGTAACTCAACAGTGATATAGGATCCATACATTTAGTGTCTTCAGTGAATGTATACATGGGCTTTTGCGTTGTTAGTTTTATATTGTTTGCTTTGGAAACCAGATTAATTTGTTGGTTTTTTTTCTTGCTTAGTGATTACATTCAAGGCTTTCAATACCTTAGCAATTTGTAAAAACTCAGCTGAATAAAAATTTAACCAGTTACTTCCAGTTCAGTTTGAAGTTGTACTTCTCACTTAGTTTTTTGATTCATTCAACCCTAAATCATTGCTTTCTGTATTCTAAATGTAATCTGGGTTTGGTTTGTGATGAGCGCCTACTGCATGACATTTTTATATGAATCTTGTCATATGGGAAGTATGAATTTTGTAGATGATTACACAAAGATCTGAAATGCCTCACAAGGAAAAATAGAAAAATCCTCCTTGCCAGTTTTTCCCTTGRGTGAATACAGTGTTTGAAAAGATGCTGGGCTGATAGTGCAGAATGGAGTTTATTTTTCTGTGAGACCTGCCTGGCACCAGTACCACCACCAAAAGCTTCCTCCTCATTTCTATGCAGATGCTCTTGACTCTGAGGTGAAGTGCCCKCATCTAATGAGGCAGCTCGTTAGTCACTCTGGACATGGCTTTGTGAAGTTATTGCTAGAAAAGGTACTGATGTATTCCTGTRTGGATGTTTGACCACAGTGAAGTTTACCCAGATCAAAAGTACATTTTGTAAAGTAAACAGAAAACCACTGGGTTGTGGTGAGTTGCATTAGCATTAGTGATATAAGGGAAAAGGATTTTGCATATCAGAAGCATTTTTCTGATCTGTCAGGCAAATAAACTTTTTATGGAGCTAAGCCTGACAAACTTTGCTGAAGTTGTGAATTATTACTTATAAAACAACAGGGAAAGCTCTCAGYCAATGAAGGATCTCTGGAACAATGCAGATATTCAAAGTTCCCATATTTAGCCTGAGATTAAAAAAAGAACAAATGCCAGCTCATTTTAGGTAAGTACTTGACTCCATCCCTGTTTACCTAARCACCTCTCTTTTGCTTGAATCCCATAACAATCAAAGGGAATGTACACACACTGAGGTACAAATGGAAGTACCTTGGTAGACCTCAGTGGTGTGTGTGGCCCCTGAGGGGAATATACCACAAAACAACCTGCCATTTGAAACTGAAACCTAAAAGACAAAAGGAAATTTCAATTTATTTTGGAAATTTAAGAGCTTGAAGGTCACATCCTGGATAAAAAAAATCATTGCCTGTTCAGTGGTCTGGGTGATTTGTGGTTTTTTATCAGTGGTGAGGCACTGGAGTGTTAAATGAAAAACCCACTGCTGGAGGCAAGAGGGAGAAGCTCTTGGCTGAGGGGCAGGAGGAGATGCAAGCTCTTTAATTGACAAGGTGGTGTTAGGTCATAGGCTGGACTYGATGATCTCAAAGGTCTTTTCCAACCTAGCTGATTCTGTGATTCTRTAATTGTACCAGAAATGGCTCCCAAGGAAGGACTGGCTAAAGGGCTTTGCTGTGCAGCACACTGAACTTGCCTAACAACATTAAAATTCAAAAACTGACTCACTTCCTTATCACCATGACTATTGATTGTTTATAAAGTCTAGACACCCTGTGGCCATCTATAATAAGACAGTCTGAGGCCATGTTATTTACAACTCTTTCAACCCATGTTTGAAACTTCATAAATACTGTATTAGTCTTCACAGAAAATCAGATGGGTAGCTTCTCAAATTGCCATAAGATGTTGTCAACCCATTCCCATCCTCTCACATCCATAAGCAGATCATAAGAGCAATATGTGGCTTCAGAGGCTCTCATTTCTAAAATTAAAAGAGACATATAAATATGCTTGTGTATCTGTATCTAAATATATATGTGTAGTGTGTGTGTATTTATGCTTGACCACACAATGAGTATGTACTTAATATATACGTGTGTGTGTGTGTGTGTGTGTGTGTGTGTGTTTATTCTTCTTATTGCTGGAAAGATTGGTCAGAAAACCCAGCTCCTGTTGTCAGGAGCTGAGTGACAGCTCTCCTCACAGACAGAGCTGTGTTTCTGTGAGGTCAGTGTCACCAGCTCTGTGTAACTGGTTTGCATTCCTGCCATGGCACAGGGAACCCTCTCAGTGAGTGTCCCTAGGGAGCAGGACATCCTCTCAAACACTGAGAAGCTCCCAAGGACTGAGTGCCCCAATGAGGATCCATGGCTGCACCTTCCCTGTGTTGAGGGCAGAGAAGCAATCCTGCCTGGGGAACATCAGCATGGGAACCACACACCCTGCCATGAGGTGTGTGAGCTTTAACACTGGGCTGTTTCACAGCTCAGTGCCCCTAGACTGAACACTGCCATTAGTTTTGATCAAATGAATGAACAGAGGACAGAATTTACCTAGATTACTTATGGCCCTTAGAATTGTGCTTTTTTGTTTTATTATTTAGAGTTGTTTTTACTTTCACACAGATAATTTGAATTAAATAGTTATTAGTTCAAACTGAGAATAATAATTTTGAGTTGGTTGCATGGATACTTGGTTTTACTTTATTYCCAGCAGTCAAAAATCATAAAGTTGCAGGTACATGATCTTCCAGTGAGAAGGAGTGGATGAGGTTATATATCTATCCTTTCTACATACCCTCATGTTTATCTCTTATCACTGGTGGGAATAATAGTGTTTATTAATTGAATTGATTCTATTTTAGTTATATTGAAAATATTTCATGGGATAAAGACACCCAGTATAAACACTGATGATATTTTATTTGGTACTCATAACAATTGATTATAAAATATAACTGCCAGAACTTGGGATATGATTTACTCRTGTGTTCAAGTGACAGAGAAAATGCAGTCTACACTGGCACTTTGGTATTCAACTCCTATGCAAGCACCAAATCTGATTCAAGCTGATGGGTAAATGACACACAAAGGGAAGCTACATGAAGTCAGCATCTCCAGTCCTTCCTAGTAAGCCCTGGATCACAAAGGGAGCCCACCTGTGTGGCTTAGGGCATTCACTGCAGTGCAATGTTGCATCTGCTCTTGAAGAATACAGAGATTTGTTCATAAAACTTGCCTTGTTAGGGTTCAACAACTAACTATGTATCCTCCCTTTGTTGTAAAGAAGTTGATGATGGCAGCATAAACCCAGCTTTCWTATTACAGCCTAAACGTTGAAGCTTTTTCCAAGAAAACTGACTTACATTTTCCTGAGCATGAGTATATAAGTAGCATGTCTTCCCAAGACAGCAAAGTAGTAAGAAGACTAAAATAATCAGGCACTCTCTGCTTGCCATTGCTGGGAGATTTCTGGACCCTACTGATAAACAAGCTTGAAGGATGCCCTTGTTTAAACCCAGTAGGCATCTCAGTCCCCCACAGCCACTCAGGGGAGAAGAGATTCTGAAGAGCAAAAGTAAGAAACTAGAAGGTTGAGATAAAAACAGTTTAATTGGTAAAGCAGAGCTGCATACATAAGCAAAGCAAAATAAGGAATTAATTCACTACWTTCAAATGGCAGCCATAAAAACTGGCAGAAAAGTAGGACTCCCTCATGCATAACTGTGACTTGGGAAASTTCAGATATCCCCATTCCTCCTCCTTCCTGACACTTTTCATTTCTGAGCAAAATGCAGCAYAGGATAACCTTTGGCCAGTTGAGATCAGCTATTCCCTCTGTGTCCTCTCCCAGTTTCTTGTGCACTCCCAGCCTGCTCACTGTCAGGGCAGTCAGAAGCAGAAAATGCCTTGATGCTGTGCAAATGCTGCTCACCAGTGCTGAAACACCAGTGTGTCATCAGCACTGCTTTGGTCACAAATAAAAAATACAGCACCATACCAGAGAATGTAAAGGAAATGACCTCTATCTCCACTAAAACTAAGACAAAGGAACAGGAGTCCCCAGCCTAGAGATGAGAACAGAGACTTCAGATGCTTTATCAAGCTTTATCTCCCTCTTCCTTGGACTGCTCRTGCATGAATAAGTTGCTGGATGAAGGATGTGAGAATTTCACACGGAGGGGTCAGCACTCTGCCACTCAACCTTCTTTCTTTCTTTCTCCTGGCACCATAACTTCTGTGTTGTCTTCTTCACAATGACCCAGATTCAGAGGTGTCTGCCCTGGAGTCAATAAAAKGAACATATGCCTTAAAATTCAGACTTTTCCTTTTATATAACAGGGGTGAAATTCTGATATGCCTCAGGATCCTGGGATAATAACTGAGCTGCCTTGAGCTGTACTCTACAAGAGCAGTGAACAATTCATACAAATCTGTTGGATAAGTACCTGGTTAAATCAATACYCTTCCATTTTTCATTTACAGTCTTCATGCTTACGGTTTGCARCTGGTTTAGCTGAGTCACATTTAACTTTTCTGCTTTTTGGGTAGTTGTGAAACTTGAAAAAAATATCCACATGCAATGAAAATTTCCTTCTATGTGTTAGCATTAAAGATGGACATACTTTTTTTCCAAAGCAGCACAAGCAATATCAAGTAAAATGAGTAGCCTGGCTTAAACCAGAATTTTTTTCATCTGAAGACACTTTCCCTTATGTGAATTTGTCAGAATGTGTCAATCAAACCTCCTGGTGCTAAACAGAATTTCTGATGCAGGAATATTTTCTACTCAAAATGACAACATTTCATGGGAAATTTCTTTCTCTCCCTTTGGTTCTCAGCCAGAATACTTTAGTTTCTAAAATTATTTGTGATGAGCAGTGACAGTCTGGTTGTTGTTTTCTTATAAACCTTCTACAGGAGGATAGGGCCTGGTTGGGGAGAGACAACTCCTGGGGCTAAGAGTGAAAGGAACTTGAGGTCTTTGAAGGGCTGGAGAGAGAAATTTCTAAAGAGGGGAGAGTACAGAGTTTGCTGCAAGTCAGAAGCCAATGAATTGGCTGAAAGCACACCAGAGAGCAAAGACCTCAGAAACAAAAAGCTGTTTACAAAGTTCTTCGGGTTTGGCTCCCTTTAGACAGACCCACCTGAACCTTCTGGCTGAYAGAGGTCCCATTGCACATTCTAAATGTGATTTTTAAAATACTCCTGAGAGTGAGAAAGCRCATCAGACACTGGTGTTAATGGTTTTGTCTACCAACTTCTGCTTGCTAAGCAAAAGGGTTTTGTTCTTTCCTTTACCTGGCAATTCATGGTCCCATGGCTACAGCATCTGTGTAGTACTTTGAGGTAAACCAGAGCAGTGCAATCACGTCATGCTGCACACGTGTCACTGACTGCCCCCCATAGCAGTATGGACAGGCTGGTGCAAAATCTGAACTGTAAACAATTATTCTCTTGTCCTCCAGATACCTTGGACAATCCTTTATAATCAATGAATAACATAATCATGTATTTTCTCTTTTAAAAATGCCTATTTCTTTTCAGTCCATAATTCATTTTGACTCCAGACATAAAACACATTTGGTTTCTGTTATCTCTAAGCATGTAGTAAATATACTATGCAAATGTACAAGCAGTGTGAGCTCAGACACTCAGAATTCTTCTAGGTCTTTTTTTTTAACTGTCAAGCGCCAGGATTTTAATCTAGACTTTCCTCCATGAAATGCAAAGGTGTTTCTTGTACAATTTGAACAGTCTCTTGCTCACTTCTTCCATCTCCATACCACATTTTAAAARAGGAGGTTTTAGGAAGATGTGATGAGTTTGAATATCCTGGCCATTGGAATAGCTAATGGTGATGGTGACAGCACAGACACACCATGAGGAATGCAATAAATTCCCATGCTTCTGCAAAGATAAAAGGTCTATAGTTCACAGCCAGACAAAAGGGACTACTMTTATTACTTCTATTCCTCCTCAGGATAATTTTTCTCACATGTTTATTTTGTATGCAGCCACACAACAAACTGTATTTTTCTAATGTAATTTGGTTTTTTCAGCTTCATTGTGCTTGTTCTCCATGTTCTCAATGAGAAATTGGRTAGTGGGCATGTTTTTTTCTTATACATTGGCTGCAATCAGTAGTGCTCTCCTGAAGTGCTGTTTAGTTTATTTGCTTTGTTGCTACTGAACCTGTGTAAAATGCAAGTTGCTTTTGAGGGGTGTTGGTGTTAATTCAAGTGGATAAGCACAACATTATWATTCACAGCAGCATTGCTGTGTCTTGTCTGAATTGGGCTTGCTAACTTGTAGAAGAAATGTTAAAAATATATTGTTCACTAGCTGCAAGAAAAGTGTCACACTGGAGTGGGCAATAGGGAAACTCTCATGTAATTTCTTGAAATTGTCAGTACTTGAAATTTCTTCCACCTATCTCAAACCTAGTCTGTTCTTTGGGGTGTGTATGTGCTTTTCTTTGCTGTAAGAAAGCACCAAACACATTAGCCAACCTGCAGAAGCAAAATTGCCTCAAAATTGCCTCTTTACTAGTGGTGGGCCTGATAAATCCACATTCTCTTAAGTGCTGTACTTCCTTCCTTCTTTCTGAATTGAAAGAGGCCTCTCTGCATCATTCTATTTCTTTTACAGMCTACTAAGAGCTTTAATAAAATCCTCCCTTTTGCAGTCAGAGTACAACAGAGCATTTTKTACCCTGCTTCCCTTGGTCCCTCTCCAGAGACTTTGGTAGCACTGGTCCATTCTTGACCTGCAGGGCTCTCGGCCTCCTGAGGGAAAAGCAGCCTCACCTTCTGTAGCAGTGGAGGTTTAGAGTAAAGCCTTTACCTGGGYCCCAGKCAGCCTCTCCAGTGGAAAGGCAGCTTGGGGGAAAYCAGGCAAGGCAATCAAACTCAGCCACCCACACAGCCATGGGCTCARCAAGGAGAGGCAGGAGGCTCTTTGCCCAGATAWATTCCAGCAAGGTTTATTTCCAAGCTGTTGAAGGGAATCCAGGTCCAAAGWGGACTAACATGTCCCTAGCTCTGCCTTAAGTRTGGTTTTGGGCATCCARTRACCTTGAGGCACAGGGGTGGTACAAAGGACAGGTAAGGTCAGTGGCCYATAGGGAGGATGGGGCMGGGGTACCACAACCAAAGGATTAACATGGAMAGAAGAAACCAGGAGAATTTGGGCATCAGGTGGGATTAAAGAGTGTCACCAGGCCTTGCAGGGGAATGWCMRTSGTAATTCTTCCAGAGCCAGRCWTTKGGCATGATTTCTAGTGGTTCCAGGGACTCCACAACCTTCCTGAGCCCCAGCGTCCACAGACAGCCCTCCCCTTGCCCCACATGGGTGCTGAGAGTATCACAGCTGTCTGAACATGTTAGCTCTTRTTCCACCTCTACCTCACTCTTCTCTCACAGAATCCAGCTGTGCTGTGGTGCTGGCTCACCTGCCTGGGGGTGTTCCACCACATCCAGGTGGGCAGGGGCAGCCTCCACACCGCCCTCGCGTCACACGTTGTGACCAGGACACTGCTCTGTCTCTTTCCTTTGAGCATCCAGATGGTTTAAATATTTGCTTCTCTACAGTGACAGCATCATAACTCTGGGCTTTAACATCTGCAGCTTCCAAATTTTTWATCATCAAGGAGTAAGTTGGATAAATTAATCCCTGCTGAGCGATGACACATTGGTGCCTTCGCTGCCGGTGGGCAGGTTTGCAGCAGCCTGAATGCTCTTTTCACTTCATTTTCTTCTAATGTAGGCAGCATTGGTGCAAGAGAGGATGGGGATTCTTTTCTTGCAAAGGAGTATTTTTTCAGACTTTTGTCTTTAGACAGAGGTAAAATTCTTGACTGCTTTATTTTCTTCAACTCAGCTGAAGAACGCTACTGGTTGTTTTTTCAATTCTTAGATTGCATCTGCCTGGTAAAGGCATGTTTTTATGGATGATCTGTGAGAGCTAGAATTTTAATTCACTAATTTTTTCAACACATAAATTCAGTAGCAACTTTCTTTTCCTGTGAGGAAGGTCTTCCCCCCCCCATCCAGTTTTTCATGCACACAGCTAAAGGCAGACCATCTGGTCACTTCTTCCTCTTTATAGTTATCTTGAGGAATGTCAGATGGTTAATTTTTGCTTCCTGTAAGGTCTCATGTATAGAAATAGCCCCTGGTGTGCTGCTCCTTGTCCACAGAGTTCCACAGAGCTGAGGCTGTAGCTTTGTAACAAATGCTTCAGTTTTGCTTTCAGTCCATTTTCACCATTACAGTCCTTATCCTTGACCTGCCTTTCCCTGGTGTACCTTTTGTGCAGAAATGCCCTGTGCTGACTCATATGTTTTTATTTTTAACACACCCATGTGTTATTTTTAACACAAATGCAAATCTGTATAACAGTTTATGAAAAATATATCTGGAGAGCAAAAGACTTTTTTTTTAATGCTTTCAGTGATTTCTTCTTTTACACACAAGGCATTATTTTCTGCAGATTTCTGCATAAAATTGAGTTGTGAGTCCCTGGCAGTGAGGATGCTGTGGTGAGAGGAAGGCTCATGAACACATAGCCTCCACAAACGTAATGAAAAAGACTGGCAATGAAAATGATGAGAGCAATATTCAAGGCATCTGAGGTTAAATCTGTGTTCCTCTATTTCCTTTTTTATGACTGGAAAAAGAACTGAACTCCTCCACCTTCTTATATAAGAAGGATAAAATAATCTTTATTTAATCCATTTTTCAAGTAATCCCTTTAGCACAGAAATTGTCCCTAGCTCTGTATTTGTGCAGTGGCTAGTAAAATAAAGAGCCCTAATTTTCAGATTGGTCTTGTGTATTTCATAAAAGTGCCCACTAATCCTTTCTGCACTGTGGAGGAGAGAGCCAAAAAAGGGCCCAAAACCAGTGAGCTCTTGTCTCAGAATAAAGTATACACAAGGTGCCCAGGTGAAGACACCTGGTATCTTGACATCCATACCCAAATCCTACTTCCTTTTTCTTCCTATATCCCCATTCAGAGCACGACTGCACCTACTACTGATACACTCTGGTTTTGGTACTCYAGTGACTAGATAGATCAGACTTGCAGCAAAATAAACCATGCTCTGCTCATAAGGTAGGTGCCGATGGATAAAAAAAAAAAAAGTTGTGATTATTTATTAATTTCTATTTATTATTAAAAATTTGCTTTTCTGAGTAGTCTYCTCTCCATCTGCAATTACTCATTTGACTTATCTGCAACCATGTATTTTGCATAAGAATCTACTTTTGGCACATGCTAGAGCATCTTAGCAGCTGCAAGAGTAGTTATCCTGGTTAACGTTCAGTTAAGTAATCAGAGTGATGGTCATCACTGCTTATAGTAAATTCCTAAACAGTCAAGCCTCACAAAACCAATTTATTTCCAGCAAAATAGATGTGAAGAGAATGATCATAATTCACACAACAAAAGAACCCCTGTTATTTGAGGGGATGTTAATTTCATTAATTGGGTACATAAGTACTTCATGGTATTGTTAATTTTCTCAYCTTGTCTGTCATGAAATCCAGTCAGCTGCCTTTTTTTAGTGTTTATATTTTTTTCCTATAAATGGAAAGTTTTCCCAGGTAACTTGTCTAGAGTATTAACATAAAAAGAACAGATCCTATTGACTGACCAAAGGCAGAATGTTTAGGGAGGAGAAAAAGCCTTCAAGGATGTCTCAGAATATAGTTATCCACTTTCATTAACACCTAGTACAATCAACCAGACTTTTTTATCCAATGGAGGGTGTTGTTACTTTCACTCATACTTTTCCATACTTGCAAATCCTTGGCCTATTTGTTATCTCCTGCCCTGGCTGCTATAGCAGCTCTGGTTCTGTGATAGCAGTTTCCCTGTCAAGCTCCCTTGGAAACCTTGAGCTTCTGATAGTCTTTCTCATGACCAGGATTTCACATCAACTACAGTTTAACACTGGCCCTTCCACCTGCTCTGATCATTGGAATGTGTCAGTCTGGAGCAAGGGAGCTGATGCGAAGTTCCACATACATCTCTGGACTTGTGTAAGGGGTAGATGATGGTGATGTCAGGACAGAATGACAAAGAAATAACTTTTCCTAGTTTGTTTTGGGTGTGCTTATTTTTTTTTTTTCTAATCTGTACTAAAAATTCTTTGGGGGCAAGAAGAGGGCAACAGTAGACTTGTATCAGCAAGGAATTCAGTGAGATGTTGGAGAAAATTAGTTCATTACACATGATTGAATCATTAAAATGAAAAAATACCAAGCTTGGCTGTAGAACATAGAAGTTAGTCTGAATATATATGCAAGCCTAAGGAATTGGGTTCATTATCTTTCAGGTTTAATTGTTGTTCATGAGAATTTTATAAACAGCATGGTGAATCTTTGCACATATCTGAATGATTGTGACTTTTAAATTGTTTTTTATGGGGAAAATTACAATACTATCAATTCTGTCACATGTATATGGTATTGAATAATGATTTTTTAACATTATTTTTTAACTATTGACATAACGTATTTTAAGCTTGTGTTACTTTTGTATGTCATGGATCATACAGAAATTGTCTGCTCACGAATTAAGCTCATGCTTCAACAGACAGGCACAATAAATGCTAAAATTCAAAATATTTTCACCTCTCTCTTTTGTAAAATTTCCAAAAAAGTATATGATGACACAAATAGCTCAAGTTACCCATTAAATATCATTATGAACGGGTTCCTCGGATCTGATGAATCTGTGAGAGAGATTTATTCTCAGTGAGGAGTAAAGTTAATGGAAGAAGTGTTTRTTGACACTATGTGATAAAAATGTACTGCATCCAGAGTTCATGTTGGCAGCAATTCAGATTCTTCCTTTCTTCTTGCAGGAGAGTCCTGGCAGTTGAAATATTTTGCATATCAAAAGTAAATTCTATTACATTAAACAATGTGGACTGAATGTTGCAGTCCATTAGGCCAAAGAAAGAAAGTGTAAGTAATTTTATTTCCACAGAATTCCTCTGGATTTATACTAACATTAATTAGATAGGATTTAGTCACTCGGGATACAGCCCAAATTTTGTTATGCATTAGCATTTTTTCCAAGCCGCCAGTTTTACTCTTATTTGACTAGTTAAAAAATAGAAACAAACCCTTAATTTATTAAAATATAACCAAATACTCTTATCCTAGCATGTCAGGGGATCCTGCTTGTTTACTTAAAACCAAAACAAGTTCTGTCAATACACCTACAGAGAACCAAAAGTTCATTTTCACTGCATAATTGTAAGAAAACAGGAGGAAGTGGCAGTGTTCTTTCATAGCCTCCTTTGCTGAACAGGATTTCTGGTGCCACTGGTGCTGTGGGATTTTGAGGAAGCACCTCCTCAGCACTCAGGATAACTTATAAACTTATTAAAGGGAGTTAGTATGGCTCAGTCTGGATCAGGCTCCGAGCAACCTGGCCTAGTGGAAAGTGTCCCTGCCCGTGGCAGGGGCATTGGAACAAGAAGGTGTTTAAGGTCCTGTCCAACACCAACCACTTCATGATCYTTTGATTCACTTGCCTGTAACCATTACAAACGTAAATGATAAAATATTTCTTTATTTGAATTATTGGAATTGGATTACACATTCATGAATATTTCTTCATTCTTGGAGTGCCTTGGAATATGTTAATACATCTAAGCATTCAAATAAGAGTTGTTAATCATAAATATTTGAGCTTCCAGTCTGTCTTACTAGCTTCAGTGACTCCCTTGGTTAAATTCTGTCTCCTTGCAGGAGGCTGAATATGTGTCTGAGGATGAAAATCACTATGCTTAGACATACAATGAA
>CADDXX010000405.1:227793-246890 GCA_902810485.1 Alauda arvensis | reverse complement strand
CCAAAGTCTTTCCAAAACTAAACAGGACTCTAACAGGCTTGTGAAAGAGACCCTGACAAACTTTGTAACAGTTTTTATATACTGCAAGCTAGAATGTGCAATTCTGCTACAAATTCCTTCTGTGTCTCCTTTGAATATGGTGCAAAATCTTTTGCTCCATATCGTAGAAAGGAATGTTGAATCCTCTATGATGTTTCTGTATGATAGAACCCATGTTGCTGATTATTTTATAATTGAATATTATAAAATATTCTACAGGTCACTCCACACAAAAAAAAAAAAAAAAAAAAAGAAAATTGATCACGTCTTAATGCAGAATGAGATAAATACAGGAATGAAAATTTCTAATGAAAAATTACACTGCAACAATGTGCAACCTATAAAATGAAATATTTGTCCTTCATTCTCAGCCATCTACAGTTACTCTTACAAAGTAAGGCATATCAGTGGTTAAGATTTAACAAGTAAATCACCCCTTCCACCTTTTTTTTGTCTTTTTAGGAAATCACACGGCCAGAGCTGTAACAGCAAGAATTCAAACAAATTCCTCCCCAGCTTTTTTYATAGCTTTGTATCTTGAACAATAACAGTCTCCATTCAGTCCTTCTTACTCCTTTTTATGTCTTCTTAAATCCTTGTCCTACAAYTCCATTGCAATTTGTTGTCTTATCTCACAATCAGCTCTCCCTGTTCACTTACTCTTCCCAAGTCCCTTCATGCTTTATCTTTTTTCTGATCTGTCCTGCTGTTCTGCTCCTTTGTGGTGCCTGACGGAACGAGCCGCAGAAACATCCTTTGTCAGGTTTTAATTTGATTCCTATCTAATTACTGATTTTATTTTTAAATTTTACRCAGAAACACTGTTTGGTTGGCCATACTTCATGAACTCGAGATAAATAAATCCGCTTTGCAGCCTGCTGCGCGAGCAGAACAAAGGAACAGTTGCAAAGATAAATGTAGCAAAGGCTCTTCTAGAAGTCGGTTTCTCCGGCGGCCCAACAGGATGTCCGAACTCAATCAAAACACGTGTCAGGCTGCACAGCTGACATTTCAACACTAGAAAGGGCTTACTCTGCTGCTAACACACAGAAAATGGATTGTGTTGTGTCACCAGTGGAACGTGCAGCTGAGTGAGAGTTTGATTATATCCTGTAATAAATCTGGCAGTGAACCGACTTTCAAAGTCAATGCTGATGTGCAAATTAGTAATTCTCAGCTGAAGGCATGGGGGCTGCTGCTATACAGAGTTTCTTAACTAGCTCTCCTTTCTTGCACATAAGACTGTAAGAAATATGATGACTCCATTAGCTGAAATTACCCTGTTTTCTGTGGAAAGCAGTAAATACTACCTTGTCAGTAAATCATGAGCTCCATCACATTGCAGGTAGGAGAAGAAGATCCCTTCTGGGTGGAAGCAGTTGTTTGAAATGGGAATTCTGTTGAGTCTTTAACTGTAARTGCTTTATAATGTTATATCCTGGTTTTATCTCCTCACTGTTTTCTCCTCCATCTTCCCCTCCCTGTGCACACACACACATCAGCACAGGCAGTGACATAAACACWCAGCTATCACTGGGCAGGGGCTGTTTAAAMCAGTTGTTAACAAGGGATCRAGTCACAAATCAGAAAATACAARCAGAGGGAAGAGAYACATTCCTRTYCTGAAAACAARAAACCCAAGCAAACAAAGTTSTTCASGTGGGGAGTCCACCTACACAGATTTCAAGTGTCTTTTTGGAAGGTCACCCTACAAACGTGAAGTGCCTTTAGATTATGATGTGTCAGCTGTTGTGACTCAGGAAAACATGGTCTTTGTCTGAATAAAATRTTTGGAAAATATAAGCCCCCTTGAAGCCTGAATGATCAAGATAACCTTTAGATTCCACTCAGCTTTGAATGAAAGATAAAGCCACCAGAACTCTTCCCAGTGSTGAATTAAAAAACAAATACCAGCACTGCATAAGAAGGTTCACTTAGAAAAAAAGTACTTTTTTTTTTTTATACCAATGCTTGTTTGTGATTAGTCGAGTTGTGATTTATATTTACTTCAGTGACAGCTATTTGAATCATCCYATTATCCTAAAAAGAGGTTTAAAATGGTCTAATGCAACATTTTGGAATTGCTTAAATGGTGTGTTATAGATGGTAATTTCTGAGGGAAAGTTTTCAGTGCACCTCCATTAACRTTTAGATTTAAAATGTGCAGGATGCAAGATTTTATGCCATTTTAAGGAATATAAAATAAAATTATATTATTGAACTKAAACAATTCTTTTTCCTTTTACAACCAGGCTTGAATTTGATCTTTCTGAAAAGCATAAAGTGCAAAAATTGCAATTGTAATTTTTGAGTAGCGGAGCAATAAGCAGAGTTCTTTTGGAGCTCCTTTATGGTGAGAAAGGACGCCTCCTGTGCTTCACAGCATAGCAAAAGCTTACTTCCTTTACATAATTTTGGAGAATATATTTATGGGTAGTAAATGTGGGGAATTTAGAAGCAGTTGAAATACTCATGTCTCCARATCTGTGTTCCCTTTTAGACATTTGTGTTTGGACACTACTTACTTGACAGCAGAAATACCAAAAAGTATTAATTGATTCTATATATCTTTGCTCATTTTTTATATTTGATCTGAATGTTCTGGAGTTTCCTCTAGTCACTGACCTCTTCACTTTTGAACACAACTCAGGAAAAAAATGGATCATACATACAGAGCCCCATCTGATGACCATCAAAGACTTGATATATATTTAATAATTAGTGCGTGCTTTGACAGGCACGTAGATCATATAGATTTGCTTGAAACTCAAGTTTCAATAAGATTTATTTAAARTTTAAATKASTTGAAATACCTCTCACCCCTCAATATTTTYCCACCATTTTAACTGCCTTTGTTTGGCTGCTGTATATGATGAAGAGGGAGAGGAGAGTCATTGGTTTGGGCAATCCTTGRCACCTTACTGATGTTTGTGTAACTCTTAGAGTGAGGACTCTGYTTTGACTGATACAATGAAATCAGCACTTTTGAACTGCTCTGATTTGCCCACAGGGAGAAAACAAGTATTTACTGTAGGCCTGGCTCATAATTCCTATAACCACAAAATTATTTTGTCCTGGTACAGCTCAGCATGATTGCTCAGTGTGGTTGAAATAACTGAGTCCTTGCTTTGTTTTTCAGACTCTGGAGGGAAGAATAAGAGTGCATTTTGGTGCTTCACTGTAGATGAGTTATCCAACCAGGCCCAGACAAAAACAAACTGATTTTTTTTCCAAATAAATTAATTCTGAGGTAGATATGTATCAAAACCCTGGAGGCTGAAAATTTTAGTAGTTCTGTGTTAAAAGGTTCGGACGCTCGAGCAGCAGCATATTTGACTTAGGCCCTGGGACATGCTCCTGAGATTGAGTGATAGCACAGGGGCTGTGGGTGTGTATTTGAATGGTGCTGTGTGATCTCACAGGGTGAAAAACTTGGGGTTTAAGATTTTAGTATATAGCAATGTATGTGAGCCAAGATGGGGGATTTAAGGTGTTGTCTAAGGCCTTCTCTTCACCTTCTTCTTCCTTCTTCTTCATGGGTTTAGGTGGTTTTCTGTAATTGCATGGAAAAGGTCCACATTGCAGACCTTTAGTGGTCATCATTGGGTCAAAAACATAAATAATATAGGTGTCATCTCATTATTGGGTAAATAGTGCTTAAAAGACCTGGGGAAAAGTTAACAGGAGCCATTTTGCCAAGTTTTTGTTGCATGCTAGTTACAGCTCATGGCTYGTGAGTCTGTAAATATTCTGTAAATTGATAAGATGCAATAAATCACCAAGTCCAAACGTGAACTCATGTTTCCCATGTATCATTCATCCTGATCTTGGCAAGAACAAGAAAAGGAATCTGCACTGTAACAGATATGCATTTTAATTATTTTAATAATATTAACACTATCATTAATATTAAAAATATCTTAATGAACTATATTACTTTTTAGTATCATAGAAGAATAGTGAATACAAATATCTGGGGTCTTTGGAGAATATTAATRACAATTATCATGCAGCATAGGACACAACAAAGAATTAATATTGATAGAGAGTCAACCACATCCAACATGGAGCATGTACTCTGGATACAGGAGATGAGTGCACAGGAATCAGGGACACTGGGAGATGGAGATGCATGAAGGGCCACGGCAACAGAAACCGAGCCTATGCATTGGAGCTGTGCTTAACTGCAAACAAATATAAATTAAATATCTCTGTTACTTGCTACATGAGCTCACCTGTCTCCAGAGAAACCTGAGAAGATTTTTATGTCACTTGGAGTGTATTTATCCATACTAATTCAGAGAAAGAAGTCATAAGCATCTCCATAAGTTTCATACCAGTAACTCCCCAACCTATTCAAACTAAATAAATTATTTCCTGGAGGTACGTGAGAAATATGCTGGGGATTTAATGATTAGCTGCAAAGGAAGCAATGAAGAACTGAATTCCAGTTTTAATTGAAAACCTTTTGATTTATTTTAAAATAAAAACGCTTTCCATTTCAATTTACATTTTCTGCTTTCAATTTCAGTAACATGCYCTTTTCTGACACCATAACAATTAAAGTCAGACAAAAGTAACTCAGACACTTCTATGTAAACTTGAGCTCAGCTGTGTGTTTGATAGAAATGCTTTTTTTTCYAACAGAGAACTTAGCAACAGCACTTCCCAACATCTTCCTTCTTCATTTCACTCTGGGGCAACAAAGAAGTGGCCTCTTCATAGCATTCACAGGAGAGGTTTGTTGGGTCAGGATCTCTGTGATGTCTGCTTTCCTTCCTCAGTATGTTCAAGCCTTTATACAAAACACTTTCAGGGAGCCATGGTGCCCTACTTTATCCCTCTTTAATTTTTTTTACTAAGTTTCCCCACAATAATATTTTTTTCAGTCTCTGGGGGATTTTATTGTTGGGGCTTTTTTTTTTTTTTCCCCTCTTCACAATCTGGGAAGGAGTTTTAATGTTAGGATTTTAAACCCCTCTTTTTCTAAAGTAAAAGTGGAAGGCATTCTGTGGAGACATCATCCACAGTTTAATTTTGTCTTGAGCATATTCAGATTTGATGACTAGAGCCTTACAATTAACTGAAGTCAAGAATTAAGTGGAGTAGAATCACTGTAGGCATCCTAAATATTCAGTGAACAGAAAGGAGGGAAATAGATGAGCATGATTTTCCACTGTGGTAGGAGGATTAGGAATGGGGCTACTCTTCTGTCTTCAGTGCTTCCTCAGTGCTTCACAGAAATTGCTAGAATCAGGTGTATTTAATCTGGTCCATTTAATCTGCTCCAATACTGCCAGAAATATTCTTGCATTACTACCATGGATAACTGGTTTCAGTGCAAGAAAATTATGAATTCTCTCTGCATTAAGCAGTCCATTTCAATGAGAACTTATGATTTGCTGTGCTATGCAAAATGGATGCTCTTTTCTTTTAAACTGAATATATTATGGGTAATTAAACCACTGAATGTTAATTTGCTATAACATGAAGTGAACTTGATAATAAAGGAACCCATTTATTTCAAAGCCTGTGATTCTAAAGAAGGGATGAAATGTGCTTTTAATATAAAACAATATTTCAATTAAAGTGCTCAATTGCTGTAGTTATGCACCTCTTAAAAATTCTAAGCCTTTTAGTATGGATTGTGTTTATACTCAATTTTTTTCCTCCTGTGTGGTCTTTCCTCACTCTTTCAGTGTCACTGGTGCCTTTTCCTGGTTTCTGATGTTCAGTGTCCATACCATGAATAAATTTGGCTGACAAATGTCCCAGGGCCTCCCATCAAAGCCTCTCTCCTTTCCTCAGCTCACATGGAGCAGAAACCCCTGCAGCAGGGGAGGAGSAGTGGGGTCCTGGTGCTGCCAGCACAGTGGGATCAGCATTGCCAGCCCACCTAAAGGATCTAGGACGTGCAGGAGCAGAGATGGATGCAGGGACGGTCCAAAAGGTTTGTGCTGGGTTTGGATGTTTGTGTGTTATGACCAGATGTGAATTTGAGCAATAGGTCTTAMATCAGCTCATTACCACTCTGTGTTTAAGAGAAGGATGGGAAGCATTTAAGTAGAGGGCACAGGTGTACAGGGTCACACTTCTGAAATATTTACTCCCTATTTTACCTGTCAATATTCCCAATGAAGTTGCAAATCTTGTTCCAGGACTATTAARTAATTCCTTCTAACAAAAATGCATTTTGCGTGGTAATTATTTTTGAACTGTTGTAGGTGTAACTGTTAATGAAATTCAGTCTTTTGTCTCTGCAGCCACCTTCTCCTTGCCTCCCCAGGAGTTTGCTACTTAAGAGCTTGCCAAATCAAACAAATTTAATTGCAGTGCCTTTTTCTTTCTTATTTCATGCAAAGCATGGGCGCACAAGACAGTAGAGATGTAGAATGACAGTAGAATTCCTCTCTCTGTTCCCCTCAGTGATTCAAGAGAAATTCAAGAAAACCTGAGTTCAACTTTTCACCCAGGCAATGACAACCTGTCCCACCTACCCACCTGTCTTTCAGTGCTGTGAAGCAATTAGGTGTTGACAGTTTTTTTCAGTTCAGAATATTTGGGATTAATTCTATCCCCTCTACACCTCTTGCTGCTCTCTCTCCTTTGCAGGCAATCCAACTAAAAGAACAGGGGGTACACATAAGAGCAGTTCTCCAAATGCTACTTGTTTTAGTAATAATTATCACTACTCGTCTCGGTTTTGCTTAAAGAAAGGAAGCTGCAACTGCTTGGACTTGAAATTTTCTTTATAGTCTCCTTGTACTTTTGAACATGGTTCCTGGGAGAATCAGAAGTTTTACGTGGCAGATTGACTTTTGAAATACACGGATTATAGGAATCCAAAATGTCCAGCATGAGCATTCCAAACCAAGAAGCTGAAACAGGKAATTTTCATGGCTCCTTTTTCACTGGCATTGGAGAGCACTGCCAAATCTGCAGCCCCAGGCATCTTGAACTCCAGAGCAGCGACTGTGGGACCTTCACCACTCACATCTTCTGACTCTGAGTACTCAGTTGCAGTGGTGCTCTGGTGCAAATTTGCCTTTGCAATGCTGCTTTGTCAGCCTTTCCACTCATTCAGTCTACAGTGAACAAACAGCGGTACCAGCACAAGCCCTCCCAAAATATGTGCATTGTAGCCTTTTTTTTTCTATTTGTGCTGCAGTTCCATACACAGGGCTGTGTCAGCAGCCAGCATATGGTGTGTGTGTGTCCTGTGATTTGGTTGGTCAGACAGAAAAAACTGCTTTGATCTCATTCCAAGCTTTTGTATAAATTGGCTGCTCCTGGAATATAATGGGACTGGTTTATGTTTCGTATCGTTTAATGTACTGGAATTACTACCAGAAATAACCATGTTAAATAACTTGAAATTATTAATTCTTCCTTCTGTGAAAAAAAAAGGCACCACTAAGAAGTCACACAAGAGTTTAATTCCCTGGTTTTATGGCCATTGAATGTACCTTGCACAAAAACTCTGATTCCTTGTTACTCTCAGAGTAGGACTGAAGGCTTTGAACGTGGATGTGCTCTGAGTCTTGGGGCTCCTGTTACCTGACTGTCTGGGGCTGTGATGAGACACAAAACTCTCTATATGTTATAACATTATGTCCTTGCAAACCCTAAAGAAAATGAAACTAATAATCCTAAACCACAAAATCTTACATTCTAGTCATCAGGTTACACACACCATGGATAGCCATGCTCACAAAATGCCAAGAGACTCTCAGATTTCCTGATCAGCAATTAGTTAGAGCTGATCAGCAATTAGTTAGAACTGAACTAATAAAATAATCCATTCAATTAAAACAATAAGGAAGATAAGATAAAGTTCTGCCCCTCTCATTTTTTTTCAGAAACTGCTGTTGAGTCTTCTGCAGATGTATTTCTGGGCTGTTCACATTGACTCTCCTGAAGTTCCCAACAGTTTTCAGAACATATTTCACCTGTTGTGGAACATCTCAGTTTGCCCTCACAGGCTCACTCTCATGCCACAGACTGGCTGTTGAAGTGGCTGTGCTGCAGATCTGGTTCAGCACACCACAGCAGCTACCTGGGTGCACACTCAGAAATCCAATTCCTTCGGGAATTTTCCCTTCTTCAGCTTGTGCTTTTCCCCTCAAATCCCACACACTGAATAGGGCAAATCGTGGGGCTGCTCACTGAAAATACTGTTGTTCTGCCTGGCTGAATGAGAATTACATTAAAGCAAACATCCCTACCAAAGCAGCAAACAACCATTTTTATCTAAAAGCATCACTGTGTCACTCTCCAATCAACTTGTTTCTTTGATGTTTCCTGAAACCATGGCTGAATATTTAAAACTTTAGGTTGTTTGGATGTATCCACCTTAGAGCAGCTTCATGGTTCCTAAAGGGGGCTGGAAAAAGCTGGAGAGGGACTTTTGACAAGGGCAGGTTGGGGTAGCACCTTAAACTGAAAAAGGATAGATTTGGCTTTGCTCTCAGGAATAAATTCTTTACTGTGAGGGTGTTGAGGCACTGGAATACATTTCTCATTGTATGAGAAGCTGTGGATGTCCCATCCTGAAAGCTGAAGGCTGGTCTGGTGGGAGGTGTCCCTGCCCATGGCAAGGGAGTTGGAACTGGATGATCTTTAAGGCTCCTTGCAACCCAAGCCATTCTGTGATTCTATGGTTCTGTAGTAATCCCTTTTGAAAAGGGAAAATAACTGGCAATACTTTAATTAGGGCATCCAAGAACCTTCCACTAGGTTCTTTGAAACTCAGTTGCAAGAGGAAATCAACCACAAGCAACAGAAAATTAAAACAAAATTTAAGAACCCCCCACCAAGAAATAGAATTATTTCTATATTAATTTCTCTATTTAAAGTATGTGCTAATTTGGAAGAAGGGAATCAGATAGAACATTATGCATTTGATAAAATTATTCAGGTTGGCAAATAATTATGCTAAAGACATTTTATTGGTCTGCCATTAAGAATCACCAGGTGAGAATTTACTTTTCTTTCTTACCTACATGAAAGAAACATGAATATTAAACTCTGCCCTTTTGAACTGTCCTTTAGGCATCTAAATTTTCTTCAAGCAGATGGGACAAGTACCTTCCTTTGTTCTTCAGCCTCTGAGGGCACAAGAGAAACTGCAGCATTCCATGGGTAAAACTTAAAAGCTGATGAAAACAAGATGATGTGTAGATGACTAAACCAGGAATTAATAAAATTATCATAGGAAGTTATACTGAGCCTTACTAAAAGGACTCATGCACTGTTAAACACAGGTTAAGATTTGCTGAGTTGTAGCCACATAACTAATGAAATGAAGCATACAATGAGAATATTAAAATGCACATATGGATGTTGGTAATGCCTCTGAGTTCAGACTGACACGGGCAACAAAGCAGGTGAGGAAGTTAACTGGGGCTGTGGAAAACTCTTCCTACAAAGAGATTCAAAGTGTGGGCTTTTCTAACTGTGAAAAGGAGGTGGAAAATAAAATAGATATCTGAAAATCTCTCTGAGGAAAATAAAAAACCTGGATTTTCCCATCCTGCAGCATAAAGACTTTCTACACAGGAAAATGTTAGAAAGTTTTGCAATAAAGAAACAAACATTTTTCTGAATAGCAAAAAACTTGGTGGAATACTGAGTTTGGGCCTGATTAGGCCAGGGACTAAGTTATCCAGTTCTTTATTTGCAGTTCTGTTAAGTAGAAACAGGAGAAATAAGATATAAAAGTGGTGAATTGTACCCATACCAGTTCCTGTTCCTGATGATCTTCGAGCGTTTTCCGGAAAACATCAAATTACAGAGGGCTTGGTTCTGACTCCCAAATGCAGTTTTCAGCTCCTGGTTAAGGAGGCAGAAAGCCAGGCTGTGAACACAGGGAATAGAACCTGTTCTCCTCAGTGCCCACCAATCTTGGGGCTTTTGGCAGAGGTCCCACTGCAGAAGGGGGTCTAAAGCATTAACTCCTTCATTAGTAATCATCYTCTTTTCCACTGCCTTGGTATTGAGTGCATCTGGGGGTTGTGTCAAGARCAAGAGGCAAAGCAGCTCTGTGTCATGGCACTCTCTTGGCAAACCTGCTGCCTCCAGCCTTCCAAATTGCTCCAACAAATCCAGTGGGTTAATCAGACCTCCTTAGCAGCTGATTTAAACCCATATATACACTCCACTCYACAGTCTTCACTAGATCAATTACAGAAACAACCACAATAACCATGACAATTTGCCTGCGTTTTTGAAAGGGAAATCACAAGAGGGTGATTCATTTGCTTTGAAATGCTTGAAGATAATTGCCAGTTGCTTGCAACGATATTGTTTGCTTAAATTCTTGGCTATTTCTTTCTGAGCCCATTATTTTACAGGAATACTGTTCTGTCGGCTGATGATATTTAACATTGGCTGGGCAGACCAGGCTACTCTCATGTCAAGCACAGGTATGCCTGTGAGGAATTTCACTATTAGTGATCTCTGTGGAGAGAGAAATCCTCAGAATTGTGAGGTYTGGACTGGACTTGTTCAGTTTAAGTGTGTGATTTTGTTCTTGCAGTGAATCAACACACTAAATAAAAGGTTTTCTCATTATTTCAACAACAGCGCTCATTACACTGGCTTCTTAGTGAGTCATGGGTTTTCCTATTAAAAAGCCTCAWATGAAATGGCTTAATTTTTTAATGTTAAAATAAAAATGATCACTAGATGTAGAATTATATCCTGGTCTGCAAAAAGCAGTTATATTCTGTTCATGTATCATTGGCCCAGTTTTTAAACAGCTGTAAGTTGGCATTAGCCCACTGGATCAGACAGCTGAGATCTGTCATGGSAATTTGAGTTTTGTCAGCTATTTCTGCTATATTAAAAGTATCTGAACTTCTATTGCCATGTCAAAAAGTAAGAGGCTTCCTGCTTCTCCAGCTACTTTTAAGGCGTTATTTAGATCATGTCACTCACAGAAATAAAGAATTATCCCTGGTAATTCTTCTGCATTGGCACAGATTTATTTTTTCTCTAGCAGGAAGCAGACTAAATGATATTGAAAATGCAGTGGCAGTCACAGGGAACTGATGCTAGAGAATGACAAGCCACAAATATATTTCACAAGATCTCTCATCTTGACCTGCAAGCCTTACAGACTCAGGGTTYAGCTGAATATCAATTTCTCTCTTCCTTTTAAGCTCAGGTGTATGCTTTCATTTGAGCAAATTGTAGCSCTGGGTTTTTTCCAGCTGATGATAAATTTCAGACATTTCAGGTAGAATTGCAGACAGATGGACCAGCCCCATGTCCTAGCAGTGGTGTATCCTGCTACCCAAGTTCTCCTCTCGGGGTGGAATTCAGTCTTGTGCAGAGGGACCAGGCTGGAGCTTCCAGCTAAGCCGAGGACAGGAGCCTTTTTCTGACTCACTGTGCAGCAAGCTACGTGTTATCTACTTCACCTCCTTACCCCAAACTCACTTGCATTTAAAAGCATGTTATCCTGAGGAGTCCCATCAAGGGCAGAGCATCAGACAGATGGCAGTCTGGCCCTCAGAGACTAGGGTATAGATGGAGAGAGAAAAAGCATGAAATGAAGACAAAAATGCTACAGTGAGGAACCAGCTATTAAAAAAAACTGTGTGGTACCTTGCACAATGGCCTCTTGATCTTTTCTCCAGTATATTTATTATAGGTGTGTAAAAATTTTCTAACATTCTGCAGAAACTCTGTCTGATGTAGTTATTTTTGGTTGTCAAAAGCATTGTTTCTTTCTTTAACCTTATTCTTACTTTGTACTTGTTTCTTTCCTTGTGCCCCTTTTTATTTGCAGGTTTTGAAGAACACCTTGAGCTATAACTGAAGTTCATTTCAGATCTCTAGGGTCTGTCCACACTCCTAATGAAATRAAATTGCTATTGGTGGAACATGTGAAATGAATTGGAATAATTTAGTCTCCCCAGAGCCTGAGTGCATGTTTCAGCTGACGTTTAAATTGTCCCCAAAAGGCAGAGTGGATGTTTCTCTGTTTGGGTTGCAGTGGGAGTTATGCRCCCCATGGTCTGCTAGCAACTGCCTTTTGATGAACACATAATTCACATAAACTGTATTCCTATTCTTTGAGCAAATCTGATGTGCTAGACAATAAAACCCTGTTGTTTAGACAGCCTGTTTAACCTTGGCTCTTGGCTGCATGGGCTGTTAGATTCCTGGGTAATGATGGCAATTCTTCATCTACTAGAGCTCGTGATGTTGTAAATACAGTTGAGTTAATAAGTCACAATTTGCCCCTTTTTTCTCTCCTTCCTAAATGCCAGGTAGAGACAAGAGTAATGGCTCTTTGCTGGGCCTGTATTGTGTCATATTTTGCATGCACTTTAGCACAGCACATGAGCAGAGGAGCACTGGAGGGGCCATTAATAACTGCTTAATTGGTGACCGACATAATCAGGCAGTTTAATTATTTTTAAAATAATGATGGAAGAAATTAAAAACTGTAAAAACGGGTTTAAAAAACTTAATCTTGCTGTGTGGCGGATTTATTTTCAGTACATGTATGTGAAAGCTGCTTCACCCTTCTGATATGGAATCCTGACATAAAACCAAAATGAAGCACTGGTATTTTGGAAGAAGGAAGCAATTTTGTTTAAGGCACAGGCCTGGGATTTGGAAAGTCCACTTTCAATTATCATTTTTGCCATAGTCTTTTGATTGAACAATTTATCTGCCTTTAGCTTTTCATGTGCCAGACATGATGGACATTTCTTCTGCCCAATATTTTTCTTGTTACTTAGATCCTGACCATCCTGCAGTCAAATGTTGCATGTGGTTAGAGAAATGGGAATTAGCTCTTTATTGGATACTTTATGAACTCTAGCTGTAATAGCCTGGAAAGGTGAATAAATTATTATYATTTTAAAAATCATTAATGATTAGGAAGACATGATTATTTCTGCAATGAGATATGCTGGCCTTTTAAACTGAGTAAGAGAGGTTCTTGAGGGTATGTTACCCCAGATAACTCATGTTCTGGAGAGAGCCAGAAAAACTGCTAAACCCAAGGAAGCTGTGCTAYGGAAAAAATACAATTAAATAAATCCATATTGCTTGAAATGGAAACCAGAGCATTATAGAGGGGCAAGGCAATGGCTGACAGAAAGGAGTGATGGGGCAGCTAAGACTTGTAGCTTATCCCAGGTGAAGCTCACTACTGAAAGAACATAGGCACCATAGACTTTATATTTCCCTGTGGCAGAGGAATTCAAGCATGTTTATATGCATTTCTAAAAAAAATCTGGAATCTCCATTTGGTAAGCTGAAAGTCCARGAGATTCTCTTTTTATTTTGACTCCCAGAATAACATTTTTCAGGCTTTTGATTTATACTGTAATTATATTCTGGGATGAGTTCAATATTCCTAAAGGACAAGCTTGAGCTTGCACTGCTCTCTTTGCCTCAACTGCAAAGAATATTCAGATTCCTGCTTTTCCATCAATGGTCTAAATGCATTTACTTTCACCATCCTTAGCACTATCTCACCTGCCACCATTGATAATTACATGTTGTAGAGAAAATGTAATCTACTGTTTGCATGTTTATGTTTTAAAAGCAATAACTTGTATCAGCCTGATGCATCCCAGTAATTGACAGCCCTGGTACAGCTTTGTTTAGCTAAGACAGGTGAAATGATAATATACAAGAATTATTATCATCCTCTCTTTTGTCATGAGTCTCTTCTAAGAATAGCCACTTTATTTAGATATCTRAATATCAGTCCTGAAACAAGCTGTKCAAACAGCATGCTTGGTAATTCCTGTGTCTGAAAAATGGAGCCCCATGAGAATGAGCAGTTGACAGCAGGCACTTGTGCCTCTAGAAAAAGATAAAAAATGTACCTGAGACARGGAGCCTTTTTGTGTGCTCATCTGGTCTCATCTCTGTTCTTGTCCAAACCATTGCATAATCTGAAATCTCAGCACAGCATGTCTGCCAAAAAGGTAAAACTTGCTTATGTGCTAAGAAATCTGGGCAATAATGTGAGACAGGCACTGAGTAGCTCTTTCTGCAGCAGATTAAAATGCACTTATCAGRTCTAAATTCCTGGGCCTCACTTCTCATCAGTTTGACAAATATGAACTAAATGACATGAAGTCATACTTCATGCAGCCTTTTGAAAGGAAAACTCTGGTGCACACTRGAGCTTCTTGCACTGAGATATTGCTTAAGCAATGCAGTCTTTTAAAAGCTCATAKAATCAGATACTTGTTCATGTTAAGTATCTTGAAGTGAGGCCAAAGGCACTCGATGTCTAAACAAGGTCAATTTTGGATAATAYTCCCCATTAACCATCCAAGAGAGCTGCATAATGGCCCTGCCTATGAGCTGCCAGCACAATAAACACTCACCTGCCCCTGTGCCTGCAGCCCAAGGGGACAGCAGACTGGCAAGGATGGGAAATGCTGAGCTGGTTGTATTGCTACTTATATAAAACAGCCTTCTTGTAGAACTCTTATAATAAATACACATTTGCACTTACAGAATATTGTTTTTCCTGGCTGAACAAAGGGATATAGCTTGCAACAGGATGAATTGAAAGAAAATTACTTTCTTTTATCTACAGGAAATTTAGATGCTGAGGAATGCTTTTGTGCAGAGTATCAATGTTATAGTTAGTGGGGAGAATTAACAGTAGGACAGGYTGTCTCCTATTATGCATATTATTTACATTTAGAGCAAAAAGAAAGATGAAAGGGGCTTTTCTGTCTTACAACCTCACCAGGACTTCAATAGTTACCCCTGTGTAGTGGCTTCCAACACTACAGCTGTGCCTACACTTTTCCTGTCCCCTTTGGGATGTTTTATATTGGCAAATGTATGGATATATGTCCATATAAATGGACACACAAAAGTACACATGTCAATAAATACACATACATGAAAGAGAAATTTTAATTTTGTCCCCTGCTACTACAATCAGTCAAAACAAGGACGTGTTTCAGTACCATTGTACAACAGAAACAATGAAACTGAGTGAATATTAAGTACACATAGGCAGAGTAAATGGTGCAGGATTTGCTCCACAGCAATGTCTTCCTCAGTTCTTGAAAAATATGTTCTCTTTTTTTTTCTTGGAGAGGCAGGGAGGCAATGGATACAAGAAGTTTTTTATTGCTTCAGCTTGGACATCATGGTAAACTTCTGAACACATCCACAATTTTTCCATGGGATGAATTATTCTCAAGAATGAGCCATCCTAGAATTGATAACAAACACCTGTTCCTTTCCTTCAAAGCAAAGCTGAAATATGGTGATGTTGATATGAAGTGCTATGTGTGTGAATACTGAATTATTAGTTGCAACAATGAGTAAGTGTTGATTGCATTTCTTACGAAAGGAGTTGGTGATTTCAAATATTGAGGATTTCAGCTATAAATTATTAAAAACAGCTGCAGCCTATTAGCCTGGGATGACAGCCACAGCCAACAAGTGCAGGATACTTGTGACATATGTACCACAAAGGAAAGATTTAATGTCTTAAGTAATAAAAACAACTCACTGAGCCAAAAAAAGAAGAACAAATGCAACCCAAAAACCCCCAAAACACGTTTCTGTGAGAATTTTTTATGCCATGGGATTTAGGAATTACAAGAAATTGTGAACTAGATCTGTAAGAGGTCACATTTAATTTGCTTTCATGGWTATGCAAAGGTATGACCTTGTTGTGTTTTCAGAGCAGTTCATCATTCTCTAGAGAGAGATTAAATAAAGAGGAAACTTACCTCTGGCAGCTAAATCAAGCAGTTTAGATTTTAGACCATCAGCTCCAGAACACTTAACAAGATTAATATGCAGGAGCTCCTCCTATGTCTATTCAGAGAGAAGGAAGAAAAGGGCAAATGAGGGAATGAATTAAAATCATTAGGGCCTGCAAGAATGAAAGGCAAGCATTCCAAGTAAGCAAGTATTTATTAGCACATGTGGCCAGTTTTAGAACTAGTGAAATGATGCATTCATCAGCAATGGCAGAAATATTTTTGGAAAGACCCCTTTCTGTGTGCTTGCGTGCCACCCATCAGACCAGTCCTCAGCTCCTGGCCTCCACATTTCCCTGCCAAGCATTTAGGGACTCTCCCTCTGCCAGCAGCTGGAAATTATCGTGTATCTTAGCACACCTTACAACATATTTACTTTGATCTGAGGACAATCAATAATAAGAGACCATGCTTGACAAAAGCCCTGTCTTTCCATGCCTGGTCCCAGACGATGTTTTACAAACAACTTAGCAAGTTTCTGCAGCAACCACTGTATATTGATTTCCTAAGTACTCTCTGAGTATATCAGTGGATTTGAACAGCATGGACATCAGGCAGGACAAAGAATAGGAATTTATAAAAAAGAGAGGAAAAAGAAATCTTTATAAAACTGACTGCAAATGAGAACAGAACCCTCAGTACAAAGGCTAAGTGGATGGGAAAAACATTCCCTTCCAGACAGCAATAGAGCAGTAGCCTGGAGATTGTACACATGGGATAAAAAGCAAAACATCCAGCTTACAGTGAAATGCYTGGGCTGAAGTTTAGCAAAGAAGGTGAGACAAAGTCTTGCTGCATTTAAAGCTAATACAGGCTTTCATTCTGATAATTTTTGGGGCAAAGGGTTGCAAGTCCAAAGTTCACGGGGTGTGTGTGTTCATCTAGAGAATGGGACTGGTGAAAGTTATAAAGTTATTAAGTTATACATCCTATAAAAACAGAAAAAATGCCCTGCAGAGTCAGMCCAACAGTCCACTTAACCCAGGAATTCATCTCCAACAATTAGCTGGAGAAGGCTTTTGTTCCATCATTCTCTTCTAGCATCCATAATGGTTATATTAGGGATATTTGAGAATGCAATGCTGTCTTTTTCATGTCTTTTTTAATGTCTTTTTGCAGATCTGATGTCCATGAATTTGTCTAATCCCTTCCTGAATTTTTGATWAAAATATCTCTATCTGCAACCCCCWGTGGCAGTATATTCCAGGAAATRCCTATTTCCTCTGCAAAAAGAAAGTACTTATTTTAATGGTTTAAATCAATCTTATACTAYTTTCAAGTTACCTCAAAAATACCTTAGTTGTGGTGCTGAAGGGYTCAGTGAGCAAGAGTTCCATGTYCACTTCTAAGCCTAARCCTGGRAATTCACTCTTTATGGYAAAAAGAACAAAACCCCCTCWTTGAATTCATCAYAGATAGCTGAGAAAATGACTGTGGGCACTCACAAGGAGTTAATAAGAGAAGCACTTTAAGGATTTATAACTAAAAAGTACCTAATGCAGCTGAAGAMGTGATTGTCAAGATAATAAGAAAGTAAAACTTGTCACTTCTTGTCAGTTTGGGAGGTGAGCTAGACTGAATTTGGATCATGTGCCTTTGGTAAAATGCAGCCACAGCAAAAGGGGTGTAAGAGATCCAGGTCTGGGTTTTCAGYTTGAAAAAACWGCACATACTGAAAGCAAACAGATGTCTGAGGCCTCTCAATASTGCAATGCAAAAAAATCCTCTTGGAATGCCTGATGACACAGCATCTGTATAGGGCACAGACAGACAGCATTGCTCTGTGGGAATGTTGCAGTGTCCTGAGATTCCCACGTGTGTTTCCTTCAGGACAGACCCATCCTGAAGAAAAAAAGCTGGGCACTTTGTCACAGGCTGTGCCAAAGTACATATGATGTAATCATTTTAGTAGTGCTTAATGCAGGATTGCTTCTACCCTCTCTCTGATCTCATTTTGAATAGATAACAAAGCTTTTGAGCTGATGACTGGTGAGTTTCAGAAGGCTGTWCTAGACTGGACTTCTGCTGAGCAGCACCAACTGATGTGATGAACATCCTCCTGTGTGYAGATAAGACAGCAAACCCTCTCTGATACAAAAGGATTTGAACTAAATCCTGCCCCAGTTTCTACTTGTGAAAGCAGAGAGTGGCACAGATCAAATTCTGCTGGTGATCAGCACCTGTTGCTGAGGGAGGGCCAGAAGGATGGAGCAGATGAGATGAAGCAGGGTATCAGTTTTCAATTCAGCCATACAARGTAGATCCCATCCCAGAGACACAAAATGGGTGTTTATTTCATTACAACTAGCTCAACTCAGCACTAAGCCTCCCCCTGATGCATTTTGTGTCCTCACTTAGTGAGGAAAATGTTGATTCTCCTTCTTAAATTTGCTGCAAGAGCAAAGCATTGCCTTCCAGTGTGAGAGAATAACAGATGCTTTGTCAATATAAACCAGACAGAGTAGTACTTCTTCGTATCTTTTGTGTTTGTACAACTTTATAATGAAACCAGTTCTTTTTTAAAACATATCAGTGTGTGATTAAGCATTGGGCAATGTATTTATGGTTCTGTTGTCAGAAAAGTTTAAATATAAACATATCTGGGTTGTTTTGTTTATTTTTTTTTTAAGTGATTAATTTCTTCAAAATATTCCCAATCCAGTTATGTAATTTCCTACARACACTACATGGTTTTGTAACCATGGGTCTGATTCACCACTGCATCACTCCACTTTTAAACCAGTGCCAGTCTGGCTGATTGATTTTCAGAAGGGTTATATCAGCATAAAACTGTAGCAATGGAGTTGTGAATCAGACTGAAGCAGGGACAGCTACTCCAGGCARAAAAATTCTTTGAAGAAACCTAACAGTTAGAAACCTTGACAARGCCATGGCATACATGGATGGCTTTCTGTCATCTCTGGCTGGGKGAAAGTACTCCCTGGGTCCTGCAGCTTCACAGGTCCACTGAAGCTACAGCTGCAACTCCCAGCACATGAGTKCCTCCCACCCACATCTCCTCCAACTTGGCTCATTTTTAGCCTTTTGCCAGGAGGGGCTGAAAGAATGAATCTTAATGAGTATTCTTTTTTCTAAGGTTGTATAAATTCAGAACAACCATGCTAAATGGTGAGGCTCTGGCCTTTCCTAAAGGTTTTTAGAACTTCAGTGTCCAAGGCAGAATCATTTTGCTGACTGCTACATGGGACTGGCATCTTTTCTGTCTGTATCTCATGTACAGAGCCAGTCTGGGTTATTGGAGGTCAGTTATTATTTCTGTGTGTG
>CADDXX010000405.1:136549-227681 GCA_902810485.1 Alauda arvensis | reverse complement strand
ATTAAAAAGCATCTGATTGATCACACTGACACATTTAAAATCCATCTCTCCACAGCAGAGATTTGCAGCAGAAGGAGAGGGATTTTAATCTAAGACCTGAAGAAGAGACTAAGGCAAGGAACCACTTATCTCTCAGGAATCAGACAGTCATTATAATTACATGTGTTTTTTTTTTCTGTGTACTAGATTTATTCAYAAATTTGCTTCACCTTTTTCTGTTTCTAATGCAAAGGATTAGTGGAGTAATAAAGAAAAAAAGCAAAAAAAGCAAAAGAAAATACCCCAAAAAACCACCACCACCAAAAAAATCCTTCTTTCTGGATTCAAAAACTAATAGTACAAACCAAAAACTGGCCTCTCAGCCTATTTTTCACAATGATCTTATCTATTTCTTCACAAGAAATAATCCTGTGTTTCTCAATTTTCTGAGATATTTCAGCTGCTGGACATGTCATGAGGAAACATTCTTTCTACTTTCATTCCAGTTTTGCCAACCAAGAGTTGATCCAGCAAATTACAGGTTACCAGAGCACAGCAATCAGTATTAGTCACTTGAAGGGCAAGATGCCTACAAAATAGTTTTCACTGTGAAAATATTTTTCTGCTTTTAATTTGCTCACAGTATACACCTCATGCTTCCTGCTCAGTCATGGTTCATTCCTTYGTAAATTCTTTTGTTGTTTAAAAGGTTCAGTGAAAGGTTTCCTTTCCTATTTAGGCCCCTCCAGATACTCTGCTTGTCTTCTTTGTCCATACAGAAAAAATGTATTCTTCAGTGGAGCTCTGATTTTCCAGGCTGGATTGTATTCTAGTTGATGACCTTTAGGAAAAGATTTCATTTCATCATCACCATTTCCCAATCAATCTGTTAGAGTCCCCTCAGTAAGAACTGCTGGTGTGCAGAGACCACAATCTCTCTTCCAGTCCCCTGTTTGTCCATCTCCATCTGCTTGTTCTGTACATGGTTTGCAAAGTCTTTGCAGGGCTCCCAAATTTCTTCTCTGTGTTTATGACTAAGACAGGGCCTGGTGTGGTGCAGTGCATGTGAAATGAGGCTGGTGCTCCAGGCCCCTTGAGCCACTGCTGCATGGTTAATCTGGACTTGCTGAATGAGAAAAAGATCAACTTTAGACCCTCTGGGATTTATTTTTGTGGGTTCTGTTGTTCTATGGCTGGGAATTCTAGCACCTAAAAATCCAGTTAGTAACTAAGGTTCTCTTGTAGCACTCAAAGTTGGGATAAGAGAGCTTTCTGAAAGGAGTTCATGCAGGGAGGCTACATCTGACCCCAGGAAAGAGATAGGAAAAAAAAGAAATAAAAACTAAACTAAATTAAAATGCATTATTGACCATTTGTTTCAACATGGCCTCAGAAAAGGAAATACCTTCTTAATAAAGCCGTGTTTCCTCAGTGATGTCTGAAATAGAAGCTGACAAAATTTAAAACTAACAAGTTGACTTTGTTTACATTTTTTGAGTAACAGACTCAGCAGAATTGTGGTATATTTCTGAAGAAAGACTCCCCTGATATCATGTTTGAGAAATTTTTCAGTTGGGAAGGCCCATATATTTATTCTGTGCAATAAAGAGGGAAAAAAYAGTATGAAAAAAATTTGAGACACTCTGCCCTCAGTGATGACATATAACATTTTTAGAGATATGTCACAGTTCAAAACTAATTTTTTTATGTTTATTCATATTCAAAATCTTGTTTTGATAAGAAAATAGAAGAAATCTGATGTTTTACATTTATGGTCTCCATATTCTCCTTGCACTTCTGCTCTAAAATTTTTCAGTGCTATTATTTCAAGTACCTTGAAGCTTCACAGCTTCACACCATTGCTCTTTGAACCTTTGCAGTGGGATGAGGAGGAAAGATGGAGGTGCACAGAGGAATTCACTAACTCAGAAGATGAGCATCCCTTACACAGGGAGCAAACCCACCTAAGGAAAATGGCTGACAGTCAAAAAGGGACCTGAAAAGTCCTGTGCAGTTTACATGACACTTCTGGACAAAGGGGTTTAATTGCCTGTAAAAAGAAACTGTGAAACCTTCCCAGCTGCCCCTCAATTAAGTCCTTCTTTGGTGTTAACTGAAGAGAATCCAATTTGGTTTTCCATGGGTTCTCCATGGGTTGAACTAAAGCTCAGTAAGTGGAGAGAATATGGAGATTCGGTTCAATAAACTCTGCAGAGTCACCCTTAGTCCAGATGGGATCAGAAGAACGGTAAAATCCTGGAGGGAACTCAAATTTAATTCTCAAGGTTTGCCTGAAAGATCCCAACAAGGTCTGGCTTGCAAAGACTGCAGGCACAGCTGTTCTGTAAGAGGGGCAGTGCTGTGACATTTCCCCTCTCTCACTTCATAACCCAGCAGTTCAGCCCTTGGCTCTCACTCACCCCCAGTGCTCAGCTCTCATTTTCTGAAGGGRCTGAATCCTGAAACCCTGCCTCTCCCCACAGCTGCCTGTCTCAAGTGCAAGGCTCACCTCAYTTTTGCCTTATTCCCTTGAGGATGTTGCTATGGTGCTCTCAGGCCTGCAATGGGAATGGACTCAGTTGTCACCATGGTGCTCAAGACAGCCACCCTGGCCATTCCCTGGCCAGCAAGGGAAAGCATCCATGTCCTGKGATCCACCAGGCCATGGAAGCACACCTGACACCTGTGGTGTGGTGAGGACAGCAGGTGTTGTTGTCCTGCTGCATTTGCAATGAGGAAGTGCAGGGGTGCCTGGCAGGTACCCTTGGACAACAACAACAAYGTCACCTTTTAAATATCTTGTTACCTTATTTTCCATTTCTTGTTGTTTTTTTCATCGCCATTGCCCCTCTCCTCCCTAATCCTCTCCAGATAAAAACATTTCCCTTTTTGCCAGTAGTTCCATTTTTGCTACATCCATAGCCCAGTCAGTATTCCTGATCCCATTAGTGGCATAGTTAGTCTCAGCTTTAAACCCTGTGGCTGATGTGGGTATCAAGCTCCTGTTGGTCTTGCCCAAGGTCCCAAAGCTCCTTTTCAGGGAGGTTTGCCCATCTCTCACATCAATCTCTGAACCCCTGTGAAACTCAGCCATTCTTCATGGTGCTGTTGGTGGCTCCTGTCAGTTTYTGTCATTGTTATCTGTCACATCCAGCAACATCTCACGTCACAGTTCCCCACATKAATTCAGTCAGCTGGACCTGAGGCCAGGGCTGGTCACTGTCCCCCAGCCCCAACAGTGCTGGCTGCTTTCACTCACTGGGGTGATTTACCAGCTCTCATCTCGGACTGCAAGGCTTTAACCTTTGGTTAAAGCTTCACATAATGCTCATCAGTCTGAAATGGGAGCCTAAGGCCATCATCACTGTATATCTAATAAAAAAAATCAGAATTCATGGAACTCTGGACTGATTGAGCTTAGATGGGGAAGGAGAAATAGAACAAACCTTGCTTTTTCCATGTCCATATATAATGGAGGAGTCATCTGGTACTGTCATTRCAAGCATCTTTAGCATAACCCAAATACCCCATCAAATCCAACAACTCCAACCAGGTGAGGACTGGCGCTTCTGCCTTGAGACTCCTTCACTTCTGCTGCAAGTGAAAACATCTCCAGCAGGAGCTCACTGGGCTCAGACTGAAGTGCAAAGTGGAATCCTGCCTCAGAGAAGGAGGTGGAAAAGGTCTGGCTGTTTTCATGGCTCCTTATCAGTCAGCTGGGACTCATTGCAAAATCATGACACAGCTCAGCCTCAGCTGGTCTGACCTCATTCCTCCTAGGCCTTGTCATCTGACAAGCAGCCAAAACATTGAGATTGAAACMTGAGTTTCTTCCGGGGCCAGTTTGAAATCCTCTGCACACAAGGGTCGTTGCCTGGCTGTGACTCACTCAGCAAGGAGAGTGTGAGCTGCCTTGCTGCCAGAGATGAAGGCAYGAGAGAGTGGAAGCACTGAACCAGATGCCATCACACACTCTCCATCTTCCACTGGGGCTGGCTGCCTTGCAGGATTGCTGATGTCAGAGAGGATCATYCAGCTCTTCCAAGCTCAACTTCTCACCTGCCACGAGGGCTCTATCAGCCAGGGATCTGCTTGGCACAGGTTATCGTGGGGATAACATGGTTTAGCACAGGACTCATTCATCCAACAAGAACTGAGTCCAAAGCACTTCCTCAAACAATTTTCCACACCTTTTACAGAAATGACAACTTGAAATGTTRTACACTGAAAGGGTAAAATTCGTTACATGACTGAATTAATAGCCAAAAATGTTGCCAAAGTTCTGTACCTTTTAGCTACCATCTGTATGTTTGGAAACTGAAGAGGAGGCTTTCACAAGGTGAAGACATCACACAGAGGAGGAAGCATATCCAGATCCATGGAGACCAGATCACTCATGCAATAAAACTATTTTAAGTGCCATATCCTGACAAGTACTAAAAAGACAGAGGCAGAAATACAGCTACAGCCAAAAATTTCCACAAGTCTAATTTCAGCTTGGATTGAGGGGTGATTAATGTAATCTTTGTTATTTTCTGTAATCACACAGCTCCATGAGCAGACATCCACAGTTAAACCACTTGGTAGCTGGGCTAGGGGAAAAGGGACCATGAAATTCCATTTTAAAAAYTTTTATGTCTTTTCAGAGTTTTCACATTCCAGCAGCTAGAGGTTTTGGTTGCTGTCACTTTCCTCAAATGCTTCTGGGTCATGAGCCAATATTAAAAATTATTTGAGCAGTCATTCTTGTTAAGCAAGAAGACACTCACTGCAGCTGCAATACAAGAAAATCTCTCAGAGCAGCTTACTGTGCAAATGCAGTTCTATCACAATGATTGCAATAAGGACATACTGTATTGTCCATAATTACATCCATATTAGGAGGAAAAAAAATAGCTAAGCTGTTCAGTTACATGCCAAAACTATTTCCTGAGGGATATTTATTTTGACTAATGTAAGGGGGAAAAAAAATGAAACCAATCTGGCTTGGTATAAAGTACTTGATTTTTCTTTTATGTGTAATGGAGGGAAATGAAGAAAGTGAACAATTTATGTAAAGCCACTGCTAGGTTTTAGGGTGGAGGAAAGAGTTTTTAGGGTGGCAAGAGTTCCTCCCTCTTGGCAAAAAGAAGGAATTCATAAATGCAGAATGAGACAAGGTTACTGTTCTTAGGGAGAGGTATTTTTTCCCTATCTACCACAGCACTTTTCTGTGGTTTGACACAATGCCAGCATTCACTGGGACAAAATCCTATCTCCTGAAGTACCAACTGCTATTTGGCTTTGGGTATTTGGAAATATGCTCTTGTTGCTACGGTGATCTCAATACAAATCTGGTTTCTTGCCTACTTTCTATTTCTTTAGTTGCTGTTGTTCTTAACTGCAGACTAAAATAACAGATCATATCACTCCTAAATGAGATAAGTCATAACTAGCTAGATATTCTTTGGGTAAAGGCACAGGGCTGCTACGAACTGCTGGCTGACTGTTATCCTGGTCTGTCTTTAAACCTGTGTCACCAGATTTCACTGTGAAATAAAGGGAGARGTTTATATAAACTTAAGAGTGCCARTAAGAAYCATTGGCTGGCAGACTRCAGGTCAGATYCAGTTTCCCTGTAACTTYTACTTGCTCTCAGGCTTTCTTYCCTGAAACACTGCTTTCTAAAACCAAAGCAAACTAAAAAAAAAAAATCAGTCTGTCTATTGTAAACTCTGAAATTTGGTCCTCTAAGTTATCCCTGCACAATTGTTATGTATTTGTGAATTCTCAATCAAATAGTTTAAAACTGTAAAGCACAAGGATGGTTTGTGATAAGATGGAGGATTTGGTAGCATGAAGAGTAGGAATTGATCAAGATTTAGGAAGCATATTTCATTTAAAACAAGGCATWTATATCCCCTTTCCAGAACCAGATACTGACAAGTCTACATTCAAATTATTTGTCTCCTATATTCTGGTAATGAAGTCCAACCTCACTACAACATATCTCACTCTATGTACCACTTCCTTAATCAAAATGCAGCAGCACCACCCCTTCTTTCATTAACCCCCTCTGGCAAACAATTGGAACAAGTGTCAGTCTAAGGGAGCCTCTTCCTTTGCAGATTGAAACTGCTTTTTTGTTCAAAAGGGTTCATTCAGAGTAAGAAGAATCACTTTATTTGTAGTAGCTRTATGGCAGGTGTTGACAAAAATTCAGGATGTCCAACACACCTGGTTTGATGCCTGAAGGTCTGGCCCTTCATTCAGACTGGAGGCTTTTCCCAAGCAAACATGGAGTGTGCAGTGAGGGATCAGTCATAGAGGATGGTTCATGACCTGRCCAAGAAGGCATCCTGTGCATGGACTAAACCCAGTTCCATGGAAAAGCAGGAATCTGCCCATGTTATCCCCACGAGAACAGCRCAGCAGAGGAAGGGGTATTGCTGTTTGAAGCAGAGAAATCATTTGGGGAGAATMAAAGCTTGTTGATGGTGAGAGGGGAAATCTCCAGCTTTGAAGAATTTGGAAAAGCCTTGGTGGTTTTCCAAACCTTTGATGTTTGATTTGAGCCAGATCCTGAAGAGGGTCCCAGAGAAACCACAGCCTCAGCAGTTGCTTTGATTCAGCCTTACGGGAGAGAAGAGTTCAGAGGCAAGGATGTGAGCCCATTTACACAAGGAGAAGGGAAGTCTACTAGAAGGGTAATTATGGGACTGCCAGAAGGCAGGCTCAGCCCTGGGCACAGCCTGTGACAAGAGCTGATTGCTGTCCCTCTCACACTGCAGGAGCYCAGCCAGAATGTCACTGCACCTGGGCCAGTGCTTCATGTTGGGCAAAATTGTTGCACTGTCTGCCAAATCCACATCTCCCCCACTGGCTTCAGCACCTGTGAAGGAACAGGGTAAGTTTGGAAAATTTTAACTCTAGATGTTTCAGAAAAAGGTGGTTTGATTTAAGGATGGGCAGACATTAACAAAACAATCTTCTAGAAATGTGTGTCTTTGCAGTGCACTGGAGTGTGTAATGCTGTGGCTGTTGTCCCCAGGCTGAGATGCTTCCCCCACAATTGATCTTTTTAAGAGCATTACAGTGAAACCCAGGAGACTGGGCCAGTTTCCAGCTTTGTCACAGATGTCCTGTATGACCTATTACAAGCTGCTCAGTCTCACTGTGTGTACTTTGGAGAGTGGAGGGTGATGCCTCCCTATCCCAAGGGACATTTGTCAATACACATTAATCAGTCTTGTGCAAAGTTGCTAATGGATACTGGGACAGGGGGTGAAAGGGAACRCCTCTTTTTCATCTCTCATGGTGTAATTCCATGGGAAATTTTGATTGTCCTTTCAGGCCAGCTTGAGTGTATTAAGGCAGGTGATGTCATAAGACAGTTTCTCTTCTTTGCTCACCTTTCTTCTCTCTTTTTCACTCTTGATTTCTTTTTTTTTGTTTGTTTGTTTGTTTTCTTACCTTGTCATTCCTCTGTTTCTTTTCTTATCTATCTACTTTAGGCATTGCTTTTCATTACTCAGCTATTTTCTCCCTCTGCCATTTATTCCTTTCCAATCTTTCTTTCTGCATAATATATATGTGCATTGGACCAAGAAATAGGGAGTTTTGCTCACCCCTTGGGCTCTCTTGTGTGCCTGCAGAATAAATAGAAATACAYGTTGAAGTACTTTTCCAATCTCCTGTTTAATGCACACTCACATTACAGTAATTAGTTTGAAACCAATTTTGCTGTGTTTCAGGGAGCTGTTACCTGAATGGTTATCCAACAGCAGTCTGTTTGTTTGGGTAACCTTGTAGTGAKGTGATTSAGAGTTATGGTCTGCATRTCTGCTGAAATGCTGGSTTTGGGTACATGGTCAGTTCCATTGTTGGRAGACAACTGTGTGRGAGAGAATATGTGTTTATGTAAGAAWTTTGGCAYGCTGAAATTCATGTCCTGGCAAAAAGCCTAACAGAAATACCAGAGACAAGCCTTCTCCTCATGTGCATCCTCATCAGTACCTTCAGCACTCCTAAAGAGGAAGGGATTTTTCCTCTCTGTCACATGGGGTGTAAGGGGCAGAGAAGACAAATTATGGGATTTTTAATGTCTGTGTTGTCTTAAGTGAAAATGAAACAYGTCTTTAGCTACTTCAGCTGTTCTTTTCTTGGTTAGTGCATCTTTTAGGAGGTGTCAGTGTGAAACAGCCTGCCCAGATGGAATTCCACCTTCTCAATGCTTGACTGGYTGTTCAGAGCCACTGCTGAGTCTGCAGTGCTGTGCAGGGATGGTGGTGTGTCTGCAAAGCAGAGAGTGAGAGGGAAAACAGGGAAAAGATAAGAACATAACTGGTTTGTACCCTTGCCTAGTGATATCTTGAATAGGAATAGGGAAAATTATTAAATATAATTAGTGACTTAAAATGGAATAGACAGGGCTTTTTAGTTGACCATTATTTCTTGCTCTATAAAAACAAATGGGGAGACTTTCTAATGCAATGTTCAAAGGAACATCAAAATGCAAGATGGTCCTTCCCAAAAGGGACTTGCTTTCCCCCTCTAGTCTGAACCAAGCCTTATTGGGACCAAAAAAACAAAACAAAACAAAACAAAACAAAAAAAACCCCTATTTATTCAGTAGCTGCAGGGATTCTGCTGCTACTGTTACAGGTTACATGTATGTGTGAAAACTGCACTGGAAACTTTATTCCAGACCTTCATACCCTATTGGCTGCAGTCTCAGTTCAGTGTCGTTTGTTTGTTCATTCTGCTCTGCCTCTGATTTCTGCTTCAGGTAACTTATCTGAAGGCAAGGGCCATGAACATGAGGATGCTGTTCCTGAAAATAACCTCAAACACTCACTTCCCAGATACTGTATTTGACTCTCTTCTGCCTGTAAATTTGCCTGGAATAGCAAAATTTGCAAGTTTATGCTACCCACAATGTGTCAGAATCAGTTAAGTAACACAGTGCCCCAATTCCTATTGAAAAACAGGAAGAGAAAAGCAAGAAAACCAAAAGGAAGAGTATGAATTTTTTTTTTCATCATAGCTTCTTGTCTTTTGCAAAATTCCAGTGCAAATTTCCTGTCCTCTGGCACCCTAAGAAGATGAGACTCGTAACTGCTCTGAACACGATAGTGTCCAATACTTTCTGTCATGGCAGAAAAGCTTGCAGTTGGTAAGTGTTCTAAATCAAAATAACCTTAATGCAAAATCTGTTTATARAAGATTAAAGTGCCACGTTTGATTCTGAACTTTTTGATACAGTAGGCTCCAAGCAAAAACTTTAAATCCAAACTCACTGACATTTTGTGCATATTAGTAATATGTACTGGAATTTTTCAAACAAGCTATATTAGTGTGTGTTATCAAGAATAGGAYTTGTGGGTCCAGTGTCTTGAGAGTTTCAGGGCATTCAAAATTTGCATCCTGGCTTTGTGGCTGAGCTAATGTCTTGYTCACAATGCTGCCAAGATCTGTGTAATCTGTTTGACTTGCAGAATAACTGTGGCCAAATCAAAACCATATCTTTATGCCAGCAGTGATTTTCTTCAAATGTCTGTTCTGTAGCATCCACAGAGGCATTATACATGCTGAATATTTGGGAGGAGATTGAGACCRGAGGCAGGGGGTGATTTGTTCTTTCTCTATAAATTTTATCCAGCTTCAGCTTACAAATCACATTCATGTTGGACACTTGCTGACACTGAGATGCCACAGAAGGCAAATCTTATGGAAAAGGTCTTACCTACTGACCATGTCTGAATCATCTGTCAAAGACAAGACAAAGAAAAGACAACAGCAAAAAGCAATCCAAYTCCTCTTGATTTTTGAAGGGAACAAATACCTGAGTTTCCTAAGCCATTTTTGCTCCTTAAAAAAGGAATTTAGGAGAGGGGAGGGGGAAAAAAAGATGCAYTAGTTGGTAGGCTGGTGGTGGCCTKGAATATTTTTGTCATCCCAGGAGCTGGCCTCATAGAGCCTCAGCAAAGCCGTAACCGGGTCTGTGGGTTTCCAAGGAAACAAGACTAATTAGAGTGTGACTGTGGCTGGGAAATGTGGCCTAGCAGGTAGGGCTCTGACCAAGGGGCTGGGAGAGAGGGGTGTGATTCCTGGCTCTCACCTGTCAGGGGTGGCAGGTGAGTTRCAGCTCTGAAGCTGCAGGGTTTGCAGTGCTCCTCTCTGCCCCTGAAGTGCAGCATGGAAGCTCTCAGAGCAAGCAGCACTTGCACCACCAGCACTGCCCAGTKCTGGCTGGTGCCTTGGGTGCTGCTGGAACCCATGGCACCACATGGACTCTCCAGCACACAGATGCTGTTTGGATCATTCCTCTGACATGTCTTTCATGTCCTTTTGCCTTAGGGATTTACAACCTAAGCCACCCAGCAACCTTTAAAACCTGTGACTCTTTGGCTAGAGATCCCACTAGAATTTTGCTGCTTCTCTCTTACAGCATGTCTTCACAGTCTCAGTCTTTGGAAGACTTCTCAAGCTTCAKATTCCCTCTTCCAGGAGACAATGGTTGCCTGATATCCACCTGATTCTCACATACCAGCAGGCTCTCAGCCTTACACTCTCTGACCCGCCATTCAGACCTGCAGCTCAGCCTGTGGACAGGCACTGGGAGCCACACWCCTCTGCCTTTCCTTCTGCATTCTTGCAGCCTCAAGACATTTTTTTTCTTTTCTCATAATTCGAGAAAATTCTCAAAATTCTCATAACTTGAGAAAAGCAGAGTGAGGCAGCAGTGCAGGCAGCTCTCCCAAAAAAGACCACAGCCTGTGGTAAATGGTGTCTATCTCCACCCCACTGGTGACTGCCTGCACTGATAACCAGGCTGGCTAATGAGAGTTTCACAGCAGTAAAATTCTGCCTTCTTCCTCCCAGTATGACCTCTGCTGACTTGTGCTGGCACGGTGGCTGGAGCTGTCACTTGCATCACTGCAATCTGTCCCTGCAGGATCACAGCAGCCATGGCAGCTGCCTGTCTGAGTTCCAGCTAGAGGAATCCCCCTGCTTCTCAGTAACTTCAGCTCCCCTGCGATCAGTGAAGAAGAAAATGAGAAATATCACAGCCCTGATCTTTCTCAAGCTTGCCAAGGTGGCTACTCTCAAATACAGGAAAGACTTGTGATGAAGGGGATAATTGGGCAAAGAAARCTGAGCTACTAGAGAAGAGGTGGAGAAAAAAGGGAATTAATAGCCAGGATAGAAAGAAGATACTTCTTGGCAACAGGAGAAAGTGGAGGAGAATAAATGGAGAAATGGTTAAGCATAAAGAAATAGAGAGGTCAGAGGGTGGTAAGGTCAGTGGTGAGGAATGGAAAGTTAATATCCCCTGGCAGAAGATCAAGGAACACCTGAGAGACTGCAACAGGCATGATGCTAAAGTGGAATGCTCTCCTTTGTACATCAGGCAGATTCCTGCCCTATTTGATATACACGTAATAATTTATTTTCCACTGACAAATCTTTTAATACATATCAGTAAGTAGTGTTTTGGATTGTTTGGCTCAGAATTTCTCATGATTTAACCAGTTGCTCACTAATTACAATTACTCACTACCAACAGTTCAGTGTTTTACCTGGGAATTAATTGGATTTTGTTTTCAAGTTCTTGTCATCTGCAGTGAGATGACAGCTGTCCAGGCCTGAGTAGAAGAAGATGGGTGACAACAGGCTCTACTTTCATGGGTATAAGTAYAAAATTAAACTGCAAAGTCATTGTAGTGTTGACATCAAAGAGAAGAAAGCCTTACTTTATGGCAAAAACATAAAAAGGAGATAGGTTACTAACCCAACACATGGGCTTGCAGTTCATGTATCAGGGAGGGGTTTTTTTAGCCCCTGAGCTGATAAGACTTTATTGAGCTACAGCTCTCAGGACTACACTTATTTGCTACAATATGAACCTAAAAATTTCTGAATGGTTTGACATGAGATTCAAGCTTTTTCTGAATAACAGGTTAAAAATTTCTCCAAGCAATCTATTTCTCCTTTAGCAAAAATAAAACAAATGCAAAACTTTTTTTTTCAGCTTTAATCTCAGTGTAATAGAGACCCTATTTTAATAAATAGGTTACTTATAGGTGCTGCTTTATAGCTGGTGTTCTCTGAAAATAAGCATTTCTCTGCTTTTTCAGAGTGTAAAGATATTGTATAAAAAAAATATCCTACAAATGTACAGGGCCAGCTCACCCTCCTACTACTGATAATTTATTATAATGTTATGGTATAACAAAGTTTTTAATGGAATTTTTGTATCAGTACATATGACAGTGACAGTAATATCACATTAATCCATTATGATCTGTATTATTATGATGAATATGAAAATATTTCACTWGGCTAAGATAGTCTTTCTCATGATTAGTTAAATTACTGCTTAGCTGGAATAGAAGTCTGGTGAGATTGTACATGACATCCACAAGGATACAACACAAATTAGAAGTGGTTAGTTCAGTGCCTGATTTCAGATGAATCAAAGAGATAAGGCACCTAAACTGTTACTGCAGTGCATTGCAAGTCATTACTACTTTGTTGCAGAAGCTATTTATCATAGTCAATTTTTCATTGTGAACTCATGTTTTGGTCTACAGGAATTCTTTCAGGGTGATACAAAGCCTTTTGAGGAACCTGTGAAATAATGRTTTGATAAATTTCTGCCAGGAGAACAGGACAAACATAGATGCTTCTAGAAGTGATCAGAAACACCTGTCCCTGAGATAAATGTGTTGCTACACTCCATGACAGTGTCTGTTGAGATCCCATTCATAGCCACCTGCTTCTGCTGGTCCCTGGCATCACTTGGGAATGGTTCAGTCCTTAGATTGTTGTCAGGATGCTTGACCAGGCTGTACAAATGATACTGCAAGTTGCTTTTGTTCCTTCTGGTACTCCACAATGTTTGTCTCCTCATGTGTCATGGCAATATATCTTTCAGCAGTGCTGCATGAATTCAAAATAAGTAAGTAACAAATAAAAACAGCCTCTTATTCAGGTTTCTTTAGAAAAACTCTGAGCTGACATAATTTTGTCCCCTTTAATATTAGGATTTATCTGTATAAATAAATACAGTGATGGAAATACGGCATGAGAGCCTGTGCCAACTTCCCTGAAAAATAGGAACTAGTACCTACAGTGGATCAGAAAGGCAGGATAGGTGTTGCTAATGTTGCTTAATATACAAGAGATGTACTTTTTGCTATTTCTCATAATTTAGATTCACATTCCCAAGAATGTGTGCTCCTTCCAAGGCTTCTGCATGGCAGAACTTGTGCATGGTTTGAGAAAGAAATCCACGTTTCCTTTATATGATTTATTTCCCTCTAAGTTTCTTTTCCTTTGCCATCACACTGTCACTAAAACTAGTGACATAAAAAAGTAGTGTATTCACCATTTCTCTGCTGAATATACAGGACTTTAGAGCAATCACTTTTAAACCCTCATTTTACTGTTGCTTGAAAGCATTCAGGGGCTGTAGCAAAAATATTCCTTATGATCTTAAATAGGCAGTGGGAAAATATTGTGTGGAAACAACTGATTGYATTGGCTCACCAGTTTTACAATAATGATCAGAAAAAAACCTGCACTTCAGTGACACAAGCATTAACTGTAAGCACAAGTTGACACCAGCACTTCCTAAAGGATTTGTAAGATTGGGTAGTGAGTGTTTATGAAAATTGCTATGAATATCCCAGCTTTATACAGGGGCATAGTGCAGTTTGCAGGAATATTAGCCTGGAGAAGATGAATAGACCAATTCCCATTTTGGCTAAACAGGTATAAAACTGGAATAACATGATTGCACTGAGAGGAACTTGATTATATCAATGGGAGCAATATTTGTTTATKGCTATAGAATTTCCTAGGTCCTCTTCTGTAATGTGGAAATTTGGATGCTTCTCTTTAACATGTTTCTTCTGTAATGTGGAAACACGCTTTTGAAAGAGCAGTGTATATTTGACAGCAGTGTGCTTAGGGAAGGCTGATCTTACTGAGATTGTTAGTTCTACAAGACATGCTACAGCATATTTCCTTTATAGTATTACATTGTGCAAATTGCTTTATAGTATTACATTGTGTAAATTGCTTAAACTCAACTCACCTGCCAAGACAACTGGAGAAAATGTAATCTGAGTGGGTTCATTAAAAGGTTCTATTGGTGCTTTTTAGGTATAAGCTTTAAATAGTTTATTAATAGACTCCAGTCATTGGTGCAAAGCAAGAAGACCCTATTGCAATAAACTTTTCTGCAGTACAATGAATGAAACTCACATKAGGCCTATATTTCTTTCATTTAAACTGTGATAGTTTTTCCTGTAAATGGATTGGGAATTGAAAGCATCTCAAAAATATCCATAATTATTTATGCCAGACTAACAAATGATGGGAGACACTTCTACATATTCTTTCAGAGCACAAATCTGGCTTACTTGGTATAAGGCTGTATTAATATTTGTCAGTAAGCATAGATTTAAATTTTCACCTGGATTTGCTTAGTAGCTTGCTCATCCCCTAAATGAAGAAGGTTCTGGTAAATGACAAGCACCTGCTTTCTGACCAAGGGCTCCTTCCCCACAAAGCTGTGCAACCACAGGAAGCTGCAAGAACAGTCTGTACCCATTGTCTTCAGTGTCAACACTTATTAAGGACAGCACTCTGTGCCTGAGCTTTGAAAACCCTTAAGTGGCACAAATGATACCTTAAGAACTGTGTGTGAAAGAGAAACTTTTTCAAGTGAGTAGGGCCAGGTGGTTTAGGGGAAGGATTTCTGACTTAGATGAGTTCTTGTTTAAAGGTCTTTGSAGAACATTTTGCTCTTCACTTYTTAGATATTAYTGCCTGAAACAATTCTTGCTAAAARACATTAGTTTATAGTCAGGGAACATCTGGTTTCACACTTACAGGTCCTGGCAAAAAGAGAATCTATTGAGCCAAGAATAGTATCAGGAAACAGGGAGCTCAGATCTCATCTACCTCTCATCAAGTACAGGGGGAATTCAGGCAGAAGAGATAAGCCTTGAATGGTATTAAAGGTGTTAGCTGGTTTTCTAAAGCAGAACAGCAAAATCTGCATTTAAAGTGCATTTGATTGATGGTGACCAGATTGTTTCTGAGATCCTATAGAATTACAAAGACAACRGAGGAGTGTTCAGCAAGCAGCAGCAGCAGCTTGGGTGACAGATATGCAGCTTGTGGGATGGACTTTTGGGCTTAGTTTGAATTCACAAATGGGTTGAGTTCAGAACTTCACTGTTTCATACGTCTTGAAAAAAAATATAACTAAGTGTAGAGTTCAAAATCAGGCTCCAGAAYATCAGGCAGATTTAGGATGGGTRTAGGGAAGGAAATGGGGAAAGAGGGGCATGGAAGGCAGGGATGAAGAAGCCTGGCATGAACAGAAAAGTGTGTAAGCCACAGAGCTGCTGCTATGCTGCAGGAGCACGCCTGAATCCCTCTTCAATGAACGTGGCCTTCAAGAAGATGAATGTGTCTGTGAGTCTGCCAAGGGGCAGAAAATAGCACAAACCCCCTCCTGAGAGGTAAAGCAGGTGTTGATGTGTAAGAAGAGGCAGCAGCAGCAAATCCATTCCTCTGAGAGAGCAGGAGAGTGGTTACAAACTTCCAGGGAGAGGGTCTGACTGAAGATGACTGGTGGGATGCAGGGGAGGAATGCACATCATCTGTGACTCGAGCTAAGCCTACAGAGAGAAAGGTCCTTGTCTATTCCGGCCTTTTAGAGCTACCTCAGCATTGGAAAGGAGAAACAAGGTCTCTGATGCATAGGAACTTTTCTGGTGAGGAATACCTTAYAGTAAACTCTTGTCATGAGTCCCAGTATCTTCCTGTATAGAATTTTAAAGCCCAAGGGCAGCTTTGTATTCTTCACTAATTAAAAGAGAAGGAAGAGGAAGAACTATGACAGTTTTCTCCTTTGGAATTTATTTATATGGCTGGGGAAAAAAAGTGGAAGATTATTTCTGATTCAAGAATATTTTCTCTTGGTTTCCATTTCAGTTTGTGATGGCAAWTTTTCACTGGCTACTTTGGAGCCTCTGTTTGGCCTTTACTTATTTTAAAAGACAAAATTTGGGTCTTGTAATTTTTATTACTTCTAGTGGAACTACATTAGGGCTATGGAGCTGTACTGTCTTGTGAAAAAACTTTATAAAGTTCTCGTGGCACAATTTTTCATAATCAAAGCTGGAAACAGTCATCTTGAATTTCAAATTTCAGATTTAACTTGCAGAATTCATAATTAGGAAGATAGAAGGCAAGTGTTCTTTTGCTTTCAGCCTACGAAATTTTGATCCATTATGGAAATATATGGAGCCCTACAGTACCTGCTGCAAGTGTCTGCTCTCAGAGTGATACCCTTTTGCTCTCTCTTTCTGAGTGAATMCCATTACCACTGTGTTAGCCAAGTGCTCAGGAAATATTGCTGCTAAGTATAAAACACTACACTAATGTACAAAGACATGTGAGCTGTGTGTTGAGATTATTGAGTTACACTGAATTTCCATGGTGACCAACAACTGTACTTGAAGACAGCCACACAAGTCTGGTGAGCATTATCAGCATTGTCTGTGCAACAAATGGAAACCCAGAACGTGAACGCTGTTTCCTGAGGTATGGAAATTGCAGCAGGCGTGATATGAATAATACATCCTGGGCACATTAGCACAGGTTTTCAAATGCAAAAGAGATTCTATATACACAGTTAAAACGGGCTTCTCTGMATGTTATATCAGCAGAAAATCTCATTTAGGCAGTGGAAAGAAAATGTGGAACCATCAATATGACTTAACTCAAATGYAGAGATCTGAAAGTCCCCAAAGAASAAAAACCCCATTTCAGATATCTGAAACAAGTTCTTTATTTGGGACATCATCCTGAGAATTGTGTTCTCTGAGGTTTTTCATGCTTTTGCATCTACCAGGGTAAGGCCCCCATGCAGGCAGAGAGACCCTTATAGCAATTGCCAATAGTGTGCCTGCAGAAAGCATATGCCAGTGTAATAGAACAATCATTCCTCCTTCTTCTTCTTCTGTTTTCTCATTTATTTGTTCTTTTGGTTCACTTTTGTCCTAATAAAGATGCATGTGTTTATGTAAAATGAGAAAAAAAACATCTTTCCTATCTTACATTTTCAAATGTAGGAAAAAATAAGAATGTTATAAGTCATTGGTTTTAGATGGAAAAGGGATAAATTGCAAGAGATCTGGAAAAGAAGACAAAAGAAACAATATATGGCAGGTGCTGGTGGTACKTATTGTTCATTGGAGGGCTTTCAAATGGCAAGTGAGGGTGTGCAGTGGGTTTAGAGATAGATGAGGAASAGAGGGAAGGATCAGAATGGCAGGAGAATGCAGGAGAAGGAATCTGTGAGAGACTGTGAAAACTATGTATTTAAATTTATATTTTTTTTGTCTCACTATGTTTAAACCTATAGGTCTCCAGCCAGTATCTTTGGAAGCTATTTTGACTCTATCTGGCAATTCCCACCCCCCACCCCCTTTTTAATTTTTCACATTTTATCTAATTTCTGATACTTGTAGAATTGTGTTACAGCCCTTTCTTCCTGGGCTCAGATTGAGCCTTGTAATTCATGCAATAACCTGCAGGATTACCAGACAACTCTGTTAGACATGGAGATCATTTGACCACTGCTGCCTGTTTCCCAGAGATTTGTCTCTCACCATCTCTGGCATCAGAGCCAAATAGTTTCATCAGGGCWCRTATTCAGGATCCAGTTCTTGAGCARGTGGAGRKGACAGAGARAACAGYTCTCACAATTCCTCACCATCCTTTTGTTAACTGTTCATAGCATCATGGGCTCTCTTAAATTAGAAGGGACCCAGAAGGATCATCCAGACCAACTCCTTGCCCTACACAAGGATTTTAACTCAGTTTTAACTGAGTTTTGTAACCCCTGATCCCTATGTCAAAAATGTCATTCTGACAACATTTAAAACTTCCTCCTGTTCTAAAATTCCTGTGTACACACTCCTGCTGCTTTGAAATGCAATCCATCACCACTGGTTCTGCTATGTGAAGCCATTTTTTTAAAAATGGTGTTAAGGGACCCATCATCTCTTGTTGCTAGTTCATCAATAATACTGTCTAGGACAGGCTTACATCTGACTGCTTCTTAGGTCAGAGGCAGGATCTGACTTTGCAGTAGGATCAGAAATCTTGTACTAAGGGCTAGGGACAAAGTACCTAAAAAAAACTCAGTGTCCATAGCTTCATTCTGGAAAGAAATACTCAAAGAAGGACAAGGCAGAACTGGACAGCTGAGATCCACATTGACCTGGAGTGACAGGAATGTGAGAAGAGAGCTGARATCAGCAGCTTCCAGAGAAGAATGGGAAGGTGGAGCCCAGCAGTGACACAAGAGAGGCTGTCAGGAATCACTGAGTTAATTTATGTTCAAATGCTACATGGACCTGGCCTGTGAAAGGTACAGGAGACTGTGGACACCAGATAGACAAGTTGAAAGAGCAGATGAATGGAACCCATTTCTTGGTGTACAACTGCATTCATTTGCCAAAACAATATTTTAAAGACTAAGAATGCTTTATGGAATTATTAATAAGATATATACTGCTCCTGCAGAGATCATAGAACTCTTCTGCCTTTGCTTTAGTTCTTGATATCTTCTCCCCAAATACACCTCTGTGTGTTATATTGCTATTTAAATKATTTTAATTATATGAATCAAGAGTAAATTATCATTATAAGCAAAGAATTTTTACTATATTTATAGGAAAGTCCAGGTTTATGTTCTCTTTAAAGTACGAATATTATCTCTTATGCTTTAGGAAAAAAGTTATTAAAAATCAAAAATTTGTAAGCCAGTACTGCTATTCCAAAGGTAACTATTTTTTCTGGTTGGTATACAGCCACAAGGGTAAAATCTTAAGGCATGATGATAATCTTTCAGATTTAAATTTTGTAGATTTGTTCAATCTAGGCATAAGGCACCTGGTTGTTTTAAATTTTAAAACAATTTTAAATCAAGTCAATATAGGAATAAATTCTGAAGGCAGCAAGCCATCAGGAAAGACTGTGTGCAATCATGCAAATCCAACACAAGCAAAACAAGAAAAGGCAGAGATTTGGTTTGAATCTGATTGAATCCTCCAAATCACTGATGTTTTAAATCTGACACTTTCAGGTGGCAAATAATTATTTGAGGGAAAGCAGTGGGGAACAACAAGAGAAAATAATTCTCCTTCTAAAGATAATTTCTGCAATACTTCAGAAATTTATATTACTATATTACATGTATGAAGGTTAAATGAGTACTGGATTTTGAGGACTCTGCCTTCTACAATTAGAATGAGGATATACTAATTTCAAAAGTACAAGGTTTATATAAAGTTTTCCATAATTTTAATATCTTGAACAAGTTAAAAACACAGAAACCAATGTTGAAATTGTAAAGAAGACACATGAGAAATATTCAAGCCAAGAAACATATAAGTAGAGTCAATCCACATATAGWAATTCCTGAAAATTTAATAATAATCCTAAATAAACCACTTGCATGCACAATTTTATTATTCTAAAAGGTATTATTCATACTTTATTTAATACAAAATTGCCACTCCACATTCTGATTTTAAAGCTGTACCAAAATTTAAGGTCATCACAATGTTCAGATCATGTCTGCCAAAAATAGGGCATTTTTATCTCTGCAGCATGAGGTGTGAAAATGATTGTRAAGGGTGTATWTGGGTCGGGAGCAGCCTCCTATTGTCATAGCAAAGCCAGAATCTTTCCATACAGGGGTTTGGTTAATGAGATTTTAGAAGCAATTYAAATCCACAGACTAAAGGAATGATCTAAATGTAGTTTGTGGAATTGATTTCACTGCAACAAGATTAGATTTAGATGTGGTGCATGCTCCTTTYTTCTTTTGGTACAGTAGTAATATATGTATTCTTCTTTTCTTTTTTACTTGGAAAATAAAATTAAAGGATGTTTCTAAATTTATTTTAATGGATTCACTGATTTTTTACTGAAAAAAAACGCAGACAAGGATCTGTAATTATTAGAGCTTATGTATATTTACAAAGTGTGTTTTTTCCAACAGCTTACTTCATCATAAAATATAGAAAGTAAAATATAAAAATTAATAAGGTCTGTTCACAGTTTCTTGTAAAACCAATAACTCCAGGCAATGATGTCAACTCTTCAGATACATTCAGTCTCTATGAAAAAAACAAAGATTGTCTCTTTGCCCTTCCTAAGTAACTTGTAGGAGAAGCAAGTGCTACAATATAGATTCCAGCACAGAATTTGGCTTGTGACTATGGTGCTAGGCCAGACATTTCCTTGTTGTAACCAAGGAAGAGGTGAACTCCTGAGCCCAGATGCTGAGGGACCAGCCAGGGATGGATATTGCTGCCCATGAGGCTTGGGTTGGGTGAGCTGCTCTCCCAACCTTTGCACATCTTGTGTAGAGCGTTTCACCTGTGCTCAGCTCACCATAACTCTGAAAAATTATTTTCATCATCTTCTTTTACCTTCCAAATCTTCTCCCTTCCCACCATACCTCAAGGGAAAATAAATTAGACTCCTAGTTTTATTTTCACACTAGCTAGTTTTGTTTCCACATAAAGTGGGTACTCACTCTACAAGCTTTAGTCTGTTTTTGTGCTTTTAACTACAGGTGCCAAATTGAGTTTGGGGTATCAGTTAAGTGGTCAATGCCTGCACAAACAATGAAGAGATCTAAGCTGAGCAAAGAAATTTTTTCTCACATGTACAATTTGTAACCATACCTGTGGCCTTGCTACCAAAGAAACCCCAAACATTTAAATGAAGTCAAGGAGTCTAGASAACTCCTCCAGCCTTACTGAGCCCCTGGAATCCACATCTGAATTAAAAAAAAAGAATACAAACCACCTTTGTATTGAAAACTGCTTGAAACTGTGAGACTGTAAAGGGGAAGCAGCAAAATATGCTTTTATTCTCTCCCAGAAATCTGCATGTTTATTGTTGGAAACAGAGCCAGGTGTGACCTCAGGTCTGATTCTGATCCAGGGCAGATCTTCTGCATGACCCAGTACTATCAGCATTCTCTCACTGGAGGTTCGCTGAAGCTGCAGAGGACAAAAAAATAAATAAACCATGTGAATTCTGCTTATCCTTGGATTTTCACAGTTTCAGTGTGGCTAAGGTGTCACGAAATCCTCCAGTTCTCCATGGGTCTGGAGATTTCTCCAGTCACCATCTGGAGTAGTTCCCTCAGAAGAGCTGTAATTGACTTCAGCTCCCCAGACAAGTACGTGTTAATCCTGTTGTGCCCAAATCCTCAATTATAATCCAGAATGTTTGATTACATCTTTCAGCTTTACTTGTTAGTGCTGTGGAAGRCTTGTGTTCTGCCTTGTTAGAGGAACAGTGATCTCATGAAATGGTTTAAGATCTTATTATTTGTAGCATTTGTTTACCATCAGTATTAACCTGAAACTATTTTTGTAACTATACCTGAAAATAAGGGATATTAGAATCTTTTTTATATGCAATTTAATGTGAAGAAAAGACTTAAGGACTCAGGGAAATGAAATTTTCATCAACCAGTCAAAATAATTTGATGGGTTTTCCTTATTTTGCATTCAAAGCACAAAGCATCAGTGGCTTAGGGATAAGGGAGAATTGATGCTTTCAGTAACAAAAACAACACATGAAAAAGAGGAAGCTCTTAAGTACCTTGAAGCTGGAAAATACATGGGTTGGGCTCTGTTCTGCTTTACCTTCAAAGAATTAAAAGCAAGTCCTTTCCTCCAATTATGAGACTGGAATTGAAAATGCACGTGTGTCACAAGCCCTGCTGTTATGTTCTACAGCCCAGCAGAGTGCTTTGAAGGAAGCTTAGTCTGCTCCTGCCTCTGAAGTACRGAGTTCCTTGAATAGATACTTCTCTTGAACAAAACATCCCCATGAATTAATACCAGTTACACTCTGTAAGCCAGCTTAGAAAGAGCTTTCAGGGCATTTCCTCAAAAGGACCTCAGTGTGAGCTGTCATGATAAGCTCCAGTCCTCTGGGATCTTGCTCTTCCTTTAAGAATACTAAAAACTGAGCCACCTTATTGTCATTTCAGGTTTTATAGGCAAGCAAGCTGGCAGCCATGATTAAGTTTGGGATACATTTCTCTTCCCCAAATACCCAGCTTGCTAATGGAAATGGGTGTTTGAGGACCAATAACCTGGCAAGCCCTCACTGCCTGATMTGTTGGGAGTAAGAGAATGGCAAATACTGTGTGAGGCAGGTTCTCAGCCCACACCTGAGACAAAGGAAGAAAAAGAGCTGATTTTTTGTTTTGTTTTGTTTTTTGTTTATTCCTTAAATCCTTGTAACTGCTGCAATGGTTTAATTCTTCCAGTACTGGATGCTGTCTTTTATTAGTGCATTATTAGAACATTAAGAGGCGTATTCAGAGAGACTCTCTGCAGCCTACAAGTGCCTGCAGGCAGCAGAGAGGGAGATTACTGCAGGGGGCTGGATTCAACATTCCTAAAGTTAGTCTCTTGCTCCAAATCATCCTGTGGAGAAGCCTTCATTACTTTAGGCCTTAAAGGGAATACAGCAGACTTTCTTCCCAAGGCTAATGTTAACCTTTATGAATATCTTTCTTTGCTTCCCCAGGGAGACATCATTTTAGATCGCTGTTTTAAATGGAAGCTGATTTCCTTTGTGAATGCAATGAATGAAACAACAGAGCACCTTACTGCAGGGTTGTTTTTTGGGGTTTTTTTTTCCATACAGTGTAAATATTTCCTTCCAAGCTGTAGGTTTGTCAGTCAGATTTTAGTCTGAAGAAAATATTACAACCAAGATAGCAACCCTGAACATAAATAAGATTTATAATGGAAATAACAGTCCTCACTTTAAGGTTATGATCACGTACCTAGATAAAAAAGGAGCRGCCCTCCTGTTGTATAATCTACTATTGGTCCTGTTATATGACCTAATTAAAACCCTACCTCAAGGATGTCCTTGTCATGCCTGCCAAAATATTAGGGTAATTTAGGAGTTCCCCAAGGAAGGACCTGTGAAACTGCAGACTGCAATTAAATGCCAGCTTTCACACAACAAGAGGGCTTACTTAGAAGTTGTGAGAAGCTGGTTTTCACAGTGCAGTGCAGGAATTACTCCTTTTTCCATCATAGATATCAGCTCATATGCTCTCTCAAGGTTTAACCCCATCCAGCAGCTAAGTCCCACAGAGCCACTCATTCACTCTCCCCTGACAGGATGGGTGAGAGAATTGGAAGGGTGAATGAGATAAATTTAACAAGTAAAATGAAGGTCCTGTGTGCCAGCAAAGAAAAACAGGCAGTTCATTCTCCACTTCCCATGGGCAGGCAGGGAAGGAGCCAAAGCCACCCCAAGGAGAGCAGGGCTCAGTCCCCTGTGATGGTGACTTAAGAAGGCAAATACCAATGCTCCAAACATCTCCTCCTCCATCTTCTTCCCCCAGCTCTCTATGCYAAGCATRATGCCAYATGGTGTGGACTATCCCTTTGTTCAGCCAGGTTCTRTTGTCCCAGCTGTGTCCCCTCCCAGCTCCTTGACCACCCTTCCACACTGTGCAAGGACTCAGCAGTAACAGAAACATCCCTGTGTTAKCARTGCTGCTTCCAGCACAGCCAAAACACAGCCCCATTCAGACTGCCATGAAGAAAATCAGCCCAAACCAGCCCATGCTCCTTCCAAAATGTTTGTTAGCAACTGGTTTATAGAATGAATTTTGCCACAGAGTCTGTAAYGACTGGAATCCCCTGGGCTCACACTTTCCAGAATGAAACAGGAGCTGATTTCTGGTCATGGTATCTCTGTGCCAGTGAACAGAGACARGGCCTAGTGGGCAAAGATGACTGGAATCCTGGGGATGCATCAGAAGTGCAAATGAAGGAGTCAGGGATGGAGAGAGGCAGCAAAGGATGAGAGGAGGACAGAGAGAACCAGAGGAGGGTGGGGACTGAAGCAGGAAAAGAGTGACAGTATCCTCAGCTCATGCAAGTTAAATGCCATATAAATTCCATAATGACACAAACCACCCACTGCCTCACTGAAGCACCCAAAGTGCTCTGTTTTCCTCAGGTAATCCTCTGAGAAAGCAGGAGAAGCAATGCATAAATACAAACTTCAGTATGTAATTACTGTTTTAAAACTTGTCAGACACGCATTTCTGTGCTGCCAATAACTTCATCTTGTGCTCAAAACCAATGTTATTGGTTAGCCAGTAAAGGCTGCTACCTCACAAATCAAATAAATAATAAATCAGAGGGTACCAGGAGATATGGAGGTCCATGGCCCCGTGCTAATCAGCTGTGTGCACGCAGTGGCTCAGATGAATACCTGGAAACTGGCCAGCTGTCAACTCTATAATCAYTGAAACATCAGGGATGGTGATTTGTGAGTGGGCCCCTAACCCTCTAGTGAGAAAGTCAAATTATAATTGCATGCATTCTACAAGAAATGACTGTRCTGAGCAGCTGAAGAGCCTCCCACTTTCTGAAATACATTTGCAGGAGGTATTTATTGACTCACCTTCAATCCCAATTGAGTTCAGAAATCTGCAGTTTGAAGCACAAGTGGTTAATACAAATGATCARTGGTGAATATTCTGGCTTGTTTTGAAATGCACTCATTTTTCTCCCTTCAGAAAATATGGAGAGGAGGTAAAAACAAGTTTGTTGTGGGTAACCAGTGGATAGCATGGCGTCCTCCGTGCTGAATACAGAAAAGGTCAGGCTACAGCAAGGAGTTCTAGGGGAAAGAATTTCAGATTTCCCAGAGCTCAGTTGCTGCTTCTTTTTGCCAAATCAGTTTCACACTCCCCCAGCATTCTTTCAGGGAAAAGTAATGTAAAAATTAGGGTGGCAAAGGCAGCTGTACCCTCACTTTAGGAAAAAAAGGATCTAATGGTTTGGCTTCCAATATTTCAAGAGATACCATGGGAGTTCTAAATCGTTCAGCTGCTGCATCCTCAAAAGGTGACTGAGTCAATAATTCTGGAAACTTTTTTTGCATATTTACACTAGTAACAATATTGAAGTGCAAAATAGTGGTCAAGAAACCTTATCTGTGCAAGTTGTGGCATCAAATCCTCATCTAGGCTGCTGCYAGCTAACCCCTGGGACTGCAGCCTGCTGGGTTTCAGTGTGGGTTTTGTTCTTTATTATTTTGATGTGGCAYTGCTAATGAGTTGTGAAATTTCTTGTGCTGAGCATTCAGCGCCTTGAGCACATTCCTGYGTTTGGCAGTTGTGGGAGAGGGTTACGGCAGAGCTGCATTTTGCCATCTGGATGGCTTCCTTTCCAGAGGCCCTGCAGGGACAGGGAGATTGTAAATCTTTGCTTGGCATTTTCAAAGGGTTAACAAAGGAATTAAAAAGCTCCATTAGCATGGGAGAAGGATGACAGCCAGACACTGYGCTTGCACACACTGGAGTTTGAGACAATTTTGGCACGAAGGAGTTGAGAGGCTGAGGACAAGGAAAATGTAGCATGTAAAGACAGTTACCTTAATGAGAACATGGACAATGCTGAAAGATTGGGGCAAAGTACAAGATTCTTGATGAAGCCATCTGGACACAGGGGCAGAGAGGACAGATCACGAGGAAGGAACCAGTTTATAACCTAGTGCAGCAGGATTATATAGTTGCTAATAAAGAATTTTGCAGATCTGTTCAGTTTTTGGGGTTTGAATCCCATYATATAGTTTTTGAGGTGATAGATATTCATTGAAATCCCAATCTTATTTTGGATACTTATAATTCCATGCTCAAGAGCCAGAGAAATTCAAACCATTACTGTGCACACAAACAACATTAAAAGAATGTTATTAAGCTTGTGGAGATGAATAATGTTCTTTAATGTATTTCTGTGCATGTGTGCAATTTACTGGGTGTTTTGTTTCTCAAAACTRTTTTCATCTCAGGGATTCATATTGATATTTGCATAGGTCAGCAGCAGACTGGGAATCATTAAAGCAGCAGAATGTGTCACTTTAAGCTAATGAAGTAGTTACCACTGCCAGCAGCAGTATTGGTGTGAGCCCACAAYAGCTTTGCCAGTGCTTTTCATAAGCATTTATTTGACAGCAAAGAAAAGGTGAGGCTTGGGAGTCTGAACTTCCRGTTCTGTCTCAACAAGGGGTGATATATTCCAGGGGACAGCAATTTCTCTCATTGCTCCTTTCCCCACCCACACTTTCTAAGCTGTTGTGRTTGATTTTTCCCAGGTCTTAGTCCTGAACTATCTCCTTGGTAGTCCATACAAGTGGGGTTCATCTCACTCAGTGACATTATACTGGGTTTTTGTGGCCAGGTTTTGTTTGTTTGTTTRTTTTCAGTGGGGTGGTTATGAGATRCAGTGCAAATGTCTATGACKTACTTGCTTTTCTAAGAACCTTTTATAATCAAGTACAAGACAATACATATTCAACCTTTTTAAAACATCTATTTTAGGCTGAAAAGTGTTGTGCTTTTTTATTGTCTTAGAGGACCTACATGGTTTAATCGAAATAACTACCAGCTACCCCAATTCCAGAACAAGTGTCCTTCTTTTTCTCTCTTTTCCTACTGCATCCTGTCCAAGCAGCTGTTCTTCAGTGTTCTCCTTGATTCAATTTCTGATTGGTGATAGCCTGGGATTCAACAAAATCATTTTATTGGTACCTGAACTTCCTCCTCCTCCTGCCTTTCCCTCTCTGCCCTCATGTGGTTTGCTTTGCACAAGGATGGTAAAGACCCTTGAGTAGGAGTAGCCCTGTGAGGAGGGGCTGGGAGCACTTGGTCTGTYCAGCCTGGAGGAGACTGAGGGGAGACCTCAGTGCAGTTACAGCTTCCTCCTGAGGGGCAGAGCAGGGGCAGGCACTGAGCTCTGCTCTGTGGTGACAGTGACAGGACCYGAGGGAATGGYCTGAGMYTGTGTCAGGKSAGGTTTAGGCWGGRTRTTAGAAAAAGGTTCATCCCCCAGAGGGTGTTTGGGCACTGAACAGRCTCCCCAGGGCAGTGCTCACAGCRCTGCATAACAYACCTTGACTTTGCCTRCACTGCTAAATAAAAGAGGAACAGGGACTGATTTCTGGCTCCCAAGGTCCAAGTAGCATGAGCTGGTTTGTGGCTACAAGACCAGATCCCACCAGAGCAGAYAGTTTGAGTCTTTGACCTGTCCTGAGGCCCCACATCTTGTGAGATTCATGTGGTGCTAAAATAAAGGAATTATTTTGTGTGTGGCTCTTTGCACCCCAAAGGCTTGGAAGGAATTGGGCGCCAGTGCAGCTCTTTGGACAGCTCTCCTTATAACATGTAAAGGAGGGTATGAATTGCATGGTGTAGGGCATGACAAAAGGATATATAGGGGTATTTAAGGACACAAAACCTGGAGACATGATAAAAGACTTTCTTAGGTGAACAAGACCGAACAGTGGAATCAGCTGCTCAACAGTCAGTACCTTTTTGTACCAGTTCTGGGAATGAATAGTCTATCAAATYTTACATCATGTTTTGGGTGGTCAGTTTGGAGGATTGGAATGCAGTACTCAGCCTTCCTCCTCATTCTGTAATTTAGAAACATAGACATAGCCACAGAAACCTCAAATTCTTTCTAAATGTGCTAGCTYGAGCATAAGAAACTGKGTAGTTATTTAARCATAGAACTGGGAYCTCACTAATTTGTTCTACTGCTTGAATCAACATTTGCTTTCCAATCATGGAGTAGCAAAGCTATAGAGGTCTCCATTGGTCATGTATGGGGAGTTATTTTTACATAGTTACATCTATATTAATATTTGTACTAAAATTTTCAATCTAGGCATATACAATATGTACAAAACAGCACAATCCATCCTCTGCCAAGTGTGAAAACTAAAAGCATAGGAACACTGGATCTTCTTAAAAGCCAGAATTTTTGGAAAAAAATTTAAATCCAGAAGAAAAAAAGAAAATAAAAAATGGAAAAAGAAAAAAAGAAAAAAAGAAAAAAGAGAAAAAATTTAAAAAAGAAAAAAGAAGCAACATTTTTCTGCAGCTTCAATTAAAAGAAGAATAAAATTAAACAGCTTGGAAAGTGTCTCTGCTGGGCTAATCCCTGCCCAGTGCTCTCCAGCACTGCCCAGCATTCCTAGAGCAGCAAGTGCCTTTGGCAGAAGACAGTAACTCAGTGTTCAGTAGGTGAGAGCACAGCACTCATAAACTTAAATCTGTACCAGGTGTCTGGGGRAAAAATACACAATTCTTCCTAAGTCAAAAAATACTTTGGTTATTTTCCCAAAGAAGGAAAACACTGGAGGTGCTGATACATTGGAACCAAACTGTGATCCAGTTCCCTAAATTGAGCCCAGTAGCCTGTAATTGTCTCAGTTCAGTCAGATCCAGTGCTGGAATGTCATTGCTTGTAACACTGGAATTATGTGTCTGCCTCTAGCAGTTGCCAGTGCTTTGAAATGCAGRGGCTTTTTAAGCAAAAAAGAATAAAAGAGGAAAATTTTGCTTGAAAACTCTCTCAATATCTTCCCTGAGTTTCAAGCAAAAGTGCAAAAAAAAAGTCTGCTCTACGGTCCCAAGGATTATTGTTTAGTCAGAATTGTTTTRGTTTCTTTTAATTTTTTCAGAGCTTTTGAAATTTATGTTTTAAAGTTTAGCACACTGCATTAATAAATCAGAACCCTGTGAAAGCAAATTATGAGGCATAGTTATACATCAAAAAGATAAATCAGAACTTAATGGYCAGGATAGAAGATATTTTCTAATCAGTCAACTRGAGAACTAATTAATGCTRTAATTTGTAAACCAACCAAAGAAATATATCCATGTTCTTAGGTGGAATGCATAAATCTGACAACAAAGTTAACACTTATAATTTGGATAATTTTGTCTAATGTTTATAAATCAGTCCGTTAAATAAGATTTGAGCAAGATCTATAAATTAACACACTAAATTAAAAGTGTGTGGTTTCTGATGATAAATAAGGATTTACAAGGGYTGGAGGTAACCAAACAAACATCAAATTTACATCCCTCGATTAGATGATAGTTAACCATTATAAATCAAAGCTGTAAATAATGTTTATCTCCTCAGATGTTCATGTTTCAGAAAGCCCATCCTAAAGAAAAAGAGAAAAGCAYTGAATTTAAATTCAGTCTCCTCTTTAGCATACAAAAGAGTACATATTAAAGACTGAGAGAAGCATGAGTGGATTCTGCTATTTAAATGGCCACAATACCAGCTTTTGTTCTGCTTTTCCTGCAAGCTTTGCAGCAAGAGATATACTGGCATATAACTTGCTATAAGACTGTGGTTTGTACTATTAAGCATATCTGCAAGTAGGAGAAGGTTTTTCTCCAAAAAATGAACATGACCTGACAAGACAGAAGAGTATCAGACTTTCCTCTGTGGATTTTCTTCCCCCCTCCCCTGCTCTGAGTGTCTGTGCAAACAATGGAAAGCTGAATACGTCTCATGCCAGAAGGCAGCAGGTTACTAAAATATCCATGACATATTTATGCAAGAAACATGCTGTAGAACATATGGGCCTTGGGAGCCTTTCCCACCTTCTGTCTCTGTGTATTTTTTTCAGCTGTGAGAAGGYCTGATGAAGAGATTAATTTAATTGGGAAAATGAATTTTCAGCCAGAATGAGAAAACAAAGCAATCAAAACAGGTGACTGTGGACATGAGCCTGAACTTCAAAGCACTTTAGTAGTTMTAGTAAAACAAATTTTGCAAACTCCAGGTCAAATGCTGAAACAYAATCCTGGTTTAACAGGTGGAGAAGGCTGAAAACAAATCATTCAGGAGCCACCAATTTGGAGTGCTTGACTGGACAAATACATGCAGAGCTCCAAGCTGAAAACAGGAACATAACAGCAACATAAATCAATGGTTTCTTTTGAAAATGAGGTCATGGRTTGAGGAAAGCTGGAAATGCAGCTGTGTCAGCACTAGAGCTCACTCACTTCTGTCTTGCTGCTGAAACCATACTCTTTTGTGAAGACCTTGTCTCAAAACCTCCCCTTAGCATGAGAGCTTTAAGACTGTAAAGAATCACAGAATGGGTCAKGTTGGAAGGGACCATGGGTGTCATCTGGTCCCACCTGCCTGCTAAGGTGGGATTACTCTAGAACAAATTGCACAGGWYTGTGYCCAGACAGTTCTGGAATWTCTCCAGTGAGGGASRCTCCACACCCTCTCTGGACAATCAGTYCCAGTGCTCGGTCWCTGCACAGKRAAGAAATTCTTCCTCATGTTCAGGTGGAGCTCCCTGGCCATCAGTTCCTGCCYGTTCCTCCTGTCCCATTGCTGGGCCCAGGGAGCAGAGCCTGGTCCATCCCTGAGCCCTCCCTGCACACACTGACACACAGGGATGGGGGCCCCTCTCAGGGTCTCCTCTCRAGGCTGAACAGGCCCAGYYCCCTCAGCCTTTCCTCACTGAGGTGCTCCAGKYCCTCCATCACCTTTGTCACYCTCCACTGGCCCCTCTCCAGGAGCTCCGTGTCTCTCCTGTCCTGAGGAGCCCAGAACTGGACACAGCACTCCAGGTGATCCTCACAGGGCTGAGCAGAGGGGCAGGATCCCCTCCCTGCCCTGCTGGCATTGCTCTCCTAATGCACCCCAGGATCCCATTGACCCTCTTGGCCACAGGSACACGGTGCTGGCTCAGGGACAGCTCATTGTCCACCAGGGCCCCCAGGGCCTTCTCCCCAGAGCTGCTTCCCAGCAGGTCAGTCCCAGCCTGTSCTGGTGCCTGGGATTGTCCTTCCCCAGAGCAGGATCCTGCATTTGCCTTTGCTGGATTTCAGGAGGTTCTCTGCCCATCTCTCCATCTTGTTGGGGTCCTTCCCAAGGGCTGCAGGGCTCTCTGGGCTATTGCCCCCTCCTCCCAGCCTTGTGTCACCAGAGAACTCACTGAGGAGTTCTGCCCTCACCCAGATCATTGATGAATAAAGTTAAATACTGCTGGGCTCAGTTTGACATCTTGAGGGCCACCACTGGTAGCAGGCCTGCAACTGGACCCATTGGCTTTCAGCTTCTGGGATCTGCAGTGCAGTATTTTCACCCTTCATAGTCCACATAATGAGGAAGAATTTTTCTGCAAATTATCCACCCTATAAAAATTTAGAAGCATCCTCTTGTATACCTGGYCTGGGATCAGCTGCTGTTACACAGAGAATCCAACTCCAACAGATGAACATCTGAGCAGACTTAGTAACAAATGCAACTATAGCAAAATGAAAGGTTCGATTTCTGTTGAATTTTTGCTTCTTTTACTCCTTTGCTGTCTGTATTCTAACCAACTCCAGGGTCTCCAGTTCCTAAACTAGGATTTGTTATGTGCCCTTAATAGGATAGAGTGTAAAGTGCCAACCCTGATTATTAACCAGGTTTCCTAGATGTCRGTCCTACAGTATCACACTCATCTATCAGTCAGGTTTGCATGAGCACAGTWAGCATAAGACAAATTGCCCTAATCATTAAAAGTAGTTTCAGTAAGTAGTTTTGAACACAAACTTTAACAGTTTGTTGGACTCTTGGGAACAGAGCCTTGGGGGGAAAAAAAGACTGTAAATACGCAGAGAATTAGCCACAAGAAATAGAAAATAGTCAAATATATTTTATTTTTAAGAATACTATTTATTTTTGTTTTATTATTACATATATGTGAATATTCTATATTATTATTATTTAGACTGTGGTAAATAAAAAATATTATACATAGATGGATGTTTTTTCTTTCCTCTTTGAAGCTGAYTGTGTTACTATCAGTTTCTGTATTTCACCTATGAAAMTGGATAGTACCCTTAATTTAAAGGTTTCTGGGCAGCCATGTGCRAGGAACCACACTGGAATAGTTTCCATTTATGCAATCAGCACACATGGATGAGTGTCTCTGTTCAGGCAGTGGGAGATGTGCTCTCTACAAACACGCTGCCCTTGCTTTACTGGGAGAGCCATGCATCCCTAATTTAGCTAATTAGGGAGCTAAAAGATGGGAGAYTTATATTTCCTACTTCTCTCTGTGAAGGGGGCAGCCAAGGTGACTGCTGGTGTATTTTGGTGCTGTTAAGTCTCTAGTGATGTGTCAGCATCTGAACCTTACAAAATTYCCCCAATTCTGGTAATCCAAGCGAAAGGACGGCTTTTTTGGAGGAATATGTGATCTCTCTCTTTCTGGATCCCCTGTTGAAGGGTCAAAAATGAAAAGGGAAGTGGAGAAAATTAACAGCCTCATAGTTCAACATTTCAACCAAAATAAAAAAAAAATTAAAAATAAAAAGCAAGAAGGATTTAGGAGAAAATGATTGTGAATTTTATTTCTAGCAATCTGCAAATTGCTGCCAAATTTACATTAAGGCAAATGTTATCTGACAAAACAGGTTGCTTGATGCAGTTGGGATGGACTTCTAGTTTAGCCCTTCTTTAGCAGAGATTGGTAAAACGCTCTGATAGGCACTAGTCAAAAATGGGAGCTAATTCTGCAATAGCAGCACAACTCGAACCCCAGGAGTCAGACCATCTTACAACATTATATGCAAATTGCTGAAACAGTAATCATGATAGCTTTGATGCAAGTAAGGTGCTACTGCATTCAAAGTAGAACCTTCAGCTTCCTGTACAGGGTTACAGTACAGCTGCTTCAKCAAGCAGTGAAATGTGCCCGGCATGTTTTCTACAGATGTGATGTATTATTCCTTTGTTCTCTGGTTTCTGTGATGGAGAAGATGAYGTGGCCAAGCTCACAAGGAGCAAATACCCATCACCAGCTTGAGGTAGTACCATTGATTTCCACCAGGACAATAACACATGAGTAGAGATACCTGCTCCAAATCAATGTCACATTTGAGCCACGCTCTGCCTGCAGACGCAGGGGTTCAGATGGCCACAGGTGAGGCTGCRTCACTTCCACTCCCTCCTCAGCTCTCAAGGCCAGGAGCAGTGCTGGCCTACACTGTGTCACATCCCATTAAGTCATTTCACATGTGACATGATGCAGCCTGACATAACATGTTTGGAGGGCTGGGAGAATGTTATCTCTGTGACCACAGGCACTGAACACCAACTCCTAAGCCTTAGCACGCAGGAGGCATTCGGGGAATCGGTGAATAGGGCTTTTCTTCTCTTTTGGGGAGATTATATTAAGGCAGAGTCATTAATCATTTTTCACTTACTTCACATAAGTCGTACTAGGAGTCTTAAAATTCAGATTTTATGCCTTTTGAGATATATTYTTGCACCTCATAAGAATTAGCAATCATGCAGAGAACTTGAGCAAACCCCAGGACTCCAATGCCAGTACAGACGTCTGGGTTTGAAAGAACACTCCTTTCAGCACTAGATTTATGAAATCTGGAGGTGCTGGATTTCTAATCTGTATTTTTTACTTTTGTTAGAAACTGGTTTATATCTATCTACTAGAGACCCATGCACAGGCATAGAACTATTTGTATAATGAGTGAGGAGGATGAAAGGGGCTGAGTGGTGACCTACTAAAATTAATAAATGTASATTGTGTTTCCATCTTTACCTGCCAGTAAAAATACAATACCTATCACCTGATTTTTCTCTTTGGGCTACAAATGGTGAAACAATATCATAAAACAAGATCAGTAGATGCCTACTATTTTAAAACATAAGGATCTCTCAGTTATGTTTTCTCTGCTTTGATTTGATTCTCACTATAAATAAACTTCAAAATAAAATCTAATTTGATTTTCAATTAATCCAAATTTTTTCTTGTCAGAAAATGAAAAATCAATGTACTTTGACAGCTTTGACATTTTTACCAAATGTAAATTTGATTAAATCAACCCTGTCAACTGATGTATYCTGGTCAAAAAGACATGAAAACCAAAAGCAAAGTTCCTGGTCAAATTAACCTGATAAATAGTTTGCAATCATTTATTTGTCTCCAATGAAGGCAGTTAGCATTACTGACTGTTGAACTTATGTCGCATTTGAAATTTAGATGCCTAAATACACTTCCACTATGTATGAAACCCTATGCAGAGACTGAAATAGGAATATGTGCATCACCTTTCCACCCCCAACCTCCCAGTTTTTTCCCCGTGGTAGACAGGCCCATAAAGAGCAGTTTTCAACATGGCAATCCCTGTTTGGAGCGGGTCTGGGGCTGGTCCAGCCGAATTCCACGTGGGACAGAGGCGTCAGGTGGAGCTGGGGGCAGCGCTGTCTGSGCATCCCTACCTGGAGCTCCTCCAGCAGCCCGGGGGAAGGCAGGGAGATGGGGAGAGGGGCTGGCAGGAGGCTCGGCTGCCTCCTGCTCGGCTGTCCCTGCCCGGTGCACAATGGCATCACCACACAGCTGCTGGTGGCGATGTCCCTCCCTGCGCTGTCCGAGCCATCCGCCCCGGCGCTGGTCACAGAACCCCAGTTCCTCCTGTAACCTCTCTTTGCAGTAAGTCTAGAGGTTTCCAAATAACCTGCAAGGAAGCTGCGTGGGGTGAGAAGGGAGCAGGCAGCCYCAGAGCCGCGGTGAGAACCGACCCCTTCCCGAGCCCGGGAGAGCGGAGCTGGCGGTGCTGTGAAACCTTGGCGTGCAAGGAGCAGCGCTCCCAGCCTCCCAAACACTCGCTGTTTGTCAAGTTGTTCGTTCAGGTGTGAATTCAGAGGCTGTGAGAGCCAGGCAGATTCCCTGTTTGGCTCCCATCTCTCCCTCGCTGTGTGGTRCCCATGTCTGTTCTGCTCGCAGCGCTGTGTGCGTGCTGAGAGCATCCCTGATTCGGAGTGAGATGTTTCAGCCCGGAGCACCCAGAACTCACAGCGTGCTTTGTTTGCTGTTTGCCATGACATGATGCCTGCCCCTTTGATCAGTCGCTGTCACAAGCTCCCATGTGAATCTTCTTGAATGAGCGAGTGAGTGACTGTGCCTCAGAGACAGCTGGTTTTAGGGGAAGGTTGCAATTCCAGCTGACTCAGGGCAATTTTACTGTCACCTTTTATCAAAGGCASAAATCAAAACTTATGAAGGAAACATGAGTAAGATATACTATGCTACAACTGTTCTTTTGAAATACATGGGCACATTTACTARAACTAGAAATACAGATACACCTACAGATCTGCTTATCATAACATGTATGCAGTTAATATGCTATTTTTCTAACTAGTCAGTTCAATTCATGATTTACAGATGCTTATATATTCATTAGGCCATTAATTCAACAAGTTAACTGGAAGAGAACAATTATTCTAATTTCATCTTTTCATGAATACCTACTTGTTACCCATCCAGTGACAGGAAGGGAATTGCATTATTTTCTTTCAAAGATGAGGGATTCARTGCACTCTGACAAAACATGGCTTGTATTGTCACACTGGAACCATCATTACTATATATTTTTCCAGCCTGCATTTCCACARCTGACAGCTCCAAGACAACTGTGTAAAGAGCATCATAAATAATAGCCTCAGCAAGGGCATACACACTGTGCTATTACTGTACCTTGCTAGTGGAGTATTTACATTTTATGAATCAGTTGGAAAAAAATAATTTTAACTGTTGACTGAAGGCTTAGTAATTTTTAGAAGTGCCAAGATTTCATCATGTCTGTGAGAGCCACCTGCATGTGCTTTGCACTTCCCCGATGCCTGTTTGGTGTTTTCTGCGTGGTTTAAAAGACACAGGGAAGAAACAGAGACAAGTTCCCCTGTACTGAGCTTCCCACATCTGCCTGGCTGGAAAGCTACTCTGATAGATGGTGAAATATAGTGCTCATAATTTTTTCAACACAGAAGGCAGGAGATGCAATAGCTTTTAGACTACACTTTAACCTAACTTAGAGGCAAAATGCTTCAGTGCATAACTGAAGCAGTACAAGGGAAGAAAATGCAAATCCCACACCCCCCTGGATAATTAGTAACCTACCCAKCTCTGCACTCTTTCTAAATGTTGCATTAAATGAGTACATGGAGTTCTGATTAACCATTAGATTGCTGACAATATTTTTCTACCTTTGATTGGCATTGGACAGATTTCTCCCATGGAAAAAAAATGCTTCATATGGATTTTTTTGTAATTTGTCTCTGCTATTGTAATTTTCTGCAATTATTCCAAAGTCCATTACTTCAAACTGGTTTTGTTGCCTGAAAGAATACGACCTCACAGTGTGTCTAATGGTATTTGATAGCAGGAAAACATCAAAATTAGAAATACAAGTAGTCAACTTTACACTGGAAAGGAAGTTAAACAAATCTCACCTTTTGTGTCTGGGAAAACAATCAATTTGCCACGGGAGCTGCTCCAGACATATCACGGTTGGTTTTGGTTTGTTGCTTCTTGGGGGTGTTTTTAATATGTTATTGATTCTTTTGAACAGTTGAGTATGGTTTATAATAGCAATAATCTGCATGGAGCCAGCCAGTACACAACAACATTAACTTTTGCCTTTGGTAGTTAACTGAGAAATTAGATTGAAAGGTGGGGGTTATTTTTTTGTTCATTTTATTGTTAGTAATGAGTGATGTTAAGGTGAATATTACCTGCATATTCCCAGGTGCTTTGGGAGTGGGGGGAAAATATAAACAATCAGCTGTCCCTTTATGGTTTTCTAAGGCATTAACTGGCCAGTAGTTTTGCAATTGGGTCACATACAGGCTGCTTTTCATCAACTTATTTAAGTATGTGTTTACTTCCTACTGGAGTTGCATGGACTGAAAATTAAACATGCATTTAAGGGCTTTGGCTGAATCAGGTTGTTTAAAAGAGCTTTGGTTCCTAAATGAGATGTGGCAAGGGCTTATTTGCATGTATCCTAACTCAAAAAATTGGAACCTGGTCWTCAAGTTTTCCCCTAAAGCAAGTAGAATACTGGCCAATTTATCATGTGCATTAGATGTGAAGAATCTGGGCTTGTATTCAATTCTGGTATTATTAAGAAGCCTTAAGATATGAATATTAAAACCATGAAATACACAAATTATTACAAAAGCATATTTCAAGTGTACCTCACAGCAGGGTGTAGCTGTCATCTTCCCATGCTCTGATATCTGCCCTGCAGCACTATTTACTGGCTCCATCTCTCTTTCACTGCTTTTTTTTTTTTTTACCCTTTTTTAATAAGCATATTGCTTTCTGACACACTTAGGATTCAAGTTTAGTGAGAAGATCATGTTAGTTATTGTTGGTTGTAGCTAATGTATTATTATTCATCTTGTTATGGAAAGTGAAAGATTTTTTAATCCTGTAACCACAAAACTATTTATGCCATGGTGTTGTCTCTTGTACTGTGTCCTAATTCATTTCCACWGAGGTTTGAAGTGTTTCAGAATAATTTTGTTAGCTTATGTCCCTACTGGTTGTTTCATTTTAGTATATATGTGCTACAGTTAATATTTTTTGAGAAAGAAATCCAGTTGTTATTATACAAAACATGTCAAAATCTCCTATTCGTTTTTTTTTGTTTAAAATATGTTCAAGTGGGCAGACAGTTACTTACAGGTACAAACTGTGAAAATGTCCAGGCTAGGATATGCTCTGATCCACAAATATTAAATACTACAGCAGTAATAATTTGCAATAGTTTGTTTCTGTTCTTCAGTCMGAGGTGCTTGGTTCAGGCCTCTGAGCTCATTTGTCTTTAATCAGCACCTGTAAAAACCAACAATTTAAAGGGAGCCATTATTCATAGAGAAGGCTTTTCTTTTTTGTAGCAGCCTGAAAATTGAAACAGCAGCCACACAGCTCTCAGCATGTACAAAACTGAAATATATTGTGTGTTTCTTGGTGATGTCCTGGGTTTGGGGGCCTTTTTTTGGTTTTTGTTCTCACACAAATGCATGATATGCACAAGAGGTACCACCCTTGAAGGATATATTGCTAAAAGAACTCTGAAAGGCAAAGGGCAGCAAGCTTCTAGGCTTTGTCTATCAAGTCTGATATTTTGACTRCTGTAAATTGTAGTCTTCTACTTTTGGCACTATTTTCAGTAACTTTTTAGAATTAATTCAGTGGATTTAGAAGAGATCTTTAACATTCAATAAAAACTTCAAGGAAGGTGAAATCTAAGCTCTRAAGAATTACATAATGGATGTAAACAGTTTATTATGACAYCTCAAAAGCTGTATTTGGATGAACTTAGTGTAGCTATTAATTACTTTCTGTACTTATTACTATTAATATAATTTCTATAAGCCTTGGAATTAAAAATGTAAATAAGATATTAAGCTGCTTGAGTATTTAAAAGGTTTAGGGGAAAAAGGCTTATTAGGCTCTTTAGTGTTTAAGTGACCTCCAAAGGACAGATAACACAGTAGACCAGCAAATTTAGACATTTACTGCAAAATAAAGTAACTCATTATTGTCACATATTAACACATTATATATCTGCCAAAATGAGATTACATGTTTGGAAGCTGTAAAAATATGATTGATTTCTCCCTATTTTTATTAGAATGCAAATATGCCTACACAGAAGCAGGGTGATTTGTTGGTGAGTGGATACCTTGGATACCTTGRTTTCTTTTAGACTGCAGAGTAAAAGCACAATGAGAAAGACAGGAGAGACAGCACAGCAGARCCTATGGATTTGGAAAGAGTAGAATACATTAAGAAAAGACAGATAAATCTATAAAGGCAAGCTTTAGTTAGGTTCCACATCACATTAGATTTTGTTGCCAGCCTAGTATATTTTCCATACTGAATATACTTTTTAAATCTGTAGTTTTATTCATAAAWTAAGAGCTATTGGTATAAACTGAAGCCATTCCTCTTGCAATGGCTGCACTTCAGAAAGACCCCATCCCAAAACTGGGGGGAAGCATTGCACAGCCCAGCTAGATTAAAAGAGATTAAAAGATGTGTCTATCAAGCAGAAAAAACATTTGGAAATAAGTTTCAGGGYAGTTCAGTGGCAGCTGCAGGAATCCCTGGATGAAAGACCATTTATGAAAATCCAGCTCACGGTGTGACAGTGAAGATCCAGTGAGGACACTGGCACTGGCTCGKGGTGCTCCTGTCAGGAATGTGCCACCTGCTCCCTGGCTGTGGCTGGGAACCTGTGTGTCCTGTGCTCCCACCTCTCTGCAAAGGCCCCATGCAGGTCCCTTGGCACAAACCTGACGTGGGCTGGGGAAGAGGTGGCCTTTTCGGCTGTCAGGCTGAGGAATGGTCGTGTTGAGAGGGTATTGTGCAAAAGCTCACAGCTCTGCAGGGCCTAGAATTCCTTGTCAGACAGCCAGCTCTTTCCATTTCACAAGCACTGGAATCTGCCTACAGAAGTTGTTACAGCCTTGTTCATTTTAACTTTTCACTTAGTAAACCACTCATTTCAGAAACCTCTTGCTTTTGCTTTTAAACTGAAAGATGACAGTSTAACTTCAGATTCTTCATCTGAACAGAAAAGATTAAGAGATTTCAATATTACTCAGCTTTTCAATTTGCAAATCAATTCCTATTCTATATGTTCAAATATACACTTGTGTAATAAATCATTAAATTAGGATTTTAAATATCTCTGGAATGTTTATTAATTGTTACACTTGCAGCATTTGAATTCTTTTCATCTGTCAGTATATTGAGAGACAAGGAAACATTCAGAGAAAAAATGGAAACATTTTTCTGAGACTTCTGTGCTTGTGCTAAGAAAATAGAATGCAGTCTGAAAACWGAGAAGACCAGGGCTGAAGTAAATTCCCTGACAAAGACCTAAAGAACTGAGAGGCAATATGGTTATCTTTCATAAAGCAAAATAGAGCCTCTTATTGAATCTGATGCATAATATAAAAGCTAGAAGATTCCTCTAGTGCCTGGATGATTTTTGTTCTCAGCTGCCATAAGACAGACAGGTCTTTGTCTCTTGATCTCGTTAAGGACACTCCAGGTTCTGCTCAGCCCTTGAGAAAGGAAATGTTTTAGACTGCTCTGCTGTGATTGTGTTATTGCCTGCAAGGAAAGTTGTTTACCTGGGATTTTTATTTTAGGCAATCATATAAGGACATGACACAAGATGCAAAAAATGGTGGAGACTTGGAGTTAAAATCTGATCATGCAAATAAATTGAGGCATGTGGAGAATTATGTGAAGAATGTTTCACATTTGGAGGACCCAGGCCCAGCTATGAATTTCTTTCATCTCTGGATTTTTTTTTTTTTTGGTCAAACAGGCTTCTAAAACTCTTTTCATGTACTTCTTTGGTGCATAAATAACAACAAGTCAACATCAACCATCTGGTGCACATTAAGAATTTTAATTTTAATGCATCCAATGATGCCCTGTTTAATGGTCTTTTTCACTGAGTTGCCAATATCAGCAGGATGAGCTTGATAATTGACAAGGGCATGGAATTGATTGTCACAGGTGGAAATGTAGCACTTATTACTGTGTACAGAGAAAACAGTCTTCAGAGATGGTGGGGTTTGATCTCTAAAAATGCCAATCATTTTGGCTTTGAGGGATGAAATTTGGACTTTGAAGCACTGTCAAGGGCCAGCTGAAGAAGGGAAAAAGTGTCCATGGAAGAAAATTAAATCTGAGTTGTAATCTAGTCATACATTCCCAGCAATCTATCTTTTCTGCAGACCCAGTTTTCAGCAGCAGCTTTGACAAAGGACAGTGAGCAGCAGTGGAAACTCAAGAGSAGAGCAGGTGCCTCCAAGAAAGTGTCAGTGCTGTCATCCAAAAGCAGTAACCAGGATCTTGTGTCTGATGWCAGTTGTAAAGGCAGAATGGGGAAAAAAAGTCTCGTCAGCACTGGAATTGCTTTTAAACATGATGTTTGGCTTGTTCCACAAGGAMAAAGGGGAAATATGCATCATTGCTCACATCCCAAGCTGCACAGAAATGGGAAATTCTGCTACTTTTTGAAGGGAAAAAGCAGGCTTTCAACTACAGTACAGCAAAATAAAAGAATAACTGTGCTTTTTTTTTTTTTTTCTCATCTTACGAAGGGAAACTTGAAAGAACAATAAAGTATTTTCCTAGAAATAAACTGGCACAATTTTTGCACCCATCCATTAAAATAGGTCTAAGAGAATCAGATCTAAGAGAATTAATCTAAGAGAATCAGACACGTGCTAAGGTCTTTCATGTTAATACACTTCAAAATGTTCAAATGGCTGAAGGGGACCATGATCTTCAAGATTTTCACCACAGATGGTCCACCTGTGGAAAATACTTCTCATTACTACTTGAAATTTCCCCTCACATAGCAAGGTGGTATCTTTACAGTGGAATTCAGGAGCTACAAATCACAAGGGGAGACAGGAAATGTCCAAAGATGCCAAGGCAGCATTTGTTCTGAAGCTGGGAATAAGATAAATGACCTTGCTGTCATCTCCAGGAATGATAGATAAGTGAAGTGGGCTAATGGAGCGACACAAAAGTGCAGTGTGAGCTGTTCATCCAGAAAAATGTTATCTGCATTTTAATGTTATGGGTGGTAGCCACCTTTGAAGCTGGTTTAAGAAAATAACTTTTGGAGTTTTGCTACTTCACTGTAATGGATGACTGTGCAATAAAGTCAGACCTGTTACAATACCGGGTGGTGACACTTCCATGAAGTTGGGCCAACACAGCCTGCAGGTTTCTCTGAGATTTTCTTTTCCTGGGGTTTTTGTGACATTCTCTGGGTAATTAAATATGTACAATAAGTTCCTTACTGAGAGCCTGCTCCCCAGTTTAGCAGGTTTTGCTTAGGGTAAACATGGCATTTTTACTCCTCTTCATCCCCCATTAGCTTAACAACGGTGAGAAAGCTGCTCCAAAAAGAATCCCACTGAACACCCTGAGTGTCATCTTTAGTCTGGAAGAACATTTATCAACTAAATATTTCAGCTGAAATAATAACATTTTCCTCTCTTGAATACTTTGAAACAGGCTCTTTAGCTTAACTTTTCCCACAAGATTGCAAATACCTTGACACGTTCTGGTGAAAGACTTGGCCAGYTTGACCCTGCCTTGCTGAAGCTGCTGAAAGTGAACCTCATGTTGGCATTGAAAGTCTGCAGGAAGTTCACAGAGCAATCAGCACAGCAGCCCTCCTGGATCAATAATAAGGTACATACAAACTTCCTTCCCTTTCCATCCCTGATGTGGTAAATGTTAAAAATAAATTAAAAAGCCACCCAGACTGGAACTTCTTGTGCTGGCACATGGACATGAATGGGGGTCTGTGGGGCATTCCCAGGTGCCTGAGCCAAGAGACTTTTGTCTGTGCTAAGTGTGAGGGGGCCCCAGAGCTGTGCACAGCTCTCACCACACACAGWGCTCAGGCACAACTCCTTCAGACACTGCCCTGTTGCAGCTCTYAGTGTTTCTGTCCTGCCCACATGAGGGTCTGCTCTGGTCTGTGTAAGTTCTTACAATTCCTTGGTGTCTTGTACTTTTAATGGCAATCCAATTAATTCTTTTCCTTGGGGCATCTTTTGTGGCTGAAGCCTGTGAATTTGTTTTKCTGAGCTAATCGCCTCACTGGTTTATTAATATATGCTTATTAATCTTAATCTGCAAAATAATTTTAGAAAAAGCATTTTCTTCCTACAGAAACTGGCCTCCAACAATCACTTTTATCTAAGAATTTTGAACAGYGGAGAAAGGAAAAATTCTTTCTTTTACACTGTAAAATGCCATAAGTGGCCCCATTTTTATAAAAGCTGTCAAAGTTTTGTGAATCATGAAGAAATTAGTAAGACTTCAACCTGTTTGTAGATGTCTTGTGTGGATCATTGCATACATTATTTTTAATGGCCAATTTTGCTGCTGTTAACTCAATCAGCACAAGAATTATATTTCTGAAAGCTTGGACACATTTTCTAAATTCCTTTCCAACRTGTTGGAAGCAAAGCAAACTGCTGTATTTACTGAAGAGGACAGCTTTCCTGTGAGAGTTTATTTTTATTCCTCTTCTCACCCAGTTACAGGGAAAGATCCTATAATTATTGACTATCTTTTAGTGGTGATTTACTTGGCAAAGATTGATTAGCACAATCAGTCACTCTAAAGCAATTTTCATCACCAAATATTAGATGGTTTCTTCTCCTTCTTGATTAGCAGTCCTGCTGCAAGTTACATTGTAGGTGTAATTCTGTAAACATGGCTTGCAAAGTGTTTTTATATGAAAAATCCTCATCTAAATATAGAAACCCTTAAATATTTATGGGTACTAATTGTGTGCATGCACATGTGTACACATGACTGTGTATCTGTATATAGGCATATGAARAAAATCTGAAAATGTTGATTCTATTCTAAATATGGAGCTAAAGATTTATATTCAGGGATTAATCTTCCACATGTGTATATGAATGGTATTTTTGTTTGATCTTATCATCCTGACCCAGCATAATCTGGGTAAAAGTAATAAAAAAAAATCCTTATATATGCTCAGCAGAAAATAATTCAGATTTGTCCTGAAAAACACAGATAGCTTAATACATTTTGGCTTAGGAAATGTGTTGTGCTTTTGTTTGGAGTGGAATTCTCCAYCCCTTATTCTGTACCATTTATGTCATGCTCACATCCCACTCTATTCACCAATTTAAGGGCATATCCAATACAATCTCCACCCCTGATCATTTTGGGCCAGGCTATAGGGTTTAACACTACAATTAACTCCTCCCCTTGCTCCTAGCCTTCCTGCTCTTGCAATTTCATAAAACTCCACTCAAACAATGAATTATTTTCACACAGGTTTCATGTAAAACCAGCCAAAACCAGCCCATATTGTTAAGACTGACTTGGTTTCTTGTGGTTTTTGGTTTTGCTTTTTATTTGGAATGTTTGCTTGTTGAGCTGTTCTGCTTTAAGCTTTCAGCTTTAAAGGCTGCACAGTTTGTGTCTGTTTTCTAGGGCTGGCTAGGGTGAACTGCTACTCCAGCTGAAGGATTAATGCATAATTCCTATCCCAAAATTTTCCTCAGATTGAAAAGAAAACAGAAGCGATGTTCAAGTAGAGATTCAGCAGAACTGCAGAAGTGTCTGCAACTCCAGGTATTGCAAGGCAATGTGCATGGTATRGATCAAACAATGCAGCTCACTCTCAGAGCCATGTGAATAACACACTTGCATATAAAAATGTCATATGTGCATTAACAAGAAGCCACATTTTATGAGAGACTGAGCAACACCAGTTTTGTGTTTTGGTGCAGTTTCCTCTGCTGTGCAAACACAAGGAGGTGTGAACTGCAGGGACCTGCACAGGAGGCACAGAACATCTGTCCCATGGGGGTTCATTGCCTTCAGCAACCTCTTAACCTGGGGCTGAGCTRGAAAAAGGGAAGAGACTCCTACTGCCAGGCCATGGCCTGGGGCAGCAGCCTTCCCTCAGCAAGGAGCCCAGGTTGTGCTGAGGAAGGGGAGGCTGGATGTGAAGCCAGGGTAGGGATGTAGGACTTTGGAGAGGGATCAGTTCCAGGGTAGCTGCAGCAGGGCCCTGCCTCCCACCTGTGCTGGCAGCCAGAGAAGGAGGTTCCAAATCTCCTTCGGTTCCTGAGGTCAAACTATTCCCTGATTTCCCCAGAACTGATTTTCTGCCAAGTAAAYTCAGTCTTTCCCTATGTCTTGACTTTTCTTTCAGTGCCTTGGCTTTCTGTCCAGTTCAGCTGAACTGGCTGCTCAGTTCCAGCACTGGATACAGGATTTCAGACCAGAATTTTTTTTATGGAACAGAAACGAAAGCTTTTCGAAGCTTCAGTGCACCTTCTCATTTTTCAAATGGGACAAGTCTTCCAGTCAATAGTTATGCAGAAGTGAAAATATCTGTATCTGTATCAATCTACATGTCCCAGTCTCCTATAATTCATAAAGGCAGATAAACTCAGGAAGAAAATCTTTCATTTAAAAATCAAAACTGAGGAAGGCTGCTGTTTTTTCCTTGAGTTGCTAAATTTATAGCCCTGTTTTCAGTGAAAACTTAGCTCTATTTATAGCTCTTATTTTTCTGTGAACTCATGTTGTATTTAATGTAAGAGTTAATGGAGTTGTAACTTACCACATACAATAAGTAAACATGAGAAAATTAGMTTTTCATGCAAAATCACATAATTGATGTCTTATAAAATACCAGAAAATACGTCTAGATTTACATAAACATCCAGTACCAGAGGAAAGTGTGTAAAAATTACTCCCTCTGATCCAAGGACAAAAACTGCATGTTCCTATAGGAGTCCAAGTTTGAATTCTTGCTTACCAAGTAGCAAAAAAGAATAAGTAACCAGGCTAACACACACAATTCATTTTTCTAAGCACAGTACCTAGCTGTAAAATTATAAATACAAAAGACTGAGKAAAGAAAAGCAGATATGTAACATTTTAGAAATGTTACAGTTGTATTACTGTAACACAAAAAAAACCCCAGTGACAGAACTGCCACAAAGAAATGGTTTTATTCTSTTTAATTCTATCACTCTTCTTGACAGACAGGCTTTAAGTCACTAGCATTGGAACACAAGTTAAAAAAAAGATTAGAAGAACTTCTTGAGTCTCCAATACTTCATTTTTTCAGCTTCTAAATGCACAGGATTTGAGGAAATAYCACTTTTATAATGTACTTTTTACAATGTAGGAGATATCAGCAACAGAAATTGTCAGCTGTCATGGGTTCAGCCCTGCTGGAAACCAAGCTACACTCAGCCACCTTCTCTTCCCCTGAGCCCACTGGAATGGAGAGGAGAATCTAAGTACAACTTTTACCTTGAGATAACAAGAGTTTAATAATCAGAAACAAAGTAAAACACACAAATAATGGTAAATGATAATAAGAATGATGAAAAAAGGCAAAAAAAAGTGATGCGCAATACAACTGCTCACCACTCACTGACCAATGCCAGACCCCCCCTTTCTGAATGCAGATCAGGTCCCACTTTACACTGGTCATGTCACTTGGTCTGGAATATCCCTTTGATCATTTGGGTCACCTGTCCCAGCTGTGACTCCTCCCAAATTCCCATTCACCCCCAGCTTCCTCACCAGTGTGACAGTGTGAAAAGCTGCAAGGCCTTGGCCAGCCCTGCTCAGCAATAACAAAARTATCTGTAAACTTTCAATGCTCTGTTCAGCACAAATAAAAAACACTGCCCTATACCAGCCACTGGGAAGAAAATTCACTCTACCCCAGCCAAAATCAGCACACTAGCATATTCATTTCCAAGTGTAACCTCTTTGCAGATTTTCCTTGCAAACTCTCACCATTAGAAGTAGTGATGGCAGCAGGCAGCATGCAGCATGGTGAGGGTTTTCATGTTAGGTCTTTCCATTTCTGAATCAGCTAATCAGCCCTGTACCACTGGTACTATACACATACCACAGGTTATAACCCTCCAATTTATATCAGGAATTTAGCTGAAAGCAGTGAGTTCATGTAGAAGGACTGCAAAAGKTTTTAATCAGCCAAATGAGAGATGCTGAGATTATTTCAAGTAGTATTTGTGGCAAATCACTACATTCCAGTTGAGCAAAAATGGAGAAAACTCACTGATCTGTAATGATTCCAGTTTCTTGCAGAAGCTTTGATCAYTGAGCTGGAGAAGATCTCTCAGATCACACGGTGCAACCTCCTGTGTGAAGCACAATGTTCCTGTGCAGAAAGCCAACAAGAAATGTACCTAACTTATTTCTGAACACCATTAGTGAAAGTGACTCAGGTTCATCAGTAGAAAGCATTTTTCCATCATCTAATTGCTTGTCTGCTAAGAAATGTTTCCTTTTATCTAATTCTGACCTTTTATTTTTAAACAGTTAATTCCAATTTGATTTCTAAAAAGAAAGCAAGCAGTTCTTCCCTCATCTTTCTCTTCAGATGAAAGGAACTGGTAAATAGCTTCAAAGACTGTTAAGTAATGCCAACTTAGTGCTCCAGCTCCATGATATATGATAATCACCTTTGCCATGGCTGAGATTTAAATGAACCTAAAAAAAAAAAGGCAATCTGAATAGGCATTTGCTTTAAAAAAAAATTTCCCAAGTAGTCAAAATGAAAATATTAGACATAGGAACCAAACTCAACCTTTTATGAATAATGTATTTTCTGCTGAAGTAAGGAATACATGTAGTTTTTATTAGATCTGAGTGGGTACTTCCAAAATACTCCAGCAGACCAAATATTGGAAATCTCAATTACTTATTTGCACTGAAGAACATACTACTAAATTAGATTTATTAGCACAAARTCCTGTGATAAGCTGTGAAATTAATTTGAATTCTCCCTGTAACTATTAGAATTTAACAAAAGCAGGAATTAGAAAATGCACAACCAACCTCTAATTCAAGTCCTGAGCTGCATCTTTGAAATGTGTAAGTTGCAAATCAAAGACAATATCAAATCAGGAAATAATAAGTATYTTTTATGACTGGTTTTCATTGTGATACAACTTTTGCAGGAAACCTTTAAAACGATAGGCAGGAAATGAAGGTTTTCTGCTGTAGAACACTACAAATTCCCATTTCATGGAGTGATCGCAAGCATTGCCTGATGTCACTGCCAGGGTGGCTGTTTTCACTCTGCTCAGTTCTCCTTTTAGGTCCCAGGTTTATATCACACTATTTTCTCTGAACTCATCATAGTTAGGACTAAAATGTGCCTATAAGTCTCAAAATTTTTCTAGAGACCATCTGGTATCCAAAGTCATGGCAATGCTGGCTGCTCTGTCTGACCTAACAGCCTGTTAATCTTAAATGTATTACTCTTCATTTAATGGAGGAGAAAATAAAGTCAAAAATGTCTCTGATTTCAAAGAAGAAAAGTTTTTTTTTTAAAAAGGAAACATTTGAAATAGATGTCAGAAAACTAAGTGATAATATCTAATCCTGTGGAGCTGAGGTTGAGAGCTTAAGGAGCTTGTTTCTAATTTTCAGATGAAGGATAATTATTACATAGCAAAAAATGAAAAAAAAAAACACACAGTAAATGCTACAACATGAGAACAGAGACAACAGAGAAATGATTACAGAGAAACAGCCCTTTTGTTTTGGTCACAGTTGGATTTATCAAACAGATCTTCTTTTCCCAGGAGGGAAAGTCCTGCCTGCTGCAGTGAGGGCTTCAATCCTGGATGTGTCTCCAGGGGCTGCCTTCCCAGAGTGGGGTGTGTTTGCCTGAGAGCCCTGGGCTGGAACTTGTACGTGAGGGGCACCTTTCTGAGATGTGCTGTTGTATTCCTGCTGGGGCAAAATGTTCTGCTCCTCCAACAAAGAGCTGCCACCAGCAAGTGCAAAGTGGATTTCTGCTTCCTTCATACACACATGAGCCTCASCAGGGGCTGCAGCCACAGCCACCAGCCCCACATCCAGCATCTGCATCTCCTCTCTGCATGGCTGGGAGAGGGGATGTCTGTATTTTTGGGCCAGTTTTCCCCTTTCCCTTCAACACAAACCTAACCCATAATTTTAAATCTGCCCAGAGGGTTGGGAGAGAATTGTTTCTCGTACTCTTTAAGGAGAATCCCGATGTGTAGATGATGCTGAGAGCAATTTCTTTTTATCCTCATTCTTTGGGGAACTAAATAGAGCACTTGCCTGCCAGTGTTAGTATTCACATAATCAGACATGGTTACTTTCTTTGTATTTATTTTTATACGGTGAAAATATATATATATTCTTTTCCCAGAAGAGATTAATTTTATTTTAGTTTGTTGTTGTTCTGGTTTTGGGTATTTTTGAGAGAAAGTATAATATCTCAAATTGGAAGATGTACACTTAAAGACATTATAACACTGGAAATAATACAGCAACCACTAATCCATCAAGAAGTCTGGGGATTGTTCTTAAAGACAAATAATAAAACCCTGTTTTACTGGTGATGATGCCACCTCTAGACAGACAGTGACAGCTGAGCATCAGTGATGGATGGAAGCAATTTCTSTGTGTGTATACATAAGCTGTAGTAAAGCCACCAGGACTTGGTGTTCTTTCCAGTGATTTTAATTGGGGTTTTTCCATTAAAATTAACAGACTTAGACCCCTAATCATGATGACTCTGATTGTACATATCTACAAGAAAGCATTTTAAAAAATAACATTCTTAAGCCTCTCCAACTATATAAATATSTGACACCCAAACAAATGTTTTTAAAGTGAGATACCCAGACCTTCCAAGCTTCTGCTAAGTGGTTGTTTYTAATTAACTAGAAGATGTGTGAAGCTGCAAAAAGATTTAGAACATTAAAATCTTGAAAAGAGGTGCATTAATGAGCCTCCCACTGGYAGTATGTAGGACTACCACTGGTACATAAGAATGTATGCATATTCTATTACCTGCACAAAATTACTGCCTTTAAAAAGAAGCCTTGATGCACCAATATTGTGACCCTCTTTACCTGTGATCAAAGTGATCAAAGTATTTTTTGTTATTTCTCTGGCATATGGGATTCTACATGGGGAAAAACACTTAGAAAGGGCTCTGCTCTGAGAGCCACATGTGTTTTAGAGACTGATACTTAGCAGAAATGATGATTAATTTTTGCCATGCCAAGTGTCATAGCTAAGCACTGCAATCTATCTCTTCATTGCAACCATTTGATAGCAATCTATGCACAATGTTCAGGTCTAAAATTACCAGCTCAACTATTATAAAAGAACTTTGGCTGACAGACAAAGTCTGATAGAAGATAACAATACCAGGATCCCTGCTAATAGTTGTACTTCCTGTGGCTAAACTTATCTGAGTGGGACTAGAATTCCAAGGTGGTTCCAAGAACATATATTAATAATTCATTTTAAGGGACTGAAGTTCCTCTCAGTTTGTCCTGTGGGATGTGCTTTCCATCCCACACCTTTTAAATGCACAAGGACAGCAGCTACTCRGTAATAATCCTACTTTCAAGAAAACTAAGTTTACCTTCATTCCAAGTGTGCTTTTTTAGATAGCCTAAAATAATAAAAAAAAAAAGTTGTTTTAGGAATTCCATAAAAATGCACAAAGYTATAAAATTAATAGTCAATTGTGAAAATTTCTGCCATTTATATACAGGCCYATATCTTTTGATTTGTTTGACTATATCAAGGTTAATAGAATTATACTAAGTCTCATTGCCTATGAATGCAATTGCCAAAAAATTGACATGYAGGTAGACAGGAACCTTCAGCAGGTCCTGCTGCTGGGTACATGTTKCTCTAATAGAACCTCCCTGCTGAAGTGCAGACATTCATTTTTACCAGTGCTTAAATTAAATGTTGGATTTTTACTTCATTGTGGTTCACAATGAAGTAAATTGAAAGGAATAGTGGGCATCAATGTTATTTAAATTATTTCTACATTATGCATACATCTGGGGCTTTAACCAAGAMAGAAGAACATGAATTTCTGACTTTTCTTCCTCCACTGAAAAYATGTGGTATATATATGTATTTATAGGCACTTTATAGGCGTATTACATATATGTTGTATTTTATATGCATGTGTGTACATGCATTAAAAAGTAAAGTAAAACCATTAAATATGACATTTCCCATTTATTTACACCGTTTTCCACAACAATGAGTATGTGAAAAGGTGATTAAAAAMCCCACTGTAATTTAAAATAAATTATAAGGCAGTTCCCTCATCTAAATGAATGCCTGTATTTCTGGGGAAAAAAATAGATTGCCTTTTAAAAGGATGAAGGTACCTTCTGCTGTGACTAATCTTATCCAACCATCTGAGAAAGGCATAGCAGGAAGGAATTTATTGAGTGTAATTATTCAGTAAGCAGGTAGCAGTAAATAGCAAACACKCTTCTTAGGGCATAGAGTCAATAGAAGAAATACTTATTTACTGAGGGCTTTTGCAAGTCTGTTTTCAGAGCAGAGTCAACATTCAGCTCTAAGGAAGGGCACATCATTATCTGCTGTAGAAAGACTTTGGACTAACAAATTAGCATTGGTTTTGGTTCCTGCATTATCACTCTTAAATATAGGAGAATATGGATAATGTAGAGGTCTCATTTTCTGAAATATAAGAACCCATAGTCTCTTAAACAAATTGTTAATGCAATAAAACCAATTCTAATTAAAAGCTCCKGCTGCATTTTCTTCCTCTCTGGCTGCATAGGATGTATATAATTTCAATAAGAGTATTTTGGAATCTATCAATTCGTCATTTCTAGCTGACTATTTCTCAGAAGCTTTATGACCTAAAGATATAGGATGGCTACAAACGTCATTTGGGCTTCATAGTCCCTCTGAAAGGAAATCAAGTATTCATTACATTGATCTCTTCAGCACACAGAAATGGAGCCTAAATCTGCCTTCCAGAAATTTGGCTAATAGTAATTCTCTTCCTATTGTTCTGCTCCTTTTTAGTCTTCTTTGGCTGCTTCAAACTGAGAGATGAGTCTTCTGATARGAGGTTAGTCCTTATTTCTTGGCCTCATTCTCAATAGATAAGAACTTACTGGAAATAGTCTGTAGCTCTTGTTCCCCTGAGAAAGAAATTTCCTATTTTTGTAAAAGGTTCCTTCCTGTCCTTCACTCTATCAATGTCTATCAATCCTGAATTATCTTCCAAGGACTTGAAGAACCTTTAATTTCATAATTTCATAATTYCATTTTAATTCTAYRAACAGTTTTACCTTTTYTTTTAGTTCCTCAGTTATGCAAATGGAATGAAATAATTTTCAATTTTAATGAAATATTTTAAAGCATATTTTTATTTCTTAGTACTAAAATGTTATTCTAAGCACCTTTATTATAGAAATCAAGGAAGCTTAAAGTAAAGACAAGTGCTGATAGCATCACCTTTCTTTTTTCACTTCTTTCAAACCCTTGAAAGATTTGCACATGCATCACCTGGATATTTTGCTTTATACTGTCTTGTAGATTCTTCAGGGGATAGGTGAAGAATTTATGTGGCTGGCAATCTTATAGACAATGCCACATTGCCTACGGTTCTGAAAGCTTGACAAAAAAATTAATTTGTTAATGGGCTASTGAATAGTCACAGTGGGGTTTTACATATTTTCTTCCTTGTGTGCTGGTATTTTTGACAGTGGTTAACAGCTGTTCAGATTGCAATTTTGTATTTTAAATCAAATTTAATCACCTTTACCTAARTGCGGCTCATTTTTGTCATTCTTTTTTGTTGCAGGTAAAGAAATATGGATTAATCCCCCAGTAACAGCATTTAATTCATGACAGTTCTGTGGGTTTCCAGGTGACCCAGATGTGTTATTGCACAATATTTCATCTCCTTCATTCTGCCTCTTTTGCATGACATATCTATTATTTAAAATATAGGCTGGTGTCTTCCCATATCTTTTGCAGTTTTCAATGTCTTTCCTCCCATAAATATTCCTTGCCCTCCCACTTTATGGCTTTTCATTGCCATGATATGAGCTGAGTCCCATTGCTTCTCTMAGTTCTGTCATCCTCATATTTACAGCCTCCCTGTTATCAGGTGTGGTATCTCCTCTGATGGTCCCATATACATTCCAGTGCTGCATTTTTATGTTGTTTTGGTTTATTTTATACTTTCAATTGAATTACAGCTTTCACTAGTATTAGACTTTGACAACTTAGGATGCCTTGCACCTATTATCTATCCTAGCCCATATCCTTCTTAAAGCCCTATACTCACAGTCTGATYTCACTGTGAACTGGATTTAAAAAAAATTTAAAATCTATGTGTTTTTTTTTTCTCATTCCATTCTCATTTGAACATTCTATTTTTAAAGTGATATTCCCATTAAGTGATCACTAACTTTTGCATCTTTATGGGTAATCCATATTTTCCTAGTCAGTGACAGAGAGCACACAGACTATTAGGTGTCCAAACCTTTCAATTCAATAACATCTGTGTGTATCTGAGTTTCCACAACTGACTACTCTTACCACTGGGATAGGGATTACTAATCCCTTTGAACTGCAGTGACATTTCTGCAGTTTCATRTTAGCCCTTCAATCTTGCTGCCACTTCTTGCACAGTCTGAATACTTCCTTGAACATATTAATTCTTTTCATCATTTTCAAGGAATTTCTGGTGTTCTTTTTTTTTTTTTCACAATTTCTGCCCAGTATCCTTGACATTTAGTTCCCATCCTTCAGCTTCCACTCCAGCCTTCTTAAATTTTCATTGCATTTCTCCCTATTACCTCCCCAACATTTCATCAGCTTTTCTCACAGCTAGCAGTGCAAAGGGATTTGGAAGGTTGTTGTATTTTCTTTTAATTTCTCTGTAGTCTCTTTCCAAAGGAAAACCACATAGTTCTGAAGCATGGAAAAAAGGCAGAGTTCCCAGACACCTGAGCAGGAAAGGTCAGCCTGATCCAGRAGCTTTCATAAAATCTTATTGAACTCCTGCTACATTAGGTTGTTTTTAAGGTTCCCAAATGCAAATATAACAGCTACCAAAAGCAAGAACAAATCCATATGGCTCATTAGTACAAAAAATAAACCAATGCGTAAAGTCAGAGTCATCATTTCAAAGGGATATGAGATAGGAAGACTCTTGACTGTTAGACAGAAATTATTGTCTCCAAATTGCATGTCTATTTCTAATTCTCACAATAGTCCTTTGTGTCCTCCACAAACTGGGAAGAATTTTTCTTGCCATAGAATCCATCCATTTTAATTAAGTAGTCAATTTGTAAAAACCATACTACATTTTGAGATTCACATTCTTCTTGCTTCTTTCTTGGAGTGGGAAGAAGAGAAAAATTCACTATGACAAACCCAAATTTGCATATTTTCGAAGCCAGGGACATGGAGTCACTCCAAGTCATTATGGAGGTGCTAGTTTATCATGTCCACATGCACTTGTTCATACACAGCACCATCTGATGCTTTTGTGCGAAACAGAAATATTGGCAATGAGTTAAGGTTGACACAAAATTCAGCAAGTTTAGAAAATAATTATGGCACAGACAGTTTGGATCTGATCCCAGCCTTCAAGGATGTCACACAATTTCCATAAAGCTGAAACTTATTAAAAAAAGCAAAACAACCCAAAAAAACAACCCCATAAATTTAAAATCTTGTGTGGTCGTACACAACAAAACAGCGTGGCTCTCTTAAAATAGCAAGGAATGGAGATTTATGGGAAAATACTTTGAAATTAATTTCTGTTCTCTTTGGTAAYAGTCAGGCCAAAATCATCAGCATTTAAAAGTTTCTACTCTCTGCTAGCTTTCTTCTGGCAGCCTGTGAGACTGGTTCCAGCCCTGATCTGGCAGATGGAGCACAAGGAGGGAAACATCTGCCTCYGTCTGCTGGGGCACTGAAGACATGTCTAACCTAAAGTATGTGAGTGCTCCTTGCAGAGTGGGAATTGGTGCTATAAAGCACAGAAAGAGGCTAGACAGTATTTTCTTCTCTACCAAAACAAAGTGAATTGCTATAGATGAGAGGGTGACCCAACAGTGGTGTAAAATCATTGGCATTCCCACAGAGAATTCCCTGTCAGGCACGCTGTTTCAGTGGGGTGGGATAGGTGTGATGTAGGCTGAAAAGGAGATCCAGCTCTTCCAACCAACTCCTATCTCCCACCCTTACGTCACAGTGGTGGGAATCAATTTGCTTTCAGTCTTGTGTCATTGTTCCTAGTTGGGATTTGGATCCCAAATGTGATTTTAGAGAGCCAGACATTTGATGTAACAAGGTCATGGGGTCTTTTCTTCCTCAACCCCAGACCTGMACTGCCAATCTGCAGCTGCCTTCAGGCCCTCATGGCTCCCTGATGTTCCCTGTACATTCAGGCTGCATCYGCTTGTGAATCAGTCCCTTCATTCTTCGCATCACTGGGGCTCTTCAGACAGATGAATCCCACTCCAAACAGAGAGCGGAGCAATTTCCAACTCACATTTTGGAGACACAGGGATGAGCAGTGTGAAAGGTCTCTAATGGTTCATCTCCAAATGAGCAGCGTGCACAGACATCTGTTCTGTGTGTGCCTGTGCAGGCACTGCTCCCAGCCAAGGCTCCAGCAGCAGGGCAACACCAGCCACGCTGCTGCCAGCAGCTGGCTGCCATCCCACTCTGGTCCCATCCTGTGGGGATCATACAATGTTTCTGTAAGTGATAAATGACAAAGGAAAATCTTGGTGCAACCCTGCCCTCCTGAAACTGAAAAGGAAGTTGAATTTTTAAAACTTATCAATTTATAAAAAGCAACACCAAAACACAAATGTTTCCCCCTGTGACAGGATAAGAGGGGAGAATGGGGAATGAATTGATACTGCAGAAGAGTATGGGTTATTTATTACCAGTGCTTGTTCTGAACTAGTGTGCATTCCTAATGTATTCATCTACTCAACTCAGTAAGAGATTGGGGTATCAAAGAATCTGGGACTGGGTTTAATTTTCATGCTAGTCAAAGTGATTTTTCTTCAATCTATCATATACTGTATTTGACACATTGCTTTTCCCTTAATAAGTAATTGACTGGTACATGCTTTGTGCTCCAGTGAAGGTAGATTTAATACACTGGCCATCAGAATGAGCTATTTTTGTCTTTTGAATGACAAATTTAATTTTTGTAAGATGTATTGTACTATTGTTTCTACTAATTTCACATTCTTCACCAGCTCTTTGGTCCATCGTTTCATAACTAACGTTGTACTTCAAGTGAACAAGGATCCTGAAAACATCAAAGGTGCCTTGACATCTCTCAATAGATCATGACAGCCTCTTTCATTCTCCATATTTCTCAACGTGGAGACATCCAGTAAAGGAAGAAATGTGGGACTGTGGTAAACAGACTTAGGAAAAGTGAGTCACTGTTTTGTCAGTGATTTAAAGAGTGGAATTTCACTGTCCAGCTTAAGTGGACTACAGGATTGAGCAATTTACCTGGCCAGCTAGTGGAGAGATGCACATGTTAAAGGAAAATGTAAGTCACYTTCCACAAGAGAGCTTTAATTTATTTTCTTTGTCTAAAACTGATTTTTTGAGTCAAAATAATTTTTCTGGTTTCATTCTTAATCTTGGTTTTGTCTGTAATTTTTTTCCTCATGAAAACAGAGCATTTTGGTGGAAAAAAACACTTAAAAATAGATCTAGAGAAAAGTTCTCATAAATAGCATTTTCTCAATCTTCTAAAAATTKATCACCTTATTTTCTTTGCATTCGATTCTGTTAAGAAATGAAGTTTTTGAAACTTCTCAATACAAAACTTTCTTGGCTGTATTTCTGATTTCAAGCTTCCCTTCACTTTTATTTTCACTACTTCTTGTATGACTGACAGAAGCCAAATGAAAGTCTTTTGCTGGCAGTCTTAATATGAATAACAAAGCAACTGGAGCTGTGAAGCACCACTTCTTGGCTAAAAACAAGTGGTGAGTGTACAGTGTGGAGGAGGGAGCAGGAGGAAAGGGAACTGCTAGGTCTCAATTTTCTTTTTTCTTAAATATTAAACATGCATTAAGCTAGTCTGACAGAAGAGGAGATTACAAGTAATGGGTGTAAAACACTTTTTATAGATTCTCAGGGTATCCAAAAAAAAATGACAGGGTTTAAAAAAACACCCCAGCCAGGTGACTGCCCTTTCCCTCATTTAGGAGAAAGTCTGAACAATTTGCTTGAAGGCAGCACAAAGACTGTGACTGAAATTCTGACGTATTATAATAATACAATAGCCTTGCTAGATTAGTAATAGGATTGTCCTCAACAATCAGCCTTCCCCTTCCTCATCTGCATTTCTACTGAGGGCAATACAGCAAGAGAGAAAATGCAAGGGGACAAAAGGGCTGGAGTTTAGGGAGAGGGAACTGCAGGATTGCTGCTGGAGAGCAGCCTGGTGCCTTTGTCTAATGCCAAGTGGACCACAGGAAGGTAAAAAGGAAGCCTGAGGGAGCACAGAACTGGGATGGCTCACACCTGGAATAGCAGCAAAACTTTCAGGCTTGGCTGTCCTTCCCACTAGCAAGAGAGCTAGAGCCACAGGATGGATGCTGGGGGGGAATGGTTTTCTAAGTGACCTTCATGTTAACCAAAGTAATCAAAGAGAACAGCAATATATCCCTTTTTTGCTGAGTTTTGTCATTAATTTTAATTAGATTAGCTCTAACATTGAAGTTAGAAGCATTCTCTTAATACAGCAGAATAAAATGAACCAGCTTGCTCTCTTTAAATACTTTGTCATTTAAAGTGGAGTACTTGGAGGAAAAAAAAACAAAACACAAAACAAAACAAAAACGAATGTCACATTACAAATGCAACGAAAAAACAGCAACATCAATTCAGCCAATGAAAAATACATTTCTGTTGATGCTTGAGGGCATATGAGAAGTGTTAAAATATATGAGTGAGGAAATGCACTCAGTCAGATGTACAAATGACAACGATTTGGGGAAAGATTCAAAACATTGTGAAAGAAATTCCAACAGGCATCAACAAGCAGAATAAATATACTTTCCCAGATATGATGTCTGGGAGGTTGCACAGTAGCTCATTTGGCTATATGGGGTGACAGTATATCAGGAGATAATGTTCCTACAATCCCAGCCTCTGAAGAAAAGAAAAAAAAAGAAACTAAAAGGATATTAAAATTTGTAGCAATGATGCTCCTCTTCTTAGTTTTGGATGAATCAGTCACATTGAATTTTCTGTTTGTCACTAGCTTAGATMTATATTTCCCCTTGGTATGAGTGTACCACCTGGTGCAAAGAGTAGTTTCAACTCACCTTTTTATTTTCTTTGATATGTCATATTCTGTTTCATCACAGTTTTCAAAACACATTTTGTACTCTTGCATGGACATAACACTATTTTCCATTCCTACTAAGATAAACTTTTCACATGCTTTTTCAGTTTCTGCCTCATTTTTTTCATAGTGACTGCGCACTTTGTGTCACAGCCAGTACTAAACCACCCAAGGCTTTCTTCTGCCACGTAGTGACAGGTTCACTGTGGATAAGGGAAATGCAGTGGTGCTCTACTTTCCAGTTTGGGTGCTATTTGGCTTTAGAGTCTAATTTAAAACTGAGCAAGCTAGCAGCAGTGACCTCAGCCCATGCATAATTCAGACCCTACCCCACTTCAGAGAAAACTAACTGAACTGCTGCCTCAGTCCTCCTGATACTATCRCAGGGTCTGGTGCTAAGAGACTATGCGGAATAGAGGTCCCACAGAAACCAACATCTTGCTTGCTTGCATCCTTGGTTTAAAGGTTGCAAGGCTGGAAACCTCTCAGGGGACCTCTGTCACACAGCTTTTCCTATTGAGTCTGCAAAAATTGATATTAGAGGCAGCTGTGGGACTGGGCTTTGACTGCTTGCTACTGCTCTCCTGTAAGAGCCTTGTTCATGGTAGAAGAGGGAAAAGGCTTCAGTCCTTCACTTTTCCTTATGCAGTGTCCATCATATTCAGGCCAATTCCTTCAGCTCTTTGAGGTGGAAGGACCCTTGACAAGGTCTATGGTTGTTGCATTTGTGACCTAGGATGGCATGAAGAGCAGCTCTCCACAAATTTGCAGGTGGCACTGAGCCAGAGGAGGAACAGCCAGKGCACTGGAGGGCAGGACTGGCATTCTGAAGGAGCTGCTCAGGCTGAAGTAATGGTCTGGCAGGAACCTCACAAAGGTAAAGGATGCAAACACAAACCTTGCACCTTAGAGAGATTATACCACACACCACAACAGGCTGGGGTATGAACAGCTGGGAAGTAGCTCTCAATAAAAACGACCAGGTGATCAAGATGGGCAGTGAGGTGAACACCACGAAGAAAGCCAACAGCACCTTGGTAAAAACACAACCAGCAGGTCCAGGAGGGTGATTCACCCCTTCTATTCAAGATTTGTAAGACCATTTCTGGAGTGCTCTACACAGAATTTTGGCCATCCAGTGTAGGAAAGGTACAGTCAAGCTGAGTGAGTCCTGCAGATGGTAGTGAGGATGGTCAGAGCACTCTAGATAAGAGAAGCTGAGAGAGGTGGGATTGTTGAGCCTGGAGAAGTAAAGGCTCAACATCTTACTATTTCCTGAACTGAAGACACAAAAATGGTAGTGCCAGACACATGAACTAGTACAACAGCAGTAGTAGTAGAAGCTCAGTTTTATAACATCTTTATGTGTCTTGGAAAAATAGTACTCATTGGAAATGCTTTAAATTAGAATTGTTCCATTTCAAGTTATATGCAGAATAATATATTGCACTTTAAAAGATACTGTTGCTCCAAAGTGTGGCACTTAGAAGTGTGGGACTGACAAGATTTAGACGGATTTAATTCAGCTGTTTCTACATGTGCTCTGACTAATGTAAATGGTGGCATACTAATTAATACATGAGCATGAGCTGTGTTTCCCAAGGATCCTGGCCTCTCCAAGGAAATGAAGCAGGCAGGCAGCAGGTCTTAGAACCTTTACTATTTATTCATTGCATTTTATCTCTACACTGACTTTTTACTGAATACAATGGTATTAATTCTATTKAAATGCTTTTATGGTTTTTGTGACTTTAGCATATGGCTTCTCATAAACAGCAGAGAACATCTCGGTTAGATTTATAGATGGTGTATTTTTTCCGTGTTTTCTGAGAGAGATTTCATGTACAGACTTACTGAGATTCATTGGAACTGCCCACTGATGGTAAGAATGGGCAGTGATTTGCACCTGGCATTTGGAAATATTTAACAAACTTTTAATATCTTACATGTTAGAAACATCCTTCAAATTGATTTCATTTTCCAGTTTGAACCCTGAACATGAAACCAGGTAAGTCATTCAGACATTTCAGAATTACTTATTTGTACAGATGAAAGGCACACTGTGTGAAATTGCACTGAGCCACAAGTTATGTCATCAGCAAAGGTCAGGTCTTCCTGGGGACACAGAGGAGATCCTTATCACTCGAACTAATCGTTTCAGTGGCTGTTCCTGCTCTGGACTGACCGCCCAGGGAGGCAGGGCAGACTTCTGCAGTTGATTCCACATCCATTCACCATAGGAAAAGAGGTAGTCACAATAGTTAAGTCAAAGAGAAATTTCTGAGGCAATGGTGCTTTTTTCTTTGTTATGAACTCTGCTRCTTCAGCTTTCTCACCGTCTTTTCCCATTTTGCTCTATTCACTTAATCTTTCTTGTCCATTTGTGCTGTCTCTGCCTTCCTTCCAGCCCTCTTTGCCCTTTGTGAAGCCCAGGCTTTCCCAACCCTTGAACCCCCAGTGCTGGGGTGGCACCTTAGGACAAGCAGTCCTTATGTGGGCTGTTTTTGACAAGCTCTGTGAGCAGAGTACTTTTGAGGTGGGCTGACACATCCCTGTTCCTTTTCACTCCCAGGGTGGGCTCCAGCAGACTCTCGGAGGTGCATTGGGAACAGTGGGTGGCCAGAAGGTGGAGGCTGGAGCCTGCCCAAGCACCCACTTGCTGATACATCGTTCATTCCGACAGAGAAGCTGTAAATGGATGCAACACACTCACCACAGATGGATTCTTTAGAAACTGTAAGATACCAAAGCATCTCTCTCTCGAGCACAGCACACTGTACTGAGGTGTGCAGGCTGTGCTTTTGTTTTCTGGGGGGGGAGGTTATATGTTAACCTTCTGCTTCTCACCTAAGTAAAATGATTAAGTCTTTGGGATATTTTATTGGTTTTTTTGGTTTTTTTTTTTTTTGGTAGATAGTGAAAATGTCTGTTTTTCAGATGACATATGACTGAACTTTGGCTGTAACTCTTAAACAAAAAAATCAACATGAGGCAGGTATCTTGTAGATGCAACTCCAGCCCAAACGGCTAAGCTTTAATAAAGTAAAAACTGAGTTTTTGCTGCCAGAAAGGACTGGCAACACTATATACAGGTGCCAGCATTAATTCTGTATATAATATCACAAGTTTTTACATATTCTAGCAAGCTGTTTATTTTTTCTCTCCTTTTTTTTTCTTTGAAACACTAGATCAGAACCATGATTCTGCATTTCATGTGGTTTTGAAGTCTTTAGTTTGGCACGTCTATGTTCTTTATCAATTATTTAACTTCTTTATCTTTTTTTTTTTTATTATTTTTGCTATGTTCTTCCAATGCTTAACACTTTATGTTTGGGAGGCAACAGAAACACGACTCAAACAAACAAATTGGTTAACATATTAGTGCCTGGTACATACCTACTGAAGTAAGACCACACATCAAAAAAATCCAAAAAACAAGAAACTCGACAAAATTCCACCCGCAAATTTCTAATTTCTTTCCAAGTTCTAGCAGCAACAGCTCAAGGAAATGAGTTTCTTTTTCAGGATTAGTGACAGACTGGTGGTAGTTGAATTCAGAGATATCCACGGCGAAGAGCCCATTAGAAATACACCAAACTCCTGGTAACATCATGGTCCTTATATGCAGTGTGAGATACGTGCTATGGTATCAGGGTACTGAGCTTTGGAGGTTGTGCTTCTAGCAGAGGAGACATCTAAATAAAAAGGAGAAATTGCTGCAATATGCTGTAAGCGTTCTCTAACTTAACTCCTCTGGGAAACCAGGACTAGACCTCATATGCTAACTCCTACGAGCAGCTGTAAGAGCAAAGCTGTTTGTGCTCCGAGAAGTTTGTCATGTAAATAATATTTTTTCTTTCTGTTTCAGCCTTAAACTGTGAACAGAATGAAATTAAACTTGGAAGGAAGTTGGGCAAACCACCAGGGTTTAATCCTGCACCTTTTTAAATTAATGTGAACATTCCTATAGTTAGAAGGCAAAAAAATCCCCTCTAAATACTATTAATAGGGATATAATAATTAGCACTTACAGACWAGATTTTCCCTGTTTCTTCACTAGATAATGGCTTTTCTAGCTTAATTTTTATCTTCCCACTCCGTAGTTCTCCCTCAAATGTAAGTAGCAACATTCACTTTAAAATCCGCAGGTTAAATCTTCCTGCTCTTCTTTTTTTAATAATCCTTTATGGACATTACACTCTACCTTTGTGCCTGTGTGTGTTTGCATCTTGAGGAAGAGCTGCTTCAGACAGTGAATTATACTAGTACCTTGTTYAATAACTAACCTAAACATTTGCCCTTGACATTCTCAGCACCTCACTGCTAATTAAACAAAATAAACAGAGACTAAATGGAAACCGGGCAAAGTACTTATCCTTCCTCAAAGATTTAATTTGGGCTCAGCAACGCCGCTGACGGGAGAGGGAAGAGCGAATCGCAGGTAAGCCCACACACGAATAATGAAACGCTGAATTATTTTTTTTAAAACCCTCCACTAATAACTTGTGATGTAAAGGTCACTCCAGAAGAAGAATCAAGGTCAGGCACGGCTAATCCTGCATCCGAGGCGGCCTTTCCTTGCGCCTGGCTCCTCGCCGTGGCGATGCCGGGGGTGCCGGCCCGGGCCCCCTCAGCGCCCGGCCTCACCCGCGGGGCCGCCGAGGCACAGCCGGGGCTTCACCCGCAGGGCCGTCGGAGCACAGCCGGGGCTTCTCCCCTCCCGGCGCGGCCCAGGCCCCCGGGGAGGCCGCTCGGGGGCGGCGGGGACCGATGCCAGCGGCTCCGGGCGCCGCCTGTGGCCGCTGAAAAGTTCCCCAAAGTCGCCCCGGCGGGGCGGAGCGGGGCCGGCTGGGGCCGTGCCCCCGCCCCTTCCCCTGGAACGCGGCCCGGCCTCCCCCGGCAGGGGCGGGCACGGGGAGGAGCGCGCCGGGCCGGGCCGGGCGGCGCCGGAGGGCCGGGGGAGCTGCTGCACCTGATACACCGGGGCGGGAGCGCGGCGGAGGAGGGCGGGAGGGAGCGGCGCTGCCGCCGCCTGCGAACGCCTCTCGCCGCCGTTAGACAGCGCTGGTCTCGCCGCTTCTCCCTCCGCCCGCCCCTTCTGCGCGGAGCCGGGCTCTCGCTCCTGTTCCCCTCGGGGCCGGCGGCAGCGCGTCCTGCTCCTCGTCTCCCCTGGGCCCCATGGCTTCGGCCGGCAGCGGCATGGAGGAGGTGCGCGTCTCGGTGCTGACCCCGCTGAAGCTGGTGGGGCTGGTGTGCATCTTTCTGGCGTTGTGCCTGGACCTGGGAGCCGTGCTGAGCCCCGCCTGGGTGACGGCGGACCACCAGTACTACCTGTCCCTCTGGGAGTCCTGCCGCAAGCCCGGCAACTTGGACAGCTGGCTCTGCGAGTCGACGCTGCACAGCGGTGAGATTCGGCTGCCTCCGACCCCACTCCGCTCCCCTCCGCTGCCGGCCCTTGCTGCTTTCCCCCCGTCCTCGTCCGCCTCCCGCTCCCTTGGCCGCACCCCGGGCACTGAGAATTCCTTCCCCTCGCCGTGCCGTGGCTGACCCGCCAGCATCCCTCGAGCTGCCTCTCCTTCACGCTTGTCTCCTTCGGGACTGTATCCCAGCCCCTTCCCAGGGCCAACGCCCCCGCACCGGAGCAGTGTCCGGGGCCGTGCCCCGCTGATTCCCCGCCTCGCCCGCTGCCGCCCCTGGTCCCCTCCCGGCTCCCCGCGCCGGCCGCCGCTGCCGCTAGGAAGAGTCCCCTGCACCTTTGTCCGCCCGCCCTCTGCACCCTTTCCCTTCCCACCCCTTCCCGAGCATCTTCACCCGTCCCCATCCTCCTCCTTCTCCCCGTCCTTGCCCCAGCCGCCCCAGCCTCCCCGGCCCCGCATCTGGCCGGCGCTCGGGGCTGGGGCGGAGGCGGCGGCGCTCCCAGCGAGCGGCGTGTGCGGGAGGGGCAGCGCCGAGCGCCCGTGCTCGCATCGCGCCCAGGGTGCGGGAGGTGTGAGGCTTCCGTGAGCCAAAGGGGTCACTGACTCTGTATGTGCCGTGGTATTTATTGTCACAAAAGATCCCGAGTTTGAACTAGTTTTGAGTATTTTTCTTGCGTGTGGCGGCTTCCCTGTACAGTGAGAAGCTGTTTGGGATCGAGTATCCTATAATTGCCCTCTGCCCCCATCTGAGAAATCTCTGGTTTTGGAAAGTTGGGGTTTCCTGAAACGATTGTACTTTGTCCGGAGTGGGGACGCCTGGGCTCGGACTCTCTCCATCACGCCGGGTGTGCCTGTGTGTGTCTTTCTCTAGCACGTACTAATCTCCCCATCGTCTTTCACGCTCCTTCGCCTTCATGCCACACTCCCCGTTGTGATTTCTTGATGTTCATTCCTTCTTCACCTTTTTTTTAGGTCTTTGATCACAGATCGTTTTTTTTTTAATGTCATTTCACTATTGCTTGGAGTACTTCAAACACTGGTTGTGAATTTTAAAACAAGCTGCCTGTTGATTTTTTTTTCTGTAAATTCTTTTGTAGTACGATAATTGTTTTGGTTTTCTTGGGTGGTTTTATTTACTTTATGCCTGATAGCAACTTCTGGAGCCCCAACAGAAACACTGACAAATGCAGCCAGCCTCCCCCCACATAATTTTCATCCCCATTCCTGTCCACACACACTTGCATTGATAAATCATCTGTTTGGATTGCTGTGCTCTTTGGCTGGGTAAATTGTGCAGGGACAAGATGTGTATTTTGGGAAGGAAAGCAAAGGACTGACTACATTCTCAGTGTGTTTTGTTTTCCTCTGTTCTCTGAAGTCCTTGTATAGGTTCTGGGAAATAACTGATCTCTGAGTTGGAATTGCACAGGTTCCTTTGCTGCTGTGCTTATTTTTTTTTTTCTGTTGTGTGCAGTAATATTTGAGGATTTAAATGTCGTTTGGGATTTTGTTTTCAAGAACATAAAGTGAATTGTAAAGAAATGCTGGTTTCAGTCAGTTACCAGGGTCTCTGCACAAAGTTTGGAGTGCTTTCTTTTCCTTCCCTGGTATAAATGGAAATTTATGTAGGAATGTCAGCTTCTACGTGTCTCCTTAGCAACGTGAATCCTTTGCCCCTTCTCCCTGTCTCCTGAAATAGTATCCCCTTGATTACAGAAAGACTTTTCAGATGGCTTGAATGAGAACCTGCTTCAAATCCCCCCCACCTCCACACACTTTGCTGGGTTTCCCCCCTCGATCCATCTCCCTGTCACGCATGCGTGTGTCCACACACACATGCACACACAAAAGTGGGACGGGAAGAGAAGCAGGACAGCTTCTGGAACAGCATAAAAGGACACTATAATCTCTCTTGTTCCTCTATTGGTCACCTGTCTGTCTGTGGAGGTGTGGGAGATGAATGGGTGAGGATGGATAGGAATGAGATGTAGTTTCCATTGGATGCTGTATGTTGAAAATCTGATCTGTCCTCTGCTGGTGCCTTCTATCATGTGCACAAATTCCTGCCTATCCAGTTTTATTCAAATTCCTTGAATGAGCTTTACCCATTTTCCTCAAATACTTTCCAGTCTAGTAAAGCCAAGTTTCACAAGCTACTGTGGAAGAAGTGAATGATTGTTTTACTTGAGGTGACTGGGATAAACCCTTCGCTTTCCTCATGTTCAGCACAGAGTACTGCATTCTGACCAGACCCGAAATATGAGAAACTGCACTGTTTTCCTCTTGCCTTCTGCTAGTGTGGTAAAATTGCCATTAACACCAATAGCAGGGCTCCCACTGAGTTCACCAAGTTGGATTGGGCTCATTTTTGAGACCATTTTGTGTGCTGGCATTAATATTTTAAGTGCACTTTCCTTCCTACATTGTGAATCCAGCAAGCAGTATTTTGGAGATAGTGGAGAGCTCCCACAGGGAAAGCTCTTTTAGCTTGATACYGGTGCAGGCAGCTTTGCAGCTAGCTGTGAGAAGCAGCAGCACACACAGGAAAAAAGGCATCTTCACCCATGGTGTTAAGAGATTTGCTTCATCATTCCTTGAAGGAGAGCACCTCAAGTGGCACCATCAAGGGCAARCTCATACCAGAAGCTGTTAAAGCATATTCGAGGTTTAATTAAAATCTTTTGTTGTAATTAGATGTAGGACCCCTGACTGCTGTCAGAAGGACAACTTGGTAGTGGAGAGCAGAAGGAAGTGCACAGAGCATGGTTGCATTGGCTGTTGAAGGAGGGAATAATCTCGTTTTTCGTTGAGCACTGCTAGTGCTTGGAGCATGTTTTCACATTCATTCTTTCACTGTTCCAATGGATTTTTTGTAACTTACAGGCTATTGTTTGCTCACATACTGCTTTTAAACTTGTGTAAGTACTACACAATTATTATGGTTCAAGTATGTAAAATAGTCAAACTAATATTTTGACATCTGAAAATTATAAAGTATCTTAATTTGCTTTTCTTTTTTTTTCAGAGTCATTAGAGTCTGTGTAAATATCTCACTAGCAGCAACTTCAGGAGATGAAAAACTAACAAAGTTGCCAGTGTGGAARGCTTAGTTATAAAATCTTGAAATTCAGAAATGCAGTTGCAAAGCTTTGTAGTTTCACCAGCTGTCTGGGCATATAACTATTTTCTRTGATCAAAGCTTACCTTGTCTAATGCACAAGTTGTCTTTAGACCAACTTTTGTGTCTTGAAACAAATTTATTTTTTCAGACCTTATTTGAAATGCATTGCATTTAGTTTGTGGTGGTTCATTTACAGATTTATCAAGAGTTATATTTGAATATTTATTCCTGTCATTAAAATTAAATGCATCCTGTGTAAAAGTRCCTGGTGTATCTATACCTGCACAGGTACTTGTCTTCTTCCTGCATATTAATAACAGTAAATTTCAATTTGTGCAATAGGCTGCAGCCATTATACCTCTTTAAATCAAAGATACACAAATGTAATGTAGAAGAAATAAAGGGCTCCATAGAATCTGACCTGCAGGTGAACATTGTCTATTTTGGCTTAGATATGTGTATATTCCATCCATAGAAAACAATGGCTCCTTTGCACCCTTTCAGTTTATTGTGAAAACAGCACATATAAAAAGACATTTGAATGGTTTTGATTAACTGTATTAATTCTGCTGAATGKGGAGGTATATGGCTTTGTTACTTTACAACCTGTGGATTTCTTTATGCAACATTCAGTTTTCTTCAAGAATATAATGCTCTTTTAGAAATGGCCATGAATGTTTGAAAGACAAAACATTCTCCAGGAAAATACCTGCAACAGAGTCTCTGAATGTGTATTAAACTTTGTGATGAGCAAACAATGAAGGTAACCTTAGCCTATAGTACAGTGCAGTAAACAACTTGAGTCTAGTTTTATGCTTGTAATTTTGTTCTAATTTGTTCTTAAAATAAAAACAGCATCAGAGGCTGTTCATTTGGTRGCACTTCAAGGGGCTTAACCTTAATTACACATTAGATGCAGATATCTGAATTGACATRCCAGAATAGTCTTGGATGGTATCTCCTTGTTCAGAATCTAAGGAGCTGTTCCAAGGGGAAATTGCTAGCTCAAAAGCAGCTTCCTCATTAGAAGATCTGGATCATTGCTCAGATTTGATGTTGACATGTATTTCTAAAAAGCTCAGCAAGGCTGGTAGCTTGCTGTAAAATAACAGAAGAATGAATGTAATTTTACTAACCTGAAAAAWGTGGCTCATACAATCTAAGGAGGAATTAATAAAACATTCCTTCTGGTTTGGAATACTGTAGTCTGTCATTTTGTGTATTAGCTCTAATAATCATCCCCAGGACTTTATCTGAAGATGGATATAAAATCAAAAGCCATACTACTTCARATTCAGTCTAAGACTGAGCAGGCTGATCTAACTTCAGTGTTGACTCTGACTTGAAAGTAGTTGGCCCTACTTTCCATGGGAGCTGAACTAGGTGACTTCCAGAGGTCCTTCCTAACCTAAATTATTCCTGTGATTCTGTGATGACTGAAACTCTGTTTATGCCTGATGTCTATCTGGCTTCTTCAGACCGTGCAGAATGCCTTGAATTGGCTTARCTACCCCTCACAGCAGCCCCTGATAGAATATTTTGAGGTATKCTCCTTCTCTTACAAATGGACCAGTTATTTTAGCCTCAGACTTCCCAAGGCCATGGGAGCAGCAGATCCTGTTCAGCAGTCTGGACTTTTTAGTATGGTGCAGACTGTCATTACAGCCACCCTTCTCCAACCAGTGAGAGACAGGGTTAGAGCACATCTGTCACATTTGTGTGAGTTCATCTGGTCAGGGCAAAAGCACCATACACCTGATCAGTGATAATACTCTTAAAAAAAAAACCAACAAAACTATAGTGGGTTATTGCTACTGCTGTTGTTCATTGAATTTTTAAAATCAGTAATGTATCCCATTGCTTTAAGTTTTGTTTATTAAATATGATGTCCSTGCTAACTCTACACAGCATAAAAACACAGTCTTATTGTTTTATGTGCTTATTCTTGTATCATTTATCTTTAGGCCTACATCTCACTGCTGTGAAAGCTTTCTGCTTTTTCTATTCCCCACACCTTGAGTGTATATAATRAGATAATGCAAGAAGTTTTAATATTTGATGAGATTTCTATATTCAGAAATTGCATAGAGAGTGGCCTTGCTTCTGCTACTGATTTGTGGCCCAAGATGACCASATAAGATTCAGCATAACAGGAGGAGTGGCAAAGTCCATCCAGCTGTATTGCTTTATGTATTTCACTTGTTCCACCTAAAGCCATCCTTCTGATGGGAAGTACASTTGAAACTCTTTTAAATGCTTATTGTTTTTCTCAAGGAACAATGAAATGAGTTTTGAAAGTTGCAGAAGATTGCCACTTTTCTGGAAGAACATTGATAACTGTGGAAAACAGTTACATTCYAGTTCCAATGCAAAGCATAGGAACTGGAATGTAACTATTTTCAGAYTGCTAAAAAGCAGTAGCTTTTTAGAAGAGGTCAGAAATAGTGAGCTTTTTGTGAAAAGTTTGTATAACACATCTCCCACACTTCTTTCCTAATGGCAGAGTTTCTAAGAGCTCCAGGTTTTTGAGAAGTTCTCTAAGTTGTGGGCATGTGCGGTTGTTTGATGTTTTTTATTATTTTTATTGAATGAATGAATATCCAATAATTAAAATGACATAGTAGCAAGCTAGTCTCAGAAGAATGCTGTGTATTCAATAGAGGAAATGCCTGAGTACATGCTGTACTATTCTGTGAATGAATTATAGATTACATGATTTTCTGTAATGCTGTGCTTGTCTTGAAGTCCTCTGTTGGCAAAAGCAGTGTGCAATGCATGCTGCTTATAATAAATGGTAAAAGACCTATATAATGGCACCACTTAATTCTTTACTTGAAGTTGTCCTGTGTTTAAAGGACTTTAGATTTAGATTTTAGAAATAAAGGTGGGCCCCAAAAAAGACATACAACATACCTCAGCCCAACCCACACTTCTGCAGTGTATACATTTCATATAAATAAGGAATGCAAGGTTTATTTTTCAGGAGAGGTGTGTGTCCATGGGTAAATGAGCAAGCACCTGCTGCATTTCAAGTTGCTCATGTATCTGCAACCCCCCAGGCATTTAGAACATTTTGTTGTCTTGCTGTCTCCTTTACACTGCAGTGGAGTTGCTTACCATATTTTTATATATGTAACCCAAATTGTCCCCTGCACTCCCAATGGCATCTTTGGGTGGCAGGTAAACTTTCCATGRTGGGGTGAGCAGTCTGCATAGTGGCTGCCTAGTTATTCCCCCAGACCTCCAAGCACATCCTTTCCAGGCTGAGGAGGGTAGTTGGGAGAGCACTTTCTCCCTGGTTTGTCCTGGCAGTGGGCTGTTGTCTTGCCTGGAATAGTCAGCCTCTTCCTCTCYCGTCTCATCTTACTCTTGAAGAAGAGGAAAGCCATAGGAGGAGCCCAAGTGAGAGGGTTGCTGCTCTGTAGGAGGCTGCTAAGGCCTTTTTCCCTCAAAGGTGAGAGAGCCCTGGGTCTGGGCTGCCATCCAATAATGGTCAGCATTCTTGTGCTTCAGGGGAAGGGTGCATAAAAAGAGTGTAAGAGGCTTTCTGAAGCAAGACTCAGATTTGGATTCCCTTGTACCTATTTGTTCATGGACCTCATATATCTTTCTGCAGCTTGGGTCTAGCAGATGGAGTAGGGCAGTTATAACCTACCCTAACAGTCCAGAAATCCCACTGGGAGGAGGGAGCAGAGGTGTGAAGTTAGAGTCTGGAGCCAGAGCTGGGAAGACCTTGCGGCTTTGAAGAAGCTTTCTAGCTCCTGGTATATGGCAGCTAAGGAGATACCTGCCTTTCCTTCTTCACTGGTTAGCTGCCCTGGTTACCCATTAGCATTCTGCACCTCTGTAAGACACAGGGTCTGCACCAGAAGGCTGGTTTTTTGGATGTCTCTCTGCTTGTTATCTTTTTCTTTTGACTGATTCTGAGTGACTCTCCACTCAGCATCAGGAACACTAAATCATCCTGCAAGCCTCTTCTTGTACAGTAAATGCAAAATGACTGATGACTTATGTGGAGCCTCTGAATTATCCTTAGGAGGCACTTAGGGATTTTGGCACCCAGCATAAMATGCTTAAATTTCTCTTTGGATGTTGTCAGTGTCCTGGAGAATTWGAGCTATGGGAAGGTCTTCCTGTTAATCCCACGGGTGTTGTGCAGCACTTGGGTTATTGAGGGCTTTTTCCCACATGCTGCTGTGTGTGGATGAAGACAGATTTCTTAGGGCAAATGTCATGTCCCCAAACAGCTTCTTTTTAACATATCTGTGACTTAACGTAGCTATTTCATTTGTTTAAATTTATGGCTTTTAGAAGAAAGCCTTGGTGTAAAGTGAGTTCTCTCTTAAGGAAATTACGCTTTCAGCCAGAGCTGGTTGGTTCCTGTAGCTCTGGTAATGCTTTTAAGTGTCTTGAGTGACTTGAGTAGCCATATGCACAACTAATTTTCCTACTTCAACAAAATCTTATCCTCTGGCCTTTATTTTTATTTTATGGATTGAGAATGTCTGTAGCAGCCAGCACTAGTAAATGTACTGTATGAATCAACAAGCAGAAAATATTTATTCATTGTCATTTTTGTACAAGGCTCCACTGTGAAAAGCTGTGGCTAGAGCAATTTATGGAGGTTTGGTATGGGTCTTGCCAGTAAGCACTTCTGCCTGCAGTGTGCAGAAGTGCAGAAGTGTCCATTGCAGGATCCCAAAGGACTGCTTGCAGGCTGCCTGTGCAGGAGCAGAGGAGTGGGGACCCAGTAACTTACAGGCACTGGGCTTCCCAGCTTTAGCCAACATCCCCTTCACCCAGGGCAGAATTCTTCTGAGCAGCTCTTTGAAAACCATAATTCTGCCCGAGTTTGAGGCTCCAAAGGTGACTGAGGAGTGATTTGATGTGAGACCTTAGTGGTCCCTGCTGTTCCTCAGCTTCTTCACAGAATTCAGTGGCCCTTTGCCTTCCACAGAAGCCTCTGCTCATGATCCTGCTAAAGAAAGAAGAAATCTCATTGATCATGCAACCAAAGCTCTTTTAGGAACTAGAGTTTGCCCTTATGTTTTTATATCTACACTACACTTCTTAAACTTTTGTTGGCTATTTGATATCTAAGTTTGAATATGAGGCAATTAGGAATATCTCTAGCTATCATATTTGTTTAAGTTGATTTTTATGATACTCAGTGGGTTATATTTAATTTCTTATGTGTGGGTGCYTCAAGTTTCTCCGCTTCACACATTCTTTCAAAATTATTATTCTTGATTTTAAATGCTGTATTGCAAATTCYTGGAGTATTTATTGTCTGACAGCAGGTACTTGATGAGTGGAAACATTGCAATGAATCAGAAAAACTTAYGTGAGTGTTGTGTTTTTGTTTCTTACCAAGATTTTGTTCAGTGCTAGAAGGTCAGGCATTCATCATGTAAGAGCTGCAYGCATTTGGCACTTCAGCCTTTATGRGGAGAAGACTTGGTRAAGAGCCATTGTAKGGAAGAAAGGAATATTTGATTGTTTCTCTAAGAAATCAATTCAGTTCACATGCACTGTCTGAAAGCCCYATACACAAATGCTTCACATATTCCACAGTATGTTTCTATGCCCACCACTTCTTCTACTTCTTTTCCATGTTGAATACCATGTTGAAAAAAATAAACAGTTTTGGGGTACCTTACTGAAAACATGACATCTATACTAGCCTTTTGCATTGTGTTAAAAAAAAAATGACCTAGTTATTAAAGCACACATTTCAGGACTTTGATGTTTTCTTCTTTTATGRCTTTCCCTGATTTTCTCCTACTAGTGAAGTATTATTTTTTTCCAAGAAATTGAGGAAATAGCSCTGCTCTTGATTAAGAATTACTATACAGCTTAAAGCCTTGGGTCATTTCGTTTGGGGAAAGAAGGGAGGAGAGTTAGAAATGTCAATGTACAGTTGGCACTGTGCCTCTGGGTCACTAGGAAACAGTCAGAATTTCCAAATAGCAAGGAGACCAAGCTGTCCCCCAGAAAGGCACTGAGTCTTGTATGAAGAACTAACTGAAGAGAAATATTAGCATCATGGTTTGGGGGCTTTTTYKGTTTTTGGGKTTTTTTTYRAACTGAAGATGGTAATTTTAATAAAATTTTCACTAAATATATATTGAAAATATGTGTTAAGTGCCTAGGTTCATATTTATATATATTTCCAAATACTGAAGCCCACATCCCCAAACTATGGGCAGATTGTTATAGTTAAAAATATGCAAATACTGTAATCGTTGTCAGAACTGCAGTATATATTTYTCATGGTTATAGACATATATGATAATATTGGGGATTTTCAGACCTAAGAATAGGACACATTAAGTGAGCCTTTTCTTAAGAAATCCCTTGAGTTACTTAACAATTGTCAAAAATGTCTTAATTCTAGTTTGGATGGGATATGTGCTACTATTAGTGTAGTTCTTAATGTGTTGCTAAAATGGTGGAACACTGAGAAAATCTAAAGTTATCTAAACCAACAAAGGAAATCTTAYTTGGGCATGACATTAGGTCAMAGTGCTTTTTAAAGTCTAAAAGTTTTTTAACATTTCTGTGAGTTTTACTAGTTTTTTTTTTACCAGTTCTCAATATTTTTCTTAGATAATGGATGTGTAGTTTAAAAAACTTTAGTGGTGTACAGTGAAAAAGACMGATGTGTACTCTTCAAGTGTAACCCATTGTGTTTTGAATGCTGAAAAGTAATAATTATCATCTATATGGCCCCATTTTACTTGTGTTTTTACATATTTGTATCTCTGTGAGAACAAGCAGTCTCACCAAACTGCTGAGGCTCCTGAACTTGCAGTTCTTATTAGTAACTTATTTGTGAGATTGGTGCATTCCTAGAAGAGGTACAAGCATATTTTGGATCCTCTAAAGTAGGTTTATGGTGTTTATGCTCTGTGTACCAGTRGCACTGAGTAACAGAACAATCTCCTGATCCCATTTTAGTGCTGTGTGCTGTRAAATCACTCTTGGGCAGTCTGAGATCTTTATTGTGGAAAAGCTGTGTTTGCTGTATGTGTTTATATTGTAGCTGTCTGATTTACAGGGTGCTCTGCCTTCAGAGGTAGTGGTTCTATTTTCTTTGGATCTTTCTTTCCTTTTGTGTAAAGTCCAATGCCCTGGATTTAGAAAAAAAAAAATAATTGCTGTTAAGTAGAAGACCCATGCAGAAGATTTTGCTTTCTTGATCCACCATAAGCTTTATTTTGTCACCAGATCAAATGGATTTTGGTATTGAAAGTTAATGTTTTTCCAAGATGACAAGATTTAAATACGTAGTTACTATGGTAGCCAGAGTAGGAAAGTTTAGTCCTGGATTCTTTGTGCACCAATGTCTGACCTTCACAATGCTCTTCAACCAAAGTCCCTGCAGCTCAAGGCAAAGGCTGGTGGCATTGTGTGCTGCTGGGAAAGGGACTAAAATAAGCAGGCAATTCCAGATGTGGCCCAACATTCAATACCTGGTAGTCAGGAACAGTAAGAACCTCAGTTTTGTCCTGCTGTCAGCATCACTGAGTAGGTTGTCTTACTCAACAAATTAATTTTGTTAATCCAAGTCAGTTCTTTTTCAGTTGGGAGTGTAGGTGTCTCCCAACACTCATTTGTCCTTTTACCTCCCACATCAGTACTATAGTAAGGTAGTTTGTTTATTTTTTAACCTTTCTAAAATCTGTATATGTATATTCGTCCTGGAAGTTAAACAGTATTCTAACCCCACACTTACATCATCTTTGCCTAATTTATTATCAGCTGTTTGGTGGTTTTTCCAGTGTGGTTTTGGAAAGCAATAGGATGCTCAATCTTATCAATTTTTTCCATTTAGCTGCTACTCCAGTATTGCACACATTCTCTTTGCATTAGAGTTTGGCACCTGATCAATGCAAAGATAACATTTAATATTTTATTATTTGTGGTGACTTTCAACATTTTTTCAGTTTTTGTGTTTTCCTGTCTGGTCCTTTGATTTGTTTTATCAATTTTATGTGTCTTTTAACTTTGGTGTGATATGGATTTATGTGGCTRGTCTTAGTAGCTGTGGAATTTTCTACTGCAAGGATTCCTTTCATATTGTTCCAAAGTGGTCCATTCTGGTTATTTATTTCTGTTTTTTATATCTGTAGTGCACTCTGATATTGGAAAAGTCCTTTCTAAATCATGGATACACTGACCTCTTGGTGTTTCTGAAGAGTCATGTTAATATTAAAAACCACTCACTGAAATATCTCTGTCCAGTACTAAAATCATATTTCCATCCCAAAAATGATAGTGTAGCAGTGGGTCACACAGCAAACTGACATCAGAAATTGCATGCTGATGATAGAATGGAAGATTTTCCCCACCCTTGGGGTTTAGTCCAGTAAGAAAACAAAGAGTAAAAGAGCTTGGAAGGTTGAGTACTTRGTAATTAAATTATTAGTAAGGGACATGCCTGGATTTCTGCAAAGAATGAAAATGAATGTGTGTACTTGCAAAAACACACCTTTMAAATCACTTTCTTTTCAAGCAATGCTTTTATAGCTCTTCTACCCACTTTCTTCTTTTAATCTCCTCCATCCTTTTTCATGGAATATGTGAAGGCATTTTGGTACTAATAGCTGCCAGCATTCCATTCCCAAACTCCACAGCTGCACTGTCTGTATCTTCAGCAGATTAGATTCCTCTTGGAACTGGGTTCATTTTTTATTTAAAACAGTGGGGTTTTTTTACTCATTCCCAAAAGAGGATGTTTGTTGTTGTTGTTGTTTTAGTAACCTTAAGATTTTTAATTTAATTTGGAAATAATAATCTTATTTTCTCTGACTGTTTAATGCATTTGGACATTTTATTCTGCGTATCACGTGACTACTAGTATTTTCAAAGTAGTAAGACTCAAAGGATCCATAGGTCCTTTTCCCATGAGCTGAATTTAATATCATCTTCCTTAAACTAGTAAATAGTAGTGATAAGCAGTAAATRGTGATCTGATTCTTTTTCTTGATGCCTGCTGCTGGAGAGAGGAAAGGTCTTAGATATTCTTTTGGGAAAAGAGACAGCCCAAAGCCTGTGCCTCTCTAAAATCCCACAGAAGCTCTTAAGTTAGATCTTGGATGTTGTATACATGCATTATGGCCATCAGCTTACAAATGGATTTTGATTTATGTGATATAAGACTGCAAATACGTTGTTTATAAATGCATCCATTATATATGAGAGTAGCTAGAAAATACCCTGGGCCAAGTGCAGAGGTTGCTTTTGGGGAAAGAAAACTGATGYTTGAAGATAACTGAYATTTTAAAATGGGCTTGAGATTTGACTGGGTCTGCAGCTGATGATTGTTACTGCCTTTAGAAAGTCTTGGTTTCCAACTCTCTTTTATTGTTGAAAATACATATATTTTTATTTTTTTATTTTTTTAAACATTTGATCATCTTCTCAGTTGTGTTACTCACATGGTGTGGCCTTGGTACTTCCCAAGTGTRTGATGTGGCTCTGTGCATTTCCCTTGCTGTGTCATCCTGATCAGCTCAAGCAGAGGTTTGGCTTTCAGTCTCTTTTGTGAGAAAGTTACAKCACAGTGAGGGTCAGCTAACACAACACCAGCTAATCCTGAGCCAGCCTCAATTTCTYATTCTAAATTGGATAAAAACCAGGAGACCAAATTACTCAGTTTTACTTGAGACAAAATCCCARTGAGACCAACTAAGGCTTGAGTAAGTGTGCGAGGTTGTGGCACTTTGCTTCTGAGTTACCTCTGTTTTATGAAGGTGATTCACTAATTAGGGAAAAGAAATTCAAGGCACAGCTCTTTATTTATCTGAGCCTTGATGCAGCCTGTGTGTTCCTCATATTCTGTTGTTTCTGTCAGGCCTGTGGGCTTGTTTTACTGAAATTGTATTATTATTTTTGGTTTTTTCCCCCCCTAGACTGGCAGATAGCTACTCTGGCTCTGCTGCTGGGTGGTGCTGCCATTATTCTCATAGCTTTCCTGGTKGGGCTGATCTCCATCTGCGTGGGCTCTCGGAGGCGGTTCTACAGACCAGTTGCAGTCATGCTCTTTGCTGCAGGTAAGCACTGAAAAGATTTCCTGAGAGCAGCTGAACTTCCATGGAGGGAGATATGACTTGTTCTGCATATTAATTCAGAGGTGTTTGGTGACTTCTGTGTTAACTCCAGTGAGGTTTCTCAGGCTGTRWGTTCTGCRCAGCATTAATCATTTTTGCAGCTGCACTATTCTTGGTTCATAAGCAATTATTTATTTGCATTATATTTATTGTTTTGTGAAGTACATGCAGCAGGGGAAACTAGTGAGGATAAATCTCAAAATACCATTTTTAATCTGTGACTTTGTGCCGTTTGATGTCCCCATTTTTATTCTTCATGCAAAGCCATTTTTATTTTAATGTTCTCTCTTTTCCAATTTTAAAACAGGGAAATTATTACCCTGAGGTGAACCCTGGAAGCTCTACATATGAAAATAAATAGGATTATCTTGCAAGGTGTTTATATATGCCCCTGTGCCATAAGGAATTAATTTTGTTGTGTCATCTTGCTTGGTTATTAATTTAACAAGCTGTCACAGTGTAGTCCCTGTTTGGTTTTAAAAAGGCAAAAATGGAACAGTTTATATAAACTATCACAAAATCTTAAGGGAGACCTAAGAATCTGAATTGTCTGTAAGACTGGTCCAGTGAGGTACAATTACAATATCAAATCATCTCCTTTTATATATTCTGGTGCTCTGGGGCCTCGTCAGCCTGGATGTTTCAGATCCTCCTGAGACTCACCAGMGCTGGTTTGCCTTCATCCTGTCACTCACACCTGCACTGGAGCCAGCAGCTTAAGCCCCTTCTGATAGCCCATAATGAAGAGGATGACAGAACCGTCGGGATGTATAAAAAAAAGCCACTTAGGAGGATGTTGAGAGGATGAGAGTGTGGAATTGGAGGGAGTTTGGGATAAARCACAACTCTGGGAAGGCTCCTGCTGCCCCCTGCTGATAACATTGCCTTGATGGARCGAGCCCTTCAAGAGGCACTTAAATGTCCTCTAGACATATTCCTAGATTGCATTTCATTTGCTTTTAGGAAATTAAAGCAACCTAGGATCAGATTCCCTGAGTGGAARTAATCTGGTTTTGTTCTATGTGTCGCGTTGCTTGCTTGGTTAAGTGTCTAAAGCTGCTGGTGCCAATGTTTTAAAAATTAGTGTTAACTGTGTGGTTTATAAGGTGTGCTGGGCAGATAACTTTGAAGGAAATGAGTTTATTTAATTTTTTGTAGTGTTTTCTTGTTTGGCTTTTGGCTTCATTTCTCATAACATTGTGTGGCAACTCAGTAATTATTCAGCCATACACGCCTGTCTTCCCACGTTGCCCATTTTATAGTTCAGTTTGTACTAAAAAAAAGAAATGGCTTTCCACAAGAAAAGATTTCCTCTGAAATCCTRCTGTTTGTCTTCATGTGCTCCCCTCTGCATAAAATTGCTTCTAGTCTTTACTACAAAAGGTGGATGGTGAGGGGGATTAATACTTACTTGAATCTAAGAGGARATCAAATTGGTTCTTTAGCTTATGATGGTGTTCACATCTTCCCTTTGCCTCTGTGTGTGTGCATGTGCATTTTGAACAGCCATAACCTGAAGCATATGAGAAAAGAGATGATGAGGGCAGGACAACCTGCCCCATTCTTCTTCRTTATCTAGTAAATCTGAGGAGAATTCTTTCAGGTGTCAACACTGACATTGTTAAAAGACATTTCCTACAGATTTTATCTTTGATCCCAGCAATTTGTAGAGATGAATATGGATGGCATATCTTGAAAGGATTATGGAAAAATCCCCCACTGAAGAGGGGAAAGGTAAGATTGTAGCAGTTAGTGCCTTATGCAGCTTTCCATGGATTCAAGCCTTCATCTGTGCATTTCACAACTCTTTCAGGRTAAACACCACCCTGACCTGCAAATGTGCTGGCAAGACCAAATATTCTGTGTAACTCTGGCTGGGAGTCTMTCAGCTGCCTCTGGAAAAATGGCACAGAATGAATTGCCCAGAGGCATTTAATGATGTGTGGGTGTTGGGTAGAGAAGGTCTCTGTGTGGAAGAAAGGACAAAATGGAAAAGTTATTTCCAGGTGCTTTATAGATCCCAAACAATTGGCTCCAGGCTATTTTTTCTTAAAGTTTTGATTTTTTTTTTAATTTTTTTTATTTTTTTTTTCTTCTCAGCTTCAGGTTTCAGTTAGCAACTCTGTAGGTGAGGGAGAAGATTGACTGACTAGGACTGGAAGAGATGAGAAAGAAGGGGACCAAAAATACCAAAATTCAACCTAGATGCTGAGAATAGTCCAGCAAGTAATGAAAAGATGTGAATGTGTTTTCATAGAGCTGTCAGTATGTATTTTAATGTTGAGAGGTAGAGGAATGCCTCAGGTAATGGAAAAATGTGGAGCAGACAGGGAGGCAGTTGCAGGAAATTTTGCATGGAGCCACCTTGGCTCATGTGGCTCTTKGGTCTTGTGGAGGTCTCCAGCTCATGGACCTGCTGGGGTGTCAGAGCCCATGGACCAAACTGGCCCTGAAAACTGCACCCTCAAAGTGCAGGCTCAAAAAATGTCAGTACAGGAGTTTCATGATACAATTACTGTTTAACTGAGTGTCAGCCAAGTCTAATTTAGGGGCAGAAAGTGTGCTTGCTGAAGGCCCATAAAATAAACACAAGAAAAATTAATGATGCCTGCCTTTTGGTGCTGTGCTTTAACAAATGGGACACTGTTTRGAAGAACAACCTGTTGACCTTAGCAAGCTTTTAACACATTTCACAAGATACTTTTACATGCAAGCTAGGAGAAACAGCRGCTAAGTAAAAATATTATAGTTAAGAGAGTAATATAAAATGATGGCAGATAATAATTGGAGAATACTTAAGGAGGTATCTTTTAATTCTGACAGAGAGAGCACAGTCCAGCTGGATTGCATCCTTAGTTCTGTGCTGTTGCCTATTTTCATAATGATGTGAATGATAGAATGAAATTTTACTTGTCAAGTTTTACAGTGGAAGTAGAAAAAATTGCAGATACATTGAAAGCCAGAATTTGATTTTATGAAGTTGATGGAATGGTCTGAAAAAGTAAGACTGACTTCACTAGATTGTAGTGCACGTTGCTACTGGGCAGCAAAAAGAGTCATAATATCAAAGAAATACTGTTKGGGGAAATACTCTATAGGTTATGTACTCCAAGCTCCTTGTTGAGGCAGGAAGGTCACTAACAGTGACAGCTTTGTCTGGTCCAGTTTTGAAGAAATTCAACCATGAAGATGTCACAATCTTTCCAAGCATGTTGTCCTGGGCCCTTACTACCCTCCTTATGATACTTTTTTCTTTGTTGATGTCCATCCTGAATCTCTGAGATAAGTGTCCAGCTCTCATTACTGCCAGCTTTCCTGGCAGTACAAAGAAGAATTTGTTGGGTTTTTTTCTGTCATTGTTGCAGCTACATTTTCAGGTAATCTTTGAAACACTCAGCACTTATTAATGAAGTGCTTTACTCATCTGAAATGAGCAGGAGTTAGAGAACAGAMGTACAGAACTTACTAGCCACCACCAGAATTTTCATAATTACAAATCAATTAGAAAGCCAAATAGTAAGTGAGGGGGGTTTGATTTAAAACTTATAGTCAAACATTTAAACAAAGAAAAAAAAAAGGTGACTGAAATTAAGTTTTTCTACTTTCAAGGCATCTGTTACAATTTCTGCATGTTTWATATGATGAGTATGTATAATTGCTTATATTTCATGTGAGTGGAATAAAAGTAGTATTCCTGTTCCCATATTGCAAGCATCGTAGAGCTTCATAAAAACGTGCCTACAWTTGAAGTGAACAATCAAGTTGGAGATGATTAGTCTTTTCTGAATAGCATTTGAGTAGCATATTTTTAAAGATTTCCTTTGCAGCCTGTTTTTTCTACAGGCAAGGACTTGTGCTTCTGGAGAAAGACAGTACACACTTCCCTTAAGCAGGTCAGCATGGCATGGAGTTCCTCTAAAGTCATTAAAAACAGATCAGTAGTTGCAGGCATTGCTTTCAACATCTTATTGGGGTCGTGCTGGTCATTTCTCATAACTTCACTGACTGCTGTTTCTGGCTTACACAGCTCCCTTCCTGCTTTACAGGGAAAAACAATGACAGAAGGCAGAATTAGTGCAAAGTGATGACAGTGCTATGTAGGGTGGCTGCTCCCACCAGCCACTTGCTGCCAGCACTTTCTTTGAGTTCTACAATAGCATATCTGGACCAATAGGAGGAAAAGCTGGAACTCTCACTATGGAAATGTCAAAAAAACCCTCGTGTGTGTTGCTGCTTTAGCAACATGTTTCTCTTCCAAGAGAATCACTTTTTTTTTTGGTTGTGTTTTGACAAGTCCAATCTGTAGACTGAAATTAAGCATACTTCATATGTTGCACTGGGGAAGGTGGAGACTTCCTTGGTTTGCACTTGACACAGRCACACATGGAGCAGTTTCTGCACTGACTCAGCAGAGATGCTGCATCCCCAGTGCAGGAAGCCACTAAAGAAAAACTCATATATTTCCATACATTTTCAGAAATCCTTTCTGACCTTGAATGGTCTTAAAGATGTGTTTGAAAGCTGAGCAAATGTTGAGGTGCTTTTGGATTATACAGAACTGGAATGCATAATCTTTTTTATAAGAGTAGGTGCTTTTCCCAGARTACCCTGCCAGAGTTTCTCAAATGTTATGCAGTATTTTGTGAGCTGACAGACAAAAAATTATATTCAAATGGAGTAACATTAAGTAACACTTCAATAACTGTAGAATTAAAAAAAAAATCCTGTGGATTTTGATATCAACATCACAAAATTCACTGTGCAAACATTACTTAGATTGTCAGTCTCAAGTAAGGGTCCAAAGACTTGAGACTGACAATCTGTAGGCTAAGGTGGAATGAGCTGAAATTTCCAGTGAGTGTTTTAAAGAGTTTTATCACTGAGGTTCCATGAACATGGGATGTGATCTCCGCACACCAGTCCTGTCCTCAGGACAGGTGAGCATTTGTCTCCAGGGCTAATGAAAGGGGCCAGTTGGACAAGGGCATGTGTGGGAGTGAAATGGCCAATTTATGTCTGTGGATCTCAGAGACAGTGCTATAGGAAGTAATGATTTTGAAGCTTTTAAATGTCTTGGATTTGATCTATTTTATTATCTTCTTTCATCRCACAGTATTTCTGACCCACCCCCTAAATTCATAACAGTTAGCTGGTTTGAAGTTTAGTGACTGATCAAGTTTTATAGATTSCTTGGTATTCTGTGCAAGAATGTCATTAATTCTGATTACAGAACACAGTAATGCATATGAAATATGTGATTCACTGAGTCTCTACTGAGCACAAGTATATATCACCTATGACAATGAATTATTTCTAGGCTGAGTAAATTATTTGATTCTCAGCTACATTTCTTAATATGTATTCTCGCTTCTCATTTTGACTTACTTCTAATGGCAGCAGAAGAAGTTTTGCTGTTATGGAAGGAGTAATGACTGCAAACTGAAATATAAAAGAGAAAATTTTGGAAATATTACTCTCACTGTTTATTTTGTGGATATTTGAAGGATCATCATTGTATCACAGCGATAATATTTGTTCATCAGTGAGGGARTATGGAAGAGCTGCTCTGTTCCCTGTGAATGAAATGAAGGTGATTTAAAAAGAGTTGCACTTCCAAACTAAAAATCACCAAAAGCATTTAAAATGTGAATTTCAGTTATTTGATATTTTCTTTGTTTTAGGGAAGCAAAATAAGGCTTCTTCTGATGTCTGTATTTTTTTTTTTTCTCTTTCAGTTGTTCTCCAGGTCTGCAGCTTAGTCCTTTACCCAATCAAGTTCATTGAAACAGTCAGCTTGAAAATATACCATGAATTCAACTGGGGCTATGGCCTGGCATGGGGTGCAACTATATTTTCATTTGGGGGTGCCATTCTTTATTGCCTGAACCCTAAGAACTATGAAGACTATTACTAGAATCATTTAATGGAAAGAAAAATATAAAAAAAAAAAAGGATTACCCCATCTTTTCTAGCTCACGGTTTTTTTAGAACACTTGTGGAGCACCAAACAGTCTGCTCTGTTGATAAAATAGCCTTTGCCTTTTGGGTGTGAACACTGTAACCAGCTTTTACAACCATTTAGAAGAACTGCAAACACTAGGATTGCTGATCTTACATAGGCAGATGCTGCAAGCTGCTGATACATAAACTTCATTTCTCCTGACAACRAGCAAAAGGATCTACGTGACAGCGATCATTGTGAGGAAACTAGCTGGAATGAGAATGCAATGCCAGCATCTGCTATTGCCTTCAGGGGAGCAGCTGGTATGGGCTCCATTTAGAAGTTTCCCTGTATCATAGAGGATTCAGATGTCTGATAAGCAGGCAATGGCATCTTGTACAATAGGCTGAGTTGGCCCCTTGTTWCTTGCTCAAAAGCACTCTTAAGGAGTTAGTTGCAAGGGACTGTGTTGAGGGCAGTGAATGTAACTGGTTAATGACTTGTCTAATATCTGCATTCAACAGTCTGCTGGGAGAATAATTAAAAAAAAAGCAAAACCCAAACAAGCCACCAACCCACACGGGATTTCATGAATTAGTAATCGACTTCACCGTGCCAGCTGTAGCAGATTGTTGAAGGAAGTCCAAACCCAGAGACATGTGCTTCTGACTGTGTAGTTGGAAGCTGTCTCAGCTCTCAGTGTTTTGCTGGAGGGGTGAAGATAAAGGGGAATAGAAAAAGACCTGTTCTGTCCCTGACACATCTAAAATGTATGAATGGATTGCAGTTGTCCTGAGTACCCATTTAACCTGCAAACACTGTCATGAAAAGAATGCATATGGAACAAGTTCAGTTATATTTTTGAAAGGTATTTGTTWGGATAAATGAGTATATATAATGCAAATATATATGCAGAGGGAGAGAAATTATTCATCTTAAAATTGAAATATGAGCTGTGATGCAATGGTTAAAATACTAACTTTGTACACATTCTTGAAAGTCTTGGATTGGTACCCCCAATTTGGATTGGTGTTACAAAATAAACACACAATGGTTTGTCTTCTGTATATGCCCTYGTACAGACTCTGTGTTATGGGAAATGCTTAAAAGTTCACATCAAGTTAAGGTAGAACTGGACAAAAATAACTTCTTGCTATTCCATTTGTAATATAATACCTACTAAAATTCTTTTCTAAGGATATTGCAAATTTAAAAACTGCCATTTTTTAAAAATCTGGTTAGGTTTTAAGTGTCTCTGATAATCAAGAGTAAAGCTGCAACCCCATCATGTCCACGTTAAAACATCAGCACTTCAGGAGGTAATCTCCTGTTTTTAAAAGATGAGTTTCTAAGGGACTTTTTGATGATTATGTACAGCTGATTACTCCTTGCTTAGTATGTTTCCCACTTAAAACATCCAGAGACTGTACTCATAAAATGAAACCCAAGATAAAATAGGGARAACCTTCACATGAATTTRATCTGCATCACTTTTATTTTTGTTTACAATTTGCTTATTTGGATATTTTCAATTAATTATAAGCATATTTTTATACAATTGTGATCTTCAGAAATAACTATTTTTTTTAATGGAGAAATTTAAAATATATTCTGTGTGGACCTCTGCACAAGCAGATCTGCTGGGGTTGCACATCCACCTCTACACAAATGGTTTTGCTGGCTCCACAGAAAAGGCTCCTGAGTTACTGGCTGCTAAGATGGAATCTGCTGTGTTACTGCTGGGCCACCATCTGCAGGGTGCTGAGGATCTGCAATGAGCAGGGTGCCACAGGGCTGCCTTTAGGAGGTCACTGTGCAAGTGTTGCTGGCTTGTGGAGATGGTTTATAAGACTCTGGGATGCTCTGGAGTTCCATTTTTCCTACCTTGGCAGAATAYTCCAAACTGGCAGTCTGCAGAACCAGCTGTGATTAATTAGATTAGATAGAGCAAAATGACAGCTTGACATGGAAGGGACTGCATGGCAGTGCCTGGAGAACAAAAAGGGTGGGAGGAAAACTTGTATCCAGTTATTTTGCAGGCACCAAAAGAGCATTTGTCRCTCTGCTTTATTTCCTGGGACTGACTTAAGGCAGATATTGGGTATATACCTATCTCAGTAAATTTCTGAACAGCTGTGTAGTTCTGCTKTTATTTAGCAGCATGGAGAGCATTGTAGTTTGGCATGGAAATTAGATTAGTGCAGAGAAGCCCACTGTGATAAGATGTCTRTACCTTTCTAAGGAGATGGTGTTTTGGGGCTGGCATTGTGTAGCACTTCATCTGTGCTGACAAGAAGGTACAATGCTGAACCCATATCTGATTTATCAAATTGTTTTTCTTTATGTAGAGTTTGAGCGAAAGCAACTGCCAGGCCTAAGGCAAATGCAAATGAATGGTGTGTGCTGTGCAAATCACTGGCTGTTCAGGCAGAACAATTTACAAATGTGAATGCCTGAAGACAAGGTTCTTGATTCACAATTCAGTCAGAGATCTGATTTTTAGTCCCAACATCTGCTTTTCCTCTTGAAGGTGATGCAGTCTACTAGGACCCACCTGAGACTCCTCAGGACCTTGGTGTTTGGGCATCTYGTATGTGGATTTAGGTACCTTCTTTAGCTTAGGTTGCTACTGCAGTGTCTTTTTTCCCTTTATACCATTGCAAATTTTGGCAAGCATTCTGTTTTGCAGAATGGAAGTAAAGGTAAATGCAACTTTGTGCTGATTCTTGGGGGTTTTTTTAGCCACAAAAAAAAAAGATGCAAGTCTGTGTCCTGAGTGTACGTACGACGAATTAATCATCTTGTATGTTGTGCTTGTGTCATGTCACCATTATTTCAGTTGTTTGACTTTATCTCACTGGCAGAATGATTCTCTCCCACAACAAATCCATTTTTTTTTCTTCCAAATATATATGAATAAATATATATATATAGCAAACTTGCAAGCAGGGCTAGTTATTTGTATTTTTTAAGCTTAAAGTATACAGTCCGGTGCTGACAGATACCCAGCACCTCTTCTGGATTTCTTGCACAACTTCGTTTAGCTTTTGTAAATTAAAAGAAAACAAATATAGAGAGACCTATGTGTTTGAAATATAAATGATATATATGGATTAGCATGTAMCTGTATATTATTAAACATGCAATGAACTGACTGGTAAGTGAAGTCTAATCTTATGGCTAGCAATGTAATTTATTCAGACTGTATTTTTGTACAGCGCAGTGCACACTAACCTATTGCCTCTGTGTCCTCTATAATGCCTAAAACTGTGCCTAGAAATTTCATTTATGTCTTTCAAAGAAAAGAAAAAAAGTTACTAAATGCTTCATGTTGTTGATAGTATTGGTTTTTCTGATGWTGTTCTTTATTTATTTTTGAGAAGTGTATGGTATGTTTATTAAAGGAATCCATCAAAATATGGTTCCTTTTAAATGGTCACTGTTAGCAGGGAAAGACTGATTTTTTTTTTTTAATCTAAACTTTTAAGTTTGCAGTTTTATTACCATTTCTGCGTTTCACAATTTTTGTAGCTTACATAAAGTTTTATGTGAAAAAGTAACTGAAATAAAAAAAAAAATTGTTACACTAAGAAAATGTGCCTGTTTTGCTCTCAGTAGAAGATGTATGCAGCTCAGGTGGCATGATTTCCTGAGAAGGCTCCTTAGGCTAATGATTATTCCTGGTATTCAGTTAATTCCATGCTAAAGGAGCCCTATCAAAATACACAGAAGGACAGAGGGAGAGGTGGAGGGGTGTCTTTGGCAGGTTCCTGTATCTCACCTGGTCATAAAGYAGTAACACAGGGTGAGTTTCTGGGTGTCACAGAGCCCACACTGCCTTTATAAAGATGAAAGTGYTGTAACATCAGAAAACCAAATGCTTTAATGTCAGTAACAAGGCTGTGTGTTGAAATGGGAATCTGTACTGAGTACCTTGTTCCAGTGGGGGAATTTATTCATTATATACAGGCTTCTTTTTTTCATTTCCAATACCTAATACTTTTGTCTGTTTTGATTCTGAAAGCTGTGTTACTCTTCATTGTGAAAAAAATAGATGGCTTTGGATGTGGGACATGGTGTTGCAAAAAAGGAAAAGCATGTTTAAAGCACTAAAGACATGATACTGTGTTTTTTCTACTATTGGGTAATGTATCCACTGCATCCCTGGATATCCCCCAAGTGGGTGGGCAGCAACCTGAGGCTGCCAGCAGAAACCAAGAGGAGAATGGGAGGCAAAAGCCTTGCTTGGCTTCAGCAGATGAGTGCTGAGTGAGTACAGGCACAAGGATGGGGTGCACAGAGTGGAAATCAGCTCATAGAAAAGGAGCTTGGAGCAGGGAGCAAGCATGATGGGGATGAACAAGGAWGGGAGGTGTCTGAAGCTCTGTTTTCTTTTGAAATGCATTGAGAGGGGATGTTCATAGGGAACTATGAATGCACTAGGGCTGAGGGATCAAGTCAGGGGTAATGGAAGGCATATTTCTTGAAATCTGCATTAAAATTCTTGTAGTTGTGGCTTTAGGGGGTACATTACCCACGGGTTTGACCTTCTTTTAATGCCCAGATTTTACGTAATTTGTGTTTCTATATGTTGGCACAAGGTCTTGCAGCCTCCKCCCTTTCTCCAATGAGAGGGGAGGTAATAATTCAGCAGTTCTCTGTCAAAGCTGCTGAATATATATATTATATAATATATATAACATGATATAACATAAAACACCTGGAGAAAGAGTATTGGGACAGGCAGCTTAAGTGTTCTGGGTACCTGACTGTGGTTACTTTGTGGTACCAGGAATGTTGTGTCACACTAAAGGGTCTGTAAATTAGGGCAGCAGGGAGAGAAGTGGCCTTTTACCTTCTGCACTCTGGAAGAGATCTAATCCTCTCCTGAAAGGAGACTGCCCTTCCCTGCAATCATCCAGGCATGGAAAGGTTCTGGAGTTCAGGGTGCAATGAACAGAGGGAGCACAAGTGAGTATCGAACAGGGAGCCCACTGTCTCAGGTCAAGGTGAGACACACCTGAGAGCAGTGAGTGAACTTCCTGCCTGTAGAGCAAAGCCTCAAGGGTGCCAAAGACCTGCAAAAGATCTGAGTTTCAATCCCTGAAGAGGAACTGGATGGCAAAGCAGCTCTGGAGGCTGCTGTGAGCACAAACCCTTAATACATTCCCATTGAATGTGAGCTTCCTGTGGTGCTTTTGCCCTTGTAGGTGCCTTTGGTCACTGTGGACCTGCTGAGCATCTCCCTGCACTGTACTGTGCTGCTAAAACCCTGTCCTGAGAGAACCACTGTGCTGTGACACTGAACTGGGCAGCACATGGAGGGCTCTGGGATGCTCCTCAGTCCTGTCACAGATCAGGATTAGATGCAGACAGCTGTGCCTCATGGTGAAAACAGCTGTAACTGAGATAAATTGTAATGGTACCATGAGGCACAAAAGAATTTTTGCAGTGGCAGACAAGCCTTGGTATATAACAATGATGAATGGATTCATAAATGCATTCCTCAGTGTGAGGAGTACTTTCTGACTCACAGCTGCTGTGGGCTTAAAATACCTTTGTCTTCAGGTTGGTGCTGCAGGAGGCAGAATCAGAACCATTTTCTTAAAGTTTTTTCATTGAGAACAAGTCAAGTTTTTTTTTTTTCTCAGGACATTTCATAATACTAGAATTATTTAAAATACTTAAATGTATTCAGGTTATCAAACTTCATGTCTTGTAAAACAATTTCTTGGCTGGCACATCTGTTTTAGGTTTGGGTTTCTTTTATCCCTTTCTACAACTTATCTRTTTTTCACATCAATCAGAAAAAGAAAGCTGAAACGTTTGAACCACTTGGAAGTTAAGAGAATAGGATGGCAAGGCTGAACATTATACTTATCTTGGAATAACAGGAGTGTGGGGGGATTCATTTCAGCTCTATCAGCAGATAGCTCTGTAATAAAAATGTCTGAAAAAAAGGTGAAATGAATAGCAGCTGAGAAAGAAAAGGCCTCTCTTCTCTAAACACACACTTTGTTTCTATCTGTTCCCATTTCTTCCCTTGATGCTACAARAAAAGAATTTATTTCAGGATTTGTCCTGGTTGTCTTTTGAAGTAAGTGTGCTTGCTGCAAAGCTGTATAACAAAGTAGTTGTTAAACTAATATCAAGAATTTCTAATGGAAATGTTTAGAATACCTAATTTCCAAGGCCTAATTGGAAACAACTTAAATTATTACATCAATAAAATTTGCTTGAGGGAAAGCCAAAAGGGATGCATGTAATGAAATAGAAAATTCTAGCTGGAGAAAATTATTTTYACTGTGGAACATCTGAAAAGCTTTGCAGATGTTGGATTAAAAGAAATGCTGCTGAATTTTTCTGAACCTTTTAACACATGGGCATTTTAACATAAAATATCCTGCAGCTCGCAAATGGAACATGCAAGGATATTCTGAGTAAGTGTGAGCAGATTGTGCTCCATTTGTTTGAAAACAGCCCTCACCTGATGGAAGTGCAATGCCATTTTACTCCCTTCCAAACATCTTGTAATTGTAACACAGCTTATTTTCATGGCTGTTTCTAAAGCTGTAAGASTGTGACAGCGTGGTGGTTTAGGCCTCAGGTTTTAAAATGCCATTTCTCTTGGGAACTGGAGATGCAAATCCAAACTTCCCTCAGCTCCTGCCTTCATCCTGGCAAAGCAGCTTGGATGCTCCTTGCAGCTTCTGACCCTCGAGTCTCATGGACTGCAGCCCCAAGAGCCTGGCTGTTCTGTGTCTGTACMAAAGCAGCTTTTGCAGCAGAGAGGGGGGCTGGGACAGAGCCACTCCAGTTTTCTCACCAATTCTCAGCCTGCCCCTGCAGTAATTGGCAGAGCTGTGCGTGTCTGTGGGACWCAGGGGTGTGACCCAGCCCCGCTGCTCCTGGAGAGCTTTGGCCAGCAGCTCTCAGCTTTGTCTGCTTGAGYCAGAGAAGATTTGTGCACATTAAATGTGAATTGGTAAAGGTGTACCCAGCTGCTCTGGCTGTGGCTGGCCAAGTCCAAACCCCATTAAAAAATGATGRAATTGTCACTGGGCAATTCTCAGGGGCACAGGTGTCTCTAAGAAATTACCTACACTCATACACTTCAGCTGGTGAAGCTYTATACACATGAACAATTTTCTGAGGAAATAAAATATTTTAAAATGTTGGCAGAGAAGGAAATGTAACTCTCATGTCTTAGACTTATTCTACCTACAGAGAACTGGAATATCATTGAACACATCTGCATGCTTTCAAATGTATAAACTTAAAATCARAACATATATCAGTGGGGAGTACAGCAATGCCATTCTAGAATGTTGTTTACACTATTGGTCTTTAGCAGAGCCTAACAACATAAAGTAGGTGATCATCTTAATAAGAAATGAGCAACAGGAAGAAAAAAAATSAGAACTTCACGAACAACTAGCAAGCTTAAAATTTCCATTGTTCATGAGCTACACACCTTTTCCCACAAAGTGGCACTTGGAGAAGAGTGTTTTCTCAGATTTGGGGKTTAATGAGGAATTTTACTTGCTCTTTGGGCAAAGATTAAAACGAATGCTGCTTTGCAAACCTTATTTTTTGAGAAATCCAAACAGATACAGGTTGTTTGCTTGCAGTTAAGCTTTTCACACCTCTGGCTCAGCTCTGTGGGTCTCATGCAGCTGAAGCTCCTGAGAACAGTTACACTAGCTCTTTCAAAGATCCCATTTTTAGTGCTGCAGCAAAAGTTTACAAAAAAGTCGGATCAGCAGCGTCTGCCTCCCAACACAGTCACATATCTGGGGAATTCAAAGCAGGGCTCTCTAGAAGCTGCTAATTGCCTGCCAATCATCYGGTGCACCAGCGGTCCACACGTTTTTGCTATCGACCTAGCAGATTAATAGTTTAACCCAAACAAAGGAACAAAGGCCAAACTGTTCAGTTGGGAAGGGTACTGTGTGGTCTTTTCAGGCCAAGATTAACAGAGAAACAGAGAAATTGTGTTCTTTGTAAAACTAAAGCTGCAGTGACCTTAACTCTGGCAACCAGACTGAATGAGTTCAGCACTATTTGCCAGCAAAACCTGAAACAGCAGTGCTTTAAAAAAAGAGGGAAAAAAAAAAGAAAATAAAAAACATCCCCCAAAYCCTATGTTAAAAAATCTTTCCAAGCAAAATGAAGTAGAATTAAAATTAAATTTGTTTCACTTTTAGGAGTCAGCAGCATAGCTAAAATAATTCACAGAGCAGTGCTAGAAACTGTTGACCATTATGCTGAATGTATTTATAGTATCTGTGAGAGTCTATTTTCAGGACAAAAAACAGCACTGTTTAAAAAAAGAGTGTTTAAATTTTCCTCTGGTATCTTTGGGATTTATATTCTTGGATTGAGGTCAATCAGAATAAGGGTACTATTATTACTGAAATTTATGTTTTTTTAGTTACTGGCATATTCATCATAGCWAGGCATTCCATCTGAGACTAAGACTCTGTTGTGCCAGAATCAAACCAACACCAAAGGAGAGCCCCTGAAAATCTCCAGTCCCTCTATACTGTGGAGTTTCCAGTCAAATTCATATTTAGGGTGGCAGAGGGGTTTGTTCTCTAACTAGGGCTGTGCTGGTGGTAAAGGGTGACTTGAGTGAGGAATGGCTGCTCCAAAAAGTGTTTTAGCCACCTTTATTGACATTTACTTGGTATTAATTAGYTACCATCTGGAGGCAAAAATTCCTTTCAAGCTAAAAAAGAGATTATAGAAAATGAGCCTCTGGCCTTCCCTGATTTCCTGAGGCAGATTTTGTTTTCAAGGCTGCAGTGCTGTCTTTTCCTTTGGCTTCTTGTTCCTGCCTACCATACCATGTCCACAACCTCTGCTGCTCTAATACAACATTTTTCCAGGGCTGCATGGGAAATTGGAATAATTTCAGTGATCCAATGCACAGTGAAGTGTTTGGGAAGGGAGTGGTCTCAGCTCTGACCATTCCAGCAGCAGAGCAGGAGG
>CADDXX010000405.1:0-136200 GCA_902810485.1 Alauda arvensis | reverse complement strand
GAAACCTGTCATTATTCCTACTGATATGCTATTGCATCAGTGGCCTCAACAAACTGCACAGTGAATGAAAATGTGGAAACTGGACTGTATTTCAAAATAATTAGTTAATAATTCTTGCAACTTTTGGTCTGAGTAATGCAATTTAGATAGCCATCCTGAATGTTTAGCTTTGAAATTTTAAGATAATTTAAATCATCTGTGTGACTCGTAGTGCCACCATTTTTGTTCTATGATTCAATGCACAAGATTAATAAAAAAGGATTTCTCAATTTCAACCTTATGTGTGGATTCAATTTTTTTTCCTGTGAATATTCTGTAAGACCAATTTGAATTTTTTCTCTGGTAGAGGTATTCTCTTCAGTAAACTCATTCATTTGCCTATTTTGACAAGTTACGAGGTATCCACTCTTCTTTAGGGAAGGATGCAATTAGTACTATTTCATCTTGTAGTCATAAAAAAATCAGGGAACTTTCAGCCTGGAATCAGAGCCAGGAGACTTTCAACTGCAGTCAAGAAAACTAAAGTAAGGGCATATATTAAATGCAGGTAGAAGAATATCCCAGACCTTAGAAAATCAATTGAGAAGTAATGAACATTGATGAACATATAAAGCTTGCAGAAAGTCTCATTTATTCATTGTGAGCTTCAATAAAGGACATCTCATTTGTCTGCTACAGAGCTGGAACAGGATGGATTACACGACATAGTGAATATTTTGCTTTGTGTTTTATTGATCTGAGTGGGAAATACAGATTGCACTGTAGAGTATGAACTGGATACAAAACCTCTGAAGTCAATGAAAAGATTTCTTCTGGTTTTGGGGGTTTAGAGCAGTTAACATCTGTGAAGGGTAAGTTGCCCAGTCTGTGTAAATTGGTTACACAATCCTGCAACGAAGAGAAGAATATACTCTCTCTCTGGCCCAAATGAACTGCAGCAATTTCCTACCCTTTTCTYCTATGAACCTTATCACATAGGACAGAACTACAGTCTTTAATTTCATTGATGCATGCATGTATCCTCCTGCTTTGACTCCCATGGCTGCCTGTAGAATGTGGGTTTAAAAAAATAAATCTGGGGCAGAAATAGATGCTAGATGAAAATTCTGTCCACCATCTTAGAGTGACACTTCCCAGGTATTTGTGTTACCCTAAAATTAACCTTAAATGCTAATCTGAATTGTGCCAAATGGGTTGTGCCTGGACTAAGAACACTCAGGATATAGATGAAGAAAAAAACCCCATGGTATTGGGGAGACCAATCACTGGATGCTGGAGAAGAGCTGAGGCTCATCAGAAGTGCTATCTTTTGTCCCTGTGACTAAATCTGGTTAGAACATCCCCACCAGGCAGGAATTTATTTTCTCAGCCATCTCCCCCAGTGGTTGAAGAGTCTGAAGGTAAGCCTAACACTGAGGAAAACAGAGACTTCCCAAGCCAAAGTGCAGACAATGGGGTATGGATGCTGTCTGCAGAAACATTGATTTTAAATATATGTGTTCCATTACTTTTTTTTTCCACTGATATTTTGAGGTAGATGTTTTTTTCCAGAGCAAATGCACATTAGGTAATATTTGGAAGAGCTACTGAAATTCACTTCCAGTTGCATCTGATTCTTACAGCAACTGGAATCAAAATTGTAGATTCTTCTTTGCAACACATACACAAAGACCATGAGATAGCTCCTTTCCTCTTTCACCTGTTTGTTTCTGGCTTTTATCCATTTTTATTTCGAGATATTGGAAAATTCTTTGTACCCCAGAGCAGCAGCAGAAATTTGTCTTGATACTTGAATGGCCACAAAGAATGTGGAATTCAGCTCCTGTATGGTACAATGGTACTGAAATACCAGTGAGAGAAGATAGATATCATATTCTGTGTGTAAGTGACAAATTTATCATAAAACAATAAAAATCACAAAGATGTTTTCTGCCCTCTGATTTTGACGACTGCAGTTTGTCTTTAGATACTCATGATGAAATGTTCTAGCTAGAGGTATCCATATGCATATTTTTAAAAAAAGCCCTTTAAGCAGGCATTAGAAATCTCTCACCATGCTATTTGCTGAGAATTGGTAACTCCTGCTGAGTTTTGCTTCAGTCTYGATGTAAGTCACAAAGTGATGTGTAATTTGTTCTAGAAACTGATGAGCTCTCAGATACGTGCTGGTTTTGGAAGGGGTGTAAATTAAGATGTCTGATGAACGTGTGGCTACTTGTACCTCTTCTGCTGTGTAAGSCAGCAGCAGAAATGTTCTTCTGGCAACAATAGAAAGTGCTGAATGTGTTTGTAATGTTTGCCTAATGACAAGGGGAGAGAGAAGGAAGGTTTGGACTACTGCAGGGAAGAGGATGCTTTTGGCAAGGCGGGTGATTGCCTTTCAGAGCAGGTTTTCAGCAGGACTGTGGGTGGCACAGGCAGGGCTTTTCACAGGAGGCTGGGCAATATCCTCTATTCAGCCTCTGATGCTGCTCCCCTTGCCAGGGCTGCTCAGAAATTAGAGATGKGATCAGATTTATACAATCTGTCAGAGAGTCACATTTTATCTCTTTCTTTTCTCCACACAAAAGCCCTTTGTCTCTGCTGGTTTGCACCTTTCCTSCAGTGCACTGCCATCAGTCAGGAGTGGGGGGAGCTGAGCTCTGGGTGTGTTGGATGCTGGGCAGCCTCATCAGACAAGAGGAGAGTCAATGAAAGATCCTCACCTCAAAGCTTAATTTGGGTTTCAAACATGAGCACTTGCAAATGATATAAAATCAATCACCTTAATTCTCAGKATAAGCTACAGTCTGACCCTAAATTTCCTTTCTCTTTGATGTATCCTCAGCAATGACAGAGAATAGACCAAACCTTTGATTCCCTTTTTTGCTTTTCAATACTTGAGTATTTCATTGTGCCATAGACTGCATCTCTTGATCTCTACTTTTAAAATTTCCCACTACAATGGCAYACAATGAAATTCCTGCACTTCAAGTCTTGAAAACAAGTCTTCTTGCTTGGCATGTTCCATAAGTGCCAGATGAGAAGGCAGCTATTATGGCTTACCCCTTTTTAGTTWTGGATCCAATGGTAACAGTCAAGAGAAGTGGTAAATATTAGATTTGACCCCAGATGTTGTGAATATCTACAATAAGCTCAAATACCAAGATAATAGCAGTTTATCAGAGTATCTCTTCTTGGTGTAGTCTGCACATTAATTTTCTGGGAAATTGCTTTTCCAGGGGCTAGAGTTATTTATCCACTTTTCTTTTAAAAGACTGGAAGTCTGWGAGGATGRTTTTGAACCACCCTCAAAAGACTGCTAATGAACAATGTGAACAAYGGAGTAAAAACAAGGAAAGCAGAGAAAGCAAAGGAAATTACTGTTATTATTCTTAATATTACCTTTTATTAAAATTATTACCTCTTATTACCTTTTATAACAGTGATGAAGACTGCCAGAGTTTATTACAKATCTTTAGTACAGAACCTCTCCACACCCTTCACAGAAATTTTTCATATTCTAAATGTGGAAAATCTTTMTATCTGCATCATTTCCCAGCACAGAGCAACAGTATCTTTCAGAAAGCAGGGACACCACAGGGATACTTGATTTCATCCCATACATTTACACCCTGGGAATGAGATTAAATGGACTAGGTAAAACATTAATTTCCATGACTTTGTTACTTAATTACCATCCCAAACTGCTGCAAGATCATCAAGCATGACKAGGAATAAGAAGGAAAAAAGTTGTCTTCTGTATTTTACATTCAGCAGCAGCCACACTGTGTTTATCTACAGTAAAAATGCTTGTGCATCTGCTTTCTTCCCAAGGCTTCAATGCATACTAATTATTTTCTCATGTATATTAACTAGGATTTTATAACTTTGGTGCTTTGTGCACTGTTTCAAATCTTTATCCCACAGTGTTTCTCCTATCTTGCCTGCTTAGAGCTGGGAATATTTTTCCATAAAAGTCTGGTGCAAATTCCTTTTTGTGCATGGGCAGAGTCTTAGAAGTTTACTTATAAGTTTATTTGTAAGTTTACTACTACAGCACAGAACAAAGACCACAGTGGTTAGGGGAGCCTTATGWTTCCTGGGTGAAGTGAAAAACCAGAATACAGCACACTGAGGTGAATTGCCTTGGTTTAGGATGTTCCCTTTGTCTCCAGCCACAGAACAGGTCCCTCTGTGAGTGCCAAGGGAATCATTGCAAGCCCTCACACTGATGATTAACCTTAATGTCACATGCATTGAGTACCCAGTACAGATACTACAGGTATCTGAGTGATAACACAGTTCTAAGCTTCATCCTCATTGTCCTGGTTCCACTTCCCACCATTCTYTGTCTCTGTCTTGCTCTAACTGAATTCCTAGTCGTCCATCATCTTTTTTGAAACAATTCAGCAGTCTTTCATGTATCACTCTGATATTTATTGAGATGCTGGCCTGCCTTTCTCATATCAAGAAGTTTAAGTGAGAAATGTATATTTTTTCGTGTTGTACATAGACAGAGAAACCAAGCACACCAAGTCATGAGTAAAGTCAGCAGCTTCCTCTTCTCTCTCCTCATTTAGACAGCACTGGAAATAGCCTTTTTAAAATCACTGCTTGGCCTAAATAATATGTAATTCACAATTGGTATTAATACTGCATCTGGCCATTACAMCTTGCTTTGCTTCAGTAGCTCTTCCATGGTCCAAGGGTTGCCTTTATTAGCAGATCAGCCTGAGGACTGAGCCTGCTGGAGAACTGCAAATAGGATTCCCAGTCCCCTCCTAACTGCTCTGACACATTTATCCAATCTTTGCAAGCCCATAAAACTTTAAATGAGAACTACCTACAAATTTAACTTTACAATACAGTCACACTTTGCTGACTTTGAACTTTCTCCCCACACACATACAATTCAAATAGATCCAGCTTTTAATTTATTGTGGGAATCAGAGGGTGAGGATAATATATTCCTGTAATGCACATTTATCACTGCTAACTAACAGCTGCAAGCTTACCTCAAAGAGCTGTTCACATTACCTGGAGCAGTGAAAGGGATGGGGCTGCACATGCATTTGGCTGGGCCAGTCACCCCTTTGAAAGGCAGAGTCAAACCCCATGGATTCTGTTTTGAAACAGCTGCACTCAGTCTATGGGCACCCTTGACTGGTTGGCTGATTCAACATAAAAACCCTAAAATGAGATTGGACTCTGGAAATTCTATAAAAGTTGGGGACTCCCTATAAAGTGGGGACTTGCCATATGTGCAATATACCATGGTGTTTCTTCCACTTTGCTTTTGCATTACTTTCATTCCTACCTTCATTTTCTAGTCCTACACCCTGGCCATGGTAGTCACATAATGTCACCTACAATAATCTGCCACTGCATTTCCTTCCTTTTGGGTAATTTGAGAGACCTGTGGATTTTCAGAAGTTGCTTTACCTTTGCAAAATTATGTTCACCTCCTGAGGAGGAAAAGAACACCTGAAAGTTTAGGGTTACACTTAAAGATTTAGGGAACATATGTGGAATTCCAAGATTTCCCCAAAACTTTTTGYGTGGCTCTGTGAGCATCTCTAGATCTTTTCACATTTGTCTTCCTCATCCTTGTGATGGAGTGATGGTTTGGTASCTTTTTAATTAACTAGTTTAGGAGTAAGAGGATCTACACCACATGATCAGACAAGCACAGTAAAGGGGGCTCAATGATCATTTCAGCAGACAGAGCCCATTTCTAAGGGTAACACAAACCAGAATTTTAGCAAACAGTTCTGTGGACAGTTTAGGCAGAAACACTAAGATGCTGATATACTGAGACATACCTCATTTACCTGTTTTGTTTGCTGAATCCAGAGCCAGAATCACAGAATCATGGTCATATTGGGGTTTGGAGTGTCTTCTGGAAGCCTTCTGGTCCAGTCCTGACTCATAAAAGAGTCAGCTGGAAAAGGCTGCCCTGCTGAAATTTGAATAACTTCAAGGATGGAGTACTGGATGTCTATTCCAGTRTCTGACCATCCATTTTCCTTGTGTGTAATTTCCTGTATTCCAGGGTGTCCATGGTGTCTTGCATCTTTCCATTGTTGATCTATGAGAGCAGTCTGTCTTCACATCCTGCAATCAATCAGCTTTAGGCTGCAGCAGCTCCCTTGACCTGTCTTCTCTCTGTGCTTAGCAAACCCACAKCTCCCAGCTTGTCCCCTCTGCCAARTGCTCCACCCCTGGACCACCCTGGCTGCCCTGTGCTGGGCTTGCTCTGGGATCTCCATGTCCTTCTTGCCCTGGGGAGCCCAGACCTGCACAGAGCTCCAGTTGTGCTCTCACAAGTGTTGAGCAGAGGTGAAGGACCCCCCTCCTGCACCTCCTGGCTGCACTTCCACTACAGCCCAGAGTGTTGTTGGTCTTCAAGGATTTCTGGGTCATATTGAATTTGTCCAGCAGGACTCAAAGCATTTTTTTTTTAGCAAAGCTACTCCCTGATCAGTCATTCCTATCCTGTATCTTGTGTATTGGGCTGTCCCATCCCAGGTGCAGGGATTTGCTTTTGATTTTGTTGAACTTAGWGAGATTCTCTACCTCACAGAGGTCCTTCTGAATTGAAGCCCTGCTCCCCACAGTATTTCACTGTTCTCCCCAGTCTGGTGTCATCTGCAAACTTGCTGAGTGTGCCTTCTGTCCTTTAATCCAGGTAATTAATAAAACTGCTGGACATTATTGGCTGCAGTTCTGGCTCCTGAAGAATTAGTTTGTCTGGTTAYTGGCCACTAGATGGACTTTGAAGTCTGGAGATGAACCTTTGAGCTGGGCTGTCCAGCCARTTTTCAAGCCTATTTCCTGTCTGTTTTTCTAGCCTATATCTCTCCAATTTTTCTCTGGGGCTGCTGTAGGAAAACACATCASAGACCTTAATAAATCCAAGACAAACAACATCCACAGTTCTCCCATCATCCATGCTGCCAGTCATCCCAGCTGGTGGATGATTGGTAGAAGGCMATCAGGTTGGTGAAGTATGATTCATTACTGATAACTCTGGTTGTTCCCAGACACCTTCTTGACATGCCTGGAAGGAAATAAAAATTTAAGCTTCATGCCTTAGTTTTAGTGAAATCTARGAAACTGGTACCAAAGTGACAAAATCTGGCTCAACACTGGCAGAGCAAATCTACTGAGCTGTTCCAGAGCAGAATCATATTTTGCTTCGTGGTGGAAGGAGTCATGTCCCTACAGATGTAACTGGAGGATTTGGCAACAACTCCAGTATKAATAATTTTAGGCTTCTTATACACACACAGCACCAAAGTCATACTGATCTGAGCAGATTGCATTAGCTGAGGTCTGATACCTTGTATTCAAAGCTTATAATATCTGTACAGCTATTGAATTTGCTGAAGTGTAAGGATTGCAGGTAATTTAATTTGTAATTGTAGTCCATTCTTAATCTTAACTGCTTTCTTGGGCTGTTATATTTAAATTCATATTCAAGAACTTCATGTTCCTTATATGAATGTTTCTTTTAATTAAMCAGGATAAATGCTTGCTACTGTGAGTTAAATTCTGAACCAAACATAAATTGGATTGTGTTATCTCTGGGTGAATGTCTTTTGAGATAGTTCYTGTTTGTGCTGCCTCATTAAAGTTGTCTAGTACATATTTAGCTGCTAAAAAAAAAACCAAAAAGACCTTATAAGTACTCCACTTAAACTCATTTGGTAGGGTTTTCTCACCTTGTTTATAATTATCTGTACTTTTAAAATGTCAGTGTTATAAGGTTAACAAATCCCCCTTTCTGCAGCAAGTACATTTGAAGGAGATTGAGGGGAAGAAAAACCTTTCCTTTCCCTCTAAGTCACTAAGGTGGCACAGGCTGTTGCTGCACCTTATCAAAAGTACTGAGAACRCCTTATTAATTCCTTCAGCTTTTGCACAGCACTTATGCTATGGGTTGYATTCATGTGTAATCTGTTTTTTGAAGGCTAATTCACAAGAATTCAGTGGGATTTATTGCTGTATGTATGATTGTTACCTAGGAAATAGCAGCAAATGGTCTCACTGTTCTTTCATGAGAACAGTGTGTGCAGTCAGGGAGCAATTCTTTAGTTTTACTAGTGGAAAATTCCTTTTTTTTTCTTTTTTCTTAAATTGTTCTTTCTCTTTTTTTCCCCAATATATTTCTAGAATCTCTCTTAAGTAAAAATAACTCTGCTTCTACTTCTCTAAGCACCTCAGGTAGAAAACCTTAGAAAAAGGAAATGCAGGCATGAGGCATCTGTGTGTTTCAAAGGTGTGTTAGTGTAAAGTGGAGTCATTCTGTTCTAGGCCAGCTGTTTATACCAGACTCAAGCCAGAGGTGGTAAAAACTCTTTATGTTCAGATGGCCATGCAATAAAACAAATTCATCTACTGTCTAATTTCTAGTGAACAAGTGTTTAATTAATCAAATCTTGCCATGAGTATAAATCCTTACTTTTCCCTCCCTTTCTTTAGATGCAAGGTGAGGTATTTCAGGAGAGTAATCCAGAACTGTGGRGTATGAACCTTCCTATCAGAACTGCAGGTGGTGTTTCTTGGAGTTTATTGTTTTTTGCTGCTTCTGATGCCTTTAGTTTTGGCTTTTATGTTTTCCAGATTCCATGCTGTTTCRGRTGTAGYTTTAAGCTTCATATTAAGTGCTAGTAGGTAGTAGGTAGACAAAACAAATCCTTTCCTGCTGAAAACCAAGGACAACTTTCTGGCCCAAAAGCATCAACAACGATGGACTGAAGAGGAAAACAAGAAGGATGAGACTTCACAGCCTGGAGTTGTAATTGGACAATTAAACCCAATATGCAAATAGACCCAAGGGAACAGGGGGTGTGGCCGGGGGATTCGGGGGAGAAGGGGTTTTTGGAGGGGCCGTGGGGGCTGGTTTGGAGGTCTCAGGGGTATCCTGGGGGGCCTTTTAATAAATATTTGTTTTATTCTCTAGTTCTGTCCAGTCTCTGTTTCAGGTCAGACATCCCAAGGCAACATTTCTGTTAAGCCATGTYAGCTGGTGGGATGGTCTGCTCCTGCAGGAGGGTGAATTTTCCTTGTGCCCAAGGAATTGACAGCACAGTTCCTAGATCTGCTCAGGTAGGTCTGTTAATATGGGGACATTCTTTCTGTAGGTACCCATTATTAAAAATTTGGGATTACAGTTTTTCATGAGYGGCTCCAGGTATAAAAGCTCATATTTCCACCTGAAGAGATCTGAGGGAACAGCATTCTTTAGAAAGTGACATATGGCTTTCCATGAAAACCTCTGAGTGACCTCAAGCTGAGTATCAAATACAGCTCAAGAGCAGTCTCTGTGAAAAACTCTTTGTTGTGATATAAAGTGTTTAATGGAAGTGGTGTTMTATAGAAGGGCTGCTGTTGATGTAATATCCAGGAATAACACTCTGGCTTGAGAAACCATTAGCAAAGCTCCAGTGTGGACAGCTCCTCTAATGAGCTGAAAATGAAAACACCTGGCCATTATTCATTAAGAGTTTCTCAGTACATAAAGTTTTACACAGATGCCTCCCTAACTACAAGCTTTCTTTATATTTGTGTCTGGTGGCAGAGGTCTTGTGGCCATTCTGCAGGCAGAGACACCACAGCTATGAAAGGCTCACTTCCATGTACTCCTGGAAGRATGGGGGTTGTCTGCACAATCCACRAACAGGACTGGSTGGCTGCTAATGAAGCAACCTGATGAAATACTCTATGTAAATTTATTTAAATGCCTAATCTCAAAATCCTTTTTTTTTTTTCAGTTTTATTTCATTTTAAGGTGAATAGGATGACATAGATGTAGAGGAACTTTTGCTAGCTACTATAAATACCCATTGTGAACATCTTTATGTGTGACTCTACTCATCTCTATTACATATCCTCCCTGTGCTTATCTCCACTGCAGTCCTTACAATGCCTCCAGCATGCTTTGTGTCACCTCTSTTAGAGGAAATGTGTTGATTGTGGTCTTCTGGTGAGTTCTCAGAGCAGATCCTGCTTCCCTGACACAGAACTTCTTGCTTCTGGCTTCCCTAAAAGCACCAAATGAGTCCCTTCCAACCCAGAATGTTCTGTGGTTCTGGGATTCTGACAAAGCTTTCATTGTCTCAAGATCCCCAGGCAGGTTTGGTTTTTAAGGGCATGTTTTCTTTTTGACAGCCTTGGTTTTTGATTTTGCCATGTGGTTGCTGGGAAAAATTTTCATTTTTAAGACTCTTCTTTGTATCTATAGAAGCCAGATCCAATCCTATGCAGTCTTTCAAAATGCTGAACAAACACCACTGCTTGAGGGAAATGCACTTGCTTGCCTTTTCCTCTYTTAATTCCCAAATGGGGGAGATGATGTTAAAGGTCTGCAACTGGTGACTGTGAACACAATAAAGTRAAATCAGCTTTTTTCCTTAACCCTTCTTTTACAATACAATTATTTTCTGCCTCTCTCTTTTAAAAAAAATCCCCATTTTCTTGCACATCCTTGAATGTTTTGATATTACAGTTATCCTGTAAAATCTATACACTTAATGGGACTTAAGAGAGATTATGTATTAGGGAATTACTGTGTAGGATTTTTGTGTCTTGTGTGRTTAAGTGAGTTATTTGGTCCTAATGAATGTTTGTTCATTAATTGTGTTAGAATTATGACTTTTTATAAAGTAATGCATCATAATGCATTCACTATTTAAAAACATTTTGGGCTCTGGGTGATTTATGATGACTTTCTGTGCAGCACAGTTCACTTAATTGGGAGGGTTACAAATCYCTCAGTCTGCTGCAGTGCAGTGTGGTGCCCTTAGAAGCTCAGTTGCATTTCAGCATATAAAAAATCAATTGATACCTAACAGTGGCTTTGCCTGCAAGTTGGAGTACTCTGCAGGTACAGAGTGGTGTTATAAAATACAAATCTGCTTGTGTGGACCCCCATTTGTCTGAGTCATTCTTTTCCTCTTGCCCTGCTGTGACCAGTAAAGAAATCAATCCTAATTCAGGGTAGATCCTGAAGCATATTGTGCAAACCTTTTGTAAACTAGCTCTTAAAACAGAAGGTGATATGCAGCATAGCAACACAATGGTGGCCTCCAAGACAGTGGCACTTGTTAGGATCACCTAATAGGCATTTTTTCCCTTCCATTGATGTGTGTTGATTCTCCTGCACTTAAAACACAACAACAATGAAAAAAGATCCCTCCCCAAAACACATTTTCTTTGGAATCCCTTTTTCAACACTGATTATCTTTGATTTTTATCCAGAAATTCTTGCAAAATTCACTGTGTTAGATTATCAGTCTTGTCTTCCTTTTGCAAGGCTTAATGGAGCTTGCCTAATTAGGGATACCTGCCTCACCTCCCCAAGTATTGCTTTAAAATTAAACATAGTGATTTCCCCTTCTTGTTCTTATTTTTTCTTTAGCCTTTGCAAAGTGACCCATGAAGTTTTTGATTCATTAGTTAACCCTTGACTTCTCTGTAGTGTGTCACAGTTGCTGTCTGGATGGTTCAGCTCTTCTGATACTTTCAGTTTATTGTTGTCCTGCATGAGAGTTTTGGGGGTTGATGCTCTTTCACTTTAAACCAATTCCACAAAATCCAACCAGGAATTTTATTGGGGTCCTAACTTGTTTGGGTTTGGGGTATTTTTTTGCAGCACACCAGGCTTTTAAAAGCTGATTTCGAGTTCCTTGAAGGTTTCTGACAAGGAGCAGGACCATCTTGTGCTGCAGAAAGGCTGGGCTGCAAACAGAGGCAATCCCTGGCTGCTCTGTCATACTCAGGTATTTGTCTCTCTTGTGAGAGCTTAGCTCTGCTTTGTCTTCTGTCCACAGCTGGATCCTTCCATTTTGGGTAGCTTTAGGCAACAACTCACTACAATTCAGACACTAACAGCTGTTAACAGCCTTCACCTCCACACCCAGAGTCCCCTGAACAGTTTGAAAAAGAGGCCCAAATAACAGCATAAATTCATCCCACAGAAATAGCTGCCCACAGTCTCAAAAGACACATAATTAATATGGGAAGATATGGATTCAGTGCTAGAATGTACCCCAAAAATATTATTGATCACTGCCTGACATTCCTGGATTGTTTTAGCTAATTGGTTGCTGCAAAAATTATATGGAAAAGTCTCTGCATACATGGACAAAATCAGATTTTATTAAACCAGAAAAGAGACAACTCCGAACATGAAAGGATTTCCTTGGGTCAAAAACAAAGCCAGCAAGCTTGAAATATGGTGGGAACAACACTATTACTAACTCCTTGTGTAAATCAGTTCACCTCTCTCTGTATTTTTTTATTCTTCCTGTCTTTGTCTTGACTTTTTAGGTCATAAGTTTATCATGAAAAAGATGTGGTTTTTTGAATATGTTTACATAACATATCACAAGGAAATGTCACTCTTGAAGGGTGATGGAGGATGCAGGCTCTTCCCAACTTTACATTTTCCTCTTTGCCATTTTGTTCCCATGAACAGGAGCTTATTCTGTGTGTCTGCAGCTGGGGCCAGGTGGGAGTATAAAACATCTGAGTCTTGCTATCATCTGGCTCTTTTCAACAACTTTGGGAGCCTTTCAGCAAACATTCCTAAATATATTCCACTTTTTTTTTGCATCCCCATGTAAATTCATCTGAATTCCCTCTGAGGTAGGAGCAGAAACAGGCTCTCAAACTCAGCCACACCCTGCTTGCCCACCTGATCCATGGAAGGAAACTACAGTGCAAAATGTGTGAGGTCCTCACTTGCCATTCTGTAGCAGGAAAATCCCTCAGATATCTCATTTTACTTTCCTGTACCTGTGTTACACAATGTAAGAAATGCAAAATCAATGTTTTGAGATCTTTGTTTCTGTCTTGAAGCAAATGATGTGACAGAAGCAGCTTTATCCATTTTTAACTATTTTTAAATCTCATGTGAACTCTAGGTATTGAAGGCCAAGTGTTGTATCTGAGTACCCAGGGAATAATTGGCCATACAAGAATCCTTGTGTTATCCAGGTTTAAAACCCTTCATAATTCTTAATGATATTAAATTCTTCCAATTTAATCTGGAAAATGAATGGTCTGTATTGGAGTATGTGTATCCTTCTTTGCTATTGTCTTCAGCCTCAGAATTATGGGGGAAAGAAATAAAAAATTCAAATTATCTTTTGTCCTGAGATTTTCCATTATTTTTCTACAACATAATAGACATTAAATGGGATATCCCTGCTCTGTCTTACTCTTACCCGAAAATACAAATATGACATGAGGAAACAAGGAAAGATACTGCTATTAACCCTTTTATATTCTTCACTATAGTAGAATGTATTTCATTTTAAATGGGATAGTAAAAGCCATCTAAAAGTATCTGCAAGGGACATTGTCAGTAGAGGTTAATTTGCAGATGTTGTTTATAGCTTTGGAAGGAAGCAGTAACTTTGTCTCTTACTTGTTTATCTGTTGTGAAAACAACCCTGTGTTGTCAGCACTGTTTGCAGCACAAATCCAAAACACAGCCACTGGCTACTGCACAGAAAATTAACTCCATCCCAGCTAAAACCAGATTATCTTAATCAGGAATTTTTTTCTCTATTAAAAAAAAAAAACAAAACAAGCAAACAAACAAACAAACAAACAAAAAAAAAAAAAAACAGGCCCATTGTAATTGCTGCACTATTTTTTTCTCAGGGAAGAGATGTGTTGAGTCACTGTTAAATAATTCTCTTAGGCCTAAAACCATCACATGCCCTGCTTCTGTCATTAGGGGTACAAAACAAAAGCAAGGCTGGCAATCCAGTCCAGTGAGGGTGAGGGAAAAGAGAGAATTTCCCCCCATCTTTACATTGGGCTTTTGTCACAGCACTGAATTATYCAAATTATAGCATGTGAAGTTCCATTATTTAATAACAAGAGGCATTTCAGTTCTACCCTTCCCCAATAACTGCATTTTTCAAACAACTATTGCTGGCTGTTGTTGGTACAGAGCTTGGGTTTATTATAAATCTTGAAAAATCACTGGTGAATTTTGGAAGTTTGGCTAACACGGTTTAGATGTTGATGTAGATTTGACAGGAGACACAGTACACACATTATTCCAAAAGTGACACATTATTCCGAAGCTGGGAGTCTGTTTTGTGSTTTGGGATCTGACTTGGCACAAGATTTGCTCTCACCTGCTGAGCACACAGCCTTCTTGTARCCAGGCCAACACAATGGCAGTATTAATGCTGGATCTGGGGTGCCCAAAGACAGGAGCAGCAGCAGTGACACTGTGTGACAGACCCAAGACTGCCAGCTTCTGCAGGGCCCCCACAAGCAYCACTGTGAGGTGCTGTCACCTGGGACCTGCTCGTGCTGTGTCCCAGGATGTCTCCCCAATTCACTGCTTCCTGTCTGCCTGAGGTTGTCTGGAGGCAAAAAAAAGGGCACTTGTTGTCCTTTATCTCCCCCTGTTTTGGCACATCACCTGTTCCCCAGGGGAGAGGGGTTATTTTGACTTTATGCAAATGGAGAGAACTGGCTCTGTTTGGCTGCTGCWGCAGTGCTGCCTCCCATCCTGAAATGTGCAGTGTCAGTGCCACGAAGTGGTGCCAATTCCCACCATCATTTCTTTGCCTTATCTGTCATTTGCATGTCTTTGCATGTCTGCAGAGGTCACCGACTGATGCCAGGTTTTGGAGAGCAGATGTCCTCGTGTTCAGCTTTCTGTTGAACAAAATACCTGCCAGTGACAGCCCAGACATCTTTGCTTCTGYAATTTAAATGCACTAAATTTGGTGTGGAGACCACCTTAGTGTAGATAATTTGATGTTTTCTTAATGAGACTACTAAAAGGGTGATTAACACTTTGTTAGGAAAACCAGCAGAAAACCAGACTGCATTTTGATTTTTCCCCTTTCTGTGTCAGTCACATGATGGGGTTTCTGGCAGCTAATGGTCAGTGGTAGAGATGTAGCTGGGGTCCATAATTCATATAATAGATGCTCTTTAATTTGCTARTTGCTCACAGGGGCTTCCCTGGTGACATTTGCTTCTGTGGTGTTCTGTTTTTGAGAGKCTCAGAAAGTGGCATTGGTATGAAGGATGATGATGAGGAGGAATACTTCCTCCCTTTAAATTGAGTTTGTTTTAATATATTCCAAATCTGCTACACCTCCATTTCTAACACARTGTTTTGGGAAATGAGCATGGTTCAGTTTTTTGCAATAGGAAATCAYCAGGCCTTGATTTGGAAAGTTGTTACATCATCAAAAGACACTCACTTTCAAAATTGTCAGGCTTTGGTACAATCAGCTACCTTTTTGAAACAAGAAATGTATGTGGAGCTCATGTTTGAGAAAGAAAATTAGCCTTGATGATTACTTATTAACTAATCTTCTCCAGAATTATGTTTTTCTCGTAGCACTTAGCACGATTTTTTTCATGTTTATTGAAAATATCCCTTTGTTAGAAAAAGAAACTATAATTTATCACTGTATTGACAAAGGTGTAAGTACTTAATTGCCAACCTGTTGATTCCAGTGCTAGTTGTGTTTTTAAACAAATGTCATATTTTAAAGAAATTAATTGAGCTTTTAATGAACAAAAGTTCTCCTGAGCTTCATTTAAATATGAAGTAATGTTTCTCAAGGGACCCATTCTCAGGCAATACCCTCTAAAGTGGAATTTGTTATGCTGTAGGAATATTTTTAGTTCTGCAATATTTTCATAAAGRAATCTCAGGAAATAAAAAAGGCTGTATGGGAATTGCTCCAATTAACTGACTAAAATCCATTGATTGGCTCCAGGGTGCCCATTTTTCCATACTGCAAACAAGATCTTATTCTCTCAACTTGGCCTATAATTTGGCATAGGAGGAAAGCTTTAATTGCTCCATCAATTTTACTGTTTGCTTCAGGTATTTCTTGCATCTTTTCTTAGGTTTTTTAATTTTTAAATTTCTCATTCTTGTAATGATTTAGGAATCTCTACCCCGATGACTTTAAATAAAATGTGTTTGAAAACAAGGCAGCTGAAAAGCACTTTTTTGACTCCATACAACTAGACTTTCATTTAACACATCTGTGTGMTGCTGAAAGTTTCCCTGACTTCTGTGGATATTTTTCTTTTCTTTTATCCTCTTTAAACAACTGTGAAGTTCCAGTGTCTCTTAGAAAAGTATCATCATAGCAGYCATCTACAAACAGCTTCTGCAGACRTTTCTTGGCCAGTTGTAGCTCTGAAATCAGAGTGATCTGAGGTGGTGGAAGCAGGAGTTATGGTAACCAGTGCTGGATAACTGAAGACATAAGATTGTGACTTAAGTTATCAAATTCCCACAAYTATKTCTYACCAAATAAAAACTTCAATAYAATTACYGTGAGSTCTGAAGAAAAYRTTTATAAATATTTTTGTTTAACTTCAAAGGAAATCACTACCTTAATGCCCCTATGCTAAATTTAAGAGAAAACTTAACAATGAAGAATGGACCTTGTTAAAAAGATTTAAATAAAGATCTTACCATCATTGGTAACAGAAACAATGTTGTGAAGGTAAAGGAAGAAGCCTGTAAATCTGTTTTGCCAGAAGAAAGAAAAAACACTTAAGCATTTTGAAACTGGAAGTTTCATATTCTATGGTGTTGGAATGGATGTTTTCTTGAATATTGGGTTCATCAGAGAAATCAGCTTCCAAGCATTAGAGAGGCCTCTGAGTCTGAATGTGTGCAGCTTTACTGATGTCCAAGATTAAAAAGAGTAGCTYCACAAGCAAACTTCATAGTGTGAGCCTGAGTGTGCTCTTGGGTTTTCATTTAACCAGCAGTGCTGAACAGGTCCTGCTCCCCTCCCTCACCTCTGGCAGTGTGGAATTTCACAGCTWCCAAAACCCACCATGCAGACTGGTGGGAAGGTACTTGACCACTGACTGACCACAAATTAAAAAGAAATTCCTGTAGATACATGAGTGAGCCCTTCTTTCTGCTCTGCTGCAATACAGCAGAAGTGAATCCTGGGCAGAAATCTCATCCAAGCAATATTGCTCCTTTTACATCTCTTGCTGTGCTGTGAACTCTCTCCTGGTCTYCGTGCAGGGATGCCGATATTCTACTTGAGATGTCACGGCACAAACTTGTTTTCTCCATATGACAGAGGTATATTGTGAGATTTATGCAGTCCCTCTAGGTAAAGGATTAACTCATACAACAGATTTGATTACACATAAAACATTAATTTAGAAGCAAGGCTCCACTCCACTGCTGAGGACAAAAACAGAAGTAGGCTGTGGTGGATCCTTTATTCCAGTTGAGAATTTCACCACAAGGGTGCTGAAGTGGCCTGGTTGTCTGGGCTGATATGAGAGGATCCTGGTGTTGCTCTGTTAGATCTGACACTTGCCCACTTCTCATGGGAAGGACACCCTTTACTGTTGTGCTGCATTGTCACATGCCAACAGTTTCTCAAACTCTTTTGCACCTCAAGTTAATCCTACACCAATATATTAAGGAAWACCTAGAATGCTCTTTGTGCCAAGTGCACATCCACCATGATACCAGAGGCACTGGAAATTATATTCCTTCCATAATGCTGCTCAGAACAGGCACTGAGACTGTGAAATAACTGTGGTAATTCATAAGTGTCTGAGAAATGAAGAATCACAGAGCAGAGAGAGRATATCTCAAGTACTCAGCATTTACTGTAGTGCTTTTTATTATCCTCAAAGGCAGGCTGAAGATCATTTCAACACTATCAAAATTTTCACACACAAAACATTAATAGAAATTGGCTCCTAGTTTTGTGTTTTACTAAAAGCAGCTACTACTTCCCCTTATCCCTTCCAGTAATTGTATTAATAAAGTTAATATTTGACTCTAGCAGTAACAGAAGGATTTAAAATGGCTTCAAGACCACATTTATGAAATTCTTAATTTCCAGAGAGATTCTGAAACAGCCACTGAAACTGCTGACCTGAAGGCTGTGTTTGTAGTTGGTGTTTTTTGAATCACCTGGGCTGATWATCTCTGGTAGAGGGCAAGGCTAATGAAGATGCTCTGTCTCCAGTATTCAATGAATTATATCCAGAGGCAACTAAACATCACACTCAGGTAATCTSTAAAGACAAGTGTGAGATCATAAAAAGATAGGTACTTCCAACCCCTTCTCCCCTCCTTTATATTCTTACTGCGATCACCCAGGGCTCATCTGACTTATTTTAGAGCTTTACAAAATAGATCATCTTTCTAGTGAAAGGAAATAAATGACAATTTTGGGGGCCAACTGCTGTCATTTACTTCATGCTCTTACTTKAGAACTCATGTCCTAAAAGCTCAGCTGTAAAGCTCTACATTTAATTCGATGCATCCCACCTGTGAGCACCTAAGTACTGAGTGAGTCACCACTCACTGCACAACTTCTGAGGCAGCTCATTAATCCTGAGTGCAGCCCTGCTCACATCTGCCCCACGTGCTGCTGCTCCAAGCCAAGAAAAAATCCATGAGGACACGGACAGCTTTCACTTTCACACAAYAAGTTCTCTGGAAACCCATATAAAAAGGTTTATTTGAGTAAAAAACACAYGGTGATGCTCTGTGTTCCCTGCTTGTGGATGTGCAGTCACTTTACAAGACTTACCATGTCACTGTCACTGGRCAGAAGCTTCTGGAAAATGACCTCACAGAAAAGGTCTTTTATGCCTGCAAATATATCAAAATGAGTTACCTCTCTCTAGACAGCAGGAAGAAAACAGTTTCTCCTGTGAGTGGGCTAAATGATTTTGTGAGGTGCTCTGCTCTGTGGAGGGAACAGCTGTGTGAGTCACTGGTGCCTCTGCAGATATGAATGGGTAGATGGAGCAGGGGAGGTGAACTTTTCTCTGTAGAATCCCAGCTAATTTTTCTTCAAATTACATAAAATAGTGAACCTTTACTTCACTCTCCAGAGCTGTCTGAGAGAGGAATCTGCAACAGATTCTTCTTTCYGTTCCTTGAGTGCCTACCCATGTTCCAAAGAAACCATTCAGAGTTATTCCCTTTGAAACAGTGACTGTGTTTAATGTGCATGCCTGAATTACAGAATCATACAGCATCCAGAGTTGGAAGGGACCCACAAGGATTGTCAAGTCCAAACCCTGGCCCTGCACAAGACAACCCCAGGAGTCWCACCATGTGCCTGAGAGCATTGTCTAAGCATTTCCTGAACTCTCCCAGGCTGCTGCTGTGAGCACTGCCCTGGGGAGCCTGTTCAGTGCCCAGCCACCCTCTGGGTGAAGAATCTTTTTCTGATACCCAGCCTAAACCTCCCCTGACACAACTTCAGGCCATTCCCTCGGGTCCTGTCACTGCCACCACAGAGCAGAGCTCAGTGCCTTTCCCTGCTCTGCCCCTCAGGAGGAAGCTGTAACTGCACTGAGGTCTCCCCTCAGTCTCCTCCAGGCTGGACAGACCAAGGGACCTCAGCCCCTCCTCACACAGCTTCTCCTCAAGGACCTTCTCCATCTTTGTTGCTCTCCTCTGGATGCTCTCTAAGAGCTAAATATCTTTCTTATCTTGTGGAGACCAAAGCTTCACACAATGCTGGAGGTGGGGCTGCCCCATCCTGCTCCATCTCCTTAAGGCTGCCATGAACCCCACAAGGAGCTTTGCAGGACACTTTTACCATGGAGCCCTCTCAGCTGGCTGTGACCAAAGCAGCAAACAGGTTCACACTATTGAGTTCTGCATATGAAGATGTTTAAACTAYTTCACTTCCTCACATCCAGATTATCTTGGATTTTGGAACTGGCACTTTTTCTTAAAGATAAAAGCATAATTTCCCTATCTTAATTAATTTTTCTTTTCAGGCATACTGTGAAAGGTGGCTATTTCCCATTCCCCTCCCCCCCCAAAAAAAGAAAAACAAACAAAAAAACCAAACCACCATTCAATAAATTAGTATATGAGTAATTGCATTGCATTTACACATCCTCAGGTTGGATGTAAAAAAAATACAGCTCAACTTTGAGCACATTTGCAGTGCTAATGGTTCTAGTCAGCAACTGTGGTAGTAGTTGAAGGTGAAAATTATGTGCCATCAGAAAGGTCTGCGTTTGCATCTGAGCTTGTTCATCTTTTATGTGTACTGCAACTTCCCTGCTGACTTTGGGGAGAACAAAACCTTACTGACTGAGTCAAGACTACTGGCTGTGATGAGTGGTTGTGAAGCTGGGGCTTTCTTTTGGTTTTGGCACTGACTTACTCATTCTTCTATAACAGTACACCTAATTTTATTTTAATATGGAAAAATTGTCTCTGCCTGAAGAAGAAATGCAGAGAATACAAAAAATAGCAAGGAACTGTGGTTTTATATTTTGCCTTTATTTTCCCACTTCACCATCAAAAATTCATTCCTAGCCACAAGATGGGTTGCATTTTGAGGCAAATGATAACTTTCCTTTACAATTTTCCTTGTAATCTTCTGGCAGTTTCCTTTAATAAAAAGTAAATGTTAAAAAATGATTAGAAAGTAAACACTAGAGGCTTAATTAATATCAGTTATGCTGCACTSTGTGGCCATTTCCCTTCTATTTTTGACACACATTTGAATTATGTTCAATATGAAACCAACACACTCAGGATTTCCTTAATGAGAAAAATGGGTTTGGAACCATCCTGGTTGCCTAAGAACTGAACTTATGGGTCACACCTGAGGTGAAGATTTTTGTTACTTGTTTGTTGTTGTGTGGTTTGGGGGGTTCTTTTGTTTGGGGTTTTGTTTGTGGGGTTTTTTTGTTTGTTTTTTCCTTTTGTTTGAGTTGATGTGAGTGTGTTCTAGGCTGGATTCATTGAACAGGACTGAAAGGTGTGGGGTTTGTTTTTTCCTGAAACKATATTTATACATGAGCTCTTTCTATTTATCTGTAGAATTTTCTTTTCTTCCCTTGGCATTTCCTCTATCATCTAATAAAACCAGCTTACAAGGAGAAAGGAAACTGTTTTTTCCTGTCACAGGAGAGATCAGATATATGAATTAATAGACTGTGCTGATAATATTTCCATTGAACAGGTCAAAATGAGATGCAGAAGTATTTTTAAGTTGCAAGTACTCATCTGTGAGCCACAAATTTAATTTCTTTTCATTTTTAAGGTGTTTTTAATTGAAACTGAAGGCAGTGTGGCAATACTCTGCAGTTATTCTCTTAAGGTCCTGCTGTAATCTTTGAGTTTCATTTTCTTTCAGGTCTTATGGAGCCTTGGGAAATACAGAGTTATTCACTTCTGAGGGAAACAGGGGGGATGTTGTTTAATATTTTGCTTTGTTTATACAGTGCCATTTGAAACATTTCAGGGCTCTGATTAAACTAGAGGAAATGACTTTATGACTAGAGTTTCTGAAGGCAATATGTTCTGGGACATGTACTCAGGACCTTCTCTGCCTCCAACAATTTTGTAAATAACTTTAATATGCTTGTGAATGCCATGGCTGTGTATCAGCAATGTCTAGAACATTGTTTGGGGGAAGGAAAGGAAAGAGTGAGAACATTGTGTTCAAGCTCCTGACAAAAAGTATGAATTTATCCTTTTAATAGATAGCTTTTGTTTCTTCCAAGTAAATAAACAATAAAACAGGAGTCTTCTCTTGTAAAATTCCTTTTTAGGTAGAAAACTGTGTTGGTGCATGAATCTTGGATCACTCACTGAATCTTGTTTAAATTGAAACCATATCTGAAGTTCCCGAATTAATTCCACTAACACTGAAATGTTAGCATAGCTTAGATTAAGACATATTAAAAACCTTACACTTCATTAAGAAGTTATTAATAGAATTGCCATAACCAGTCATTTTGAAGAAGCATTGTATTATTTTTATTAGCAGAATGTGAGCATTTTAAAAATAACAATCTGAAACAAAGGCACTTGGAATAAGCACCATTAAAAATTTAATACAAATATTGGCAAATTAATTAAGATGGGTAGGATGAGATTTTTTTTTTAATTATTGTCTCATCGACAAAGAATTAATGACATTGCTGCTGCTCAGAGAGACACAGAGTGGGATGCTGGCTCTCCCTCTCCCCAGGTGTTGCACCAGCAGTGCTGGCAGAGATGTGCTGGCAGAGGGGTCCCAGGAGCTCTCAGATGGAGCTGGGCTGGCTCCTGGGATGCTGCAGGTGCTGCCTCCTCGCTGCCAGCTGGGTGCCAAACCTCTGCTGGCCCTGCAGTGCTCCCAGGAGCTGCAGCAGCTGCAGGACTGGCTGGGCTGGCCTGAGCCAGTGCCTTCCTGGCAGCCACACAGGGGAGAGGGAAGGGAATGGGAGGACAGAATGGGAACTGCTAAATGCAGAGGGGATGATGGGTTATAACCAAATCCATGGACTGCTGGAGCCAGCCTTTACTTGGAAGGTCTGAGGGAGTTGCTGCAGTTTTCTTCACAAGAATTTTGCCAGTTTTAAATGTCACTAAACTCTACTAAACACTGTAATTCTCAGTTTCCCACTCTAGACAGAGTGCTTGATTTAGCAGTTGGAAACCAAGGACAGCTCTTTGAGTTCAAGTGATCTGGAAGGAAAAGGGGAACCATATGAGTGCAAATAATACCAAGAGATTGTCAAGCAGCAAGAGCACTAAATTAGGATGCAGAGATATTCAGCAGTGCTTGAAGTCCAAGCAGTACCTGCCTATCTGACTTTCTCAGAGGCCCCTGAAACAGCTGGAACACTAAACTCAGAAGAACAATTGGTTCAAAGTTGTTTGGTCCTTTTTTAAAGTTTTCCAAGTTTTCTGCTTGAATTGAGACCTATAAAACARCCYGAGTTTAAATTTTGGACTCWGCATGGGATATGGTATCAAAATACRTAACACAAATGAGGSTGGTRTGCACAGGCCAGGAGTGCATTGCACTGTGTGYTCAAAACAAAGCACAGAATTGAGAGATATTTGGGTGGATGATGTGCAAATGACCAGAAYTAAATCACTTGACTTGGCATATCCCAAACATTTGGCAAGATGAGCTGGTTACTGGCTACAACCTGGAAAAGAAGAGGGAGTCTATAATGAAAGTAACATTTCAGTTTTAAAGTATAGTTGTTGCCATAGCGACCTCTGTAATGGACACATTTAATCCTAAAATTCAGCCCTGCATCTGAACTGACTTGAACAGTAAACAGGATGTCAGTGCTTGCAAACCATTTGAATAACTCTGAAAATTTATCCTTCCCAGTTGAGATGGAAGGGGCGCATGTACATAAACTGATGATGAATTATATTGATAACCTTGATGCACTATAAATTTTTAAAGCTATTTATTTGATTTCATACACCTAAAAAAGATAAGAATAGCATACATTATGCTATAAGGAAAATAAAAGGCTGAAACAGAAATCTTTGAAAGCAGTTTTTGCAAGCCCAAGGTTTGTGCACTAAACAGTGATTTAACATGCTTCTGTTTACCAGGCTTTTTGAGCATGGAGTCACAAGATAACTGATCTGTCTCTGGTTTGAGCCCTGAGCCATGTCTGTTTTACTTAAGATTGGTTTTTGCCTTGTTTTAATCCTCTGTCTGCTTGTACCAGAATGGAAAAAATGACATGACACCCTGCCAGTTTTCAGGACAAGTAAGAATAATACTGTTTCTGGGGATGGTGTGTCTCATCATAGGTTCATTATTCTTTCTAAATTCTGACTTGAAGCATAAATCTGATAAGTTTCATAAGCCATTAAACATGCAATATATTTCAGAGTCTGAAACTTTGGTTTTTTTTTTTATCCTGCTAAATTTTGGAAGGAGCAAAGAAGTTTTAAAATGTTGTGACTAAGTTATTTTATTTGCATTAGGTATGTCAGATTTCTTCTTTATTGTTTATGCTTCAGATAAAACAGAGGAAAGACGACTTAACCCTTAAATTTCCTGCAAAAACATCTCCTGTCAAAGAGAGCTCAACACACTACAGAAGTTTAAAATCCTCCCTCTGGAAATCACAGAGTGTGAAAGGAATTAAAACAATACAGGCATTGATTTACACTGCTTTTAAATTTGATAAATTAGTCTTTTTTTCCATTCTGCGGACTGATGCTGTAAACATACCACATGCTAGAGGGGTTCATCGAGGCAGGGCACCAACAGCTCATTTTGCTGCTTGATCTCAGTGTACAACAAGGGCTACTCTGAAAAGCTGTGCTACCCTGGCAGCTTGATCCCAGCTCAACTCCATGCCTCTGGTGCTGGAATTCAGAGCAACCTCTCTGTTGTCAGTGCTAAGCCCAAGACACCTGCACTGGCTGAAAGTGGGCCAGCAGTAACAGCATCAGGTTTAAAAGGCAAGTGGCAGATCCTGCTCTGGATGACACAACCAAAGAGCCCAGCACAGGAATGTGTGCCTGGAGAGCCTTGCTGAGAGGGACCTGGGGGCCCCGGTGCACAACAAGGTGACCCTGAGCCAGCAGAGCAGGGCTGCAGCAATGAGGAAAATCAGATCCTGGCCAGGACCCACGGGGGCTCAGCTGGCTGAGATACAGACAGGATCATCCCACTCTGCTCAGCACCTGCCGGGCTGCCCCTGGAGGGCTGTGTCCAGTTCTGGTCCCCACAATTCAGAAAGCGGTGGCCAGACTGAAAAGAGTCCAAAGGTGGCCTGTAGGACCTGCCCTGTGAGTATTTAGTGAAAGCAAAAGGTCTTTTCACTCTGGAGAAGTGAAGGTTCTCAGGGCAGCTTATCACAGTTTTGTAGTACTTTAAAAACCAAGCAAACTCACGTTTTCAGGGTGTCCTGACTGCTGTAGGTAATCATCCTTGATTGAAATGACCCACCTCCTTATGCCTCAGTGTGCTAGGAAATACCTGCAAAGTGGAGTTATGTTAKCTAAAGAATCAATGGGGTAAGAAATAAACTAATCTGTGCTTGAGATGTGAGAGAGGTAAAGGAAACATCTAAAATTGAGCTAAGCAATTAATTAATCACTCATGTGGATGGACCATTAGAGGTACTGCTCCTATTTATTTCCTTTTTTTTTAGTAAAAGAGAATTCGCCTTTTTCATTAATTAAGTTGCCTGTGGAAGCAGAGCCAGCCTGGAGCTGCTTGTGGCTTGGAGAGGGCACACGAGAGCTGTGGCTGGCACTTGAGGTGGCTCAGTAAGGAAATCAATTTATGCACTGGCAGTGCTGGAGAAAGCAGCAGTGCCTACATCAGGCCAGGGAGACTTTCACCCACATCAGCTTGGGTTTTGCCAGGAGCCTGTGTGCCTTCACCCCTGGTGCTGCACTGGGAGCTGCTGGCTCAAGCTGTGCCAAGGGAGATACAGGCTGGATATTAGGAAAAAGCTTTTCACAGAAAGAGTGATAAAATACTGGAATGATYTGCCCAGGGAGGTGATGGAGTCACCGCCCCTGGATGTGTTTAAAAGAAGACTGGATGTGGCACTTGGTGCTATGATCTAGCTGAGGTGTTAGAACATGGGTTGGACTCGATGATCTTAAAGGTCTCTTCCAATCCAGAAATTCTGTGATTCTGTGATGGGTGAGCAGTGGAAGGAGGGCAGCTCCAGGGGACAGGGCTGCAGCCATGGTCACAGGAGTGGACTGGGGACACAGTATGAGCTGGGGACAGGTGGTGAGGTGTGCCTAAAGCAGCCACTGCAGCTCACCCTCGCAGCTCCCAGCTGAATGCAGGTGGCTTGGCTGGAGGCAGAGGGGAGGTGTGGTGGCATGTTCCCTTCATGCCTGTGGAAGAGAAGAGGGTCTGTGTGGGGAAAGACACTGACACTGAGCTTGGAAACACAAGACTCTTAAGTCAGAAACACAACTTAATAACACAACAATAAAATAAATGCAATTTTATAAAAGAACCCTGACAGAGTCCAAAACACCCTGTTGGTTAGGGTGGTGGTAGCAGTCCAGATGAAGCAGTCTTGTTGAAGCAGTGATCCCATAGAAAGATCTTACAGCTCCTGTCCTCTGGGAATCCAGTCAGTGACTGTGCTGTCCCAATCCCCAGATTATATCCAGGTGGGAATGCTTGGCTCCTCCCCACTGGGCAGAGCATCTCACAGTGGGCTGATATCATTCTATGAGTCACACAATGGGTCCTTGATTGCCCATTAAGCAGAGACAGCTCCCAAAGGGAGCTGTGAGCCATGGGCAGGGCATTGATGGGCCATTAACAGCAGATAGTCCTGAGGGAGGGGGCAGGGAAACACTGCCCCACCTGGTTTGAATAGCTCATGGAGATGGTGATAGAATACAGACTTTGGGCACATCTTATATTGCAACCTAGGACACATGCCAAAGATAAATGTACTGGGGTTTTCCCTTTGATTACACAACRTTCAATTATCTTGGAATTAACTTTTTTTCCCTTTTCCCACATGTGGTTTCCTCTTAGTATTCTTACATTTCTCTCCCTTGTGGCATCCCTACCCCTGTGGATAGCCTTCCAGAAGAAAATTTGGGTCAGAAGTTCAAATCAACGTTTTCTATTTAATATAAATATTTAGGTTATAGCTCCATCTTCTCTCCAGCTCTTTGTCTAAACACTGTTCAACTCATGCATTACTTTATTTCTGGTAAAATTTCTCCAAGACCCTTTTGTGTTGAATTCTATCTTCTAKGTGTTGGAAGYRATGCCATTGCTTAGGCTGCTTCAAAACAGACATTTACTAATTTTAGGGCATGATAGATAAAATCCAGTTCAAGTTTTTACATCAATGTACTTGCAAAGAAGCTGTGGAAGGTGGGGSTGATTTTGTACCACATTGAGAAAAGGTGCAGGAATAAAAACTGACTGCCAGGTACTGAGAATGTTCATATGTTGTGCTTTGGGAGGTTGCTTTTAAGATACATCTTAGTTATTCCAAACTTGCTGAATAACAAGTGGACAGAGATAGCTGTGGATTTTTTCAGTTGTAATCAGGATAAATAATCCATTAATTTTTCTTAAAATGAATATAAAAGTGGGGACCTAAAATATRTGTAGAAATATAACAATAAAAATGCCTTTATTCTTTAACAGATGCTCCCATAAAGCATTCCATTCTATCCAATATTGTCCTGTCTTTTTTTTTTTAAACAAAAAAGCCCTATAAAATTAAACATCTACCAGTAATATCTTCTATTGTGGCTATATATTGAACTTAAAACAGACAATAGTTTGCCTAAACACTATTGTTTATCAAAAAAATGTCTTAGAATGAAGTCTGGAAATTGCAGACACCATATTTTATTATTTGTCWTGTTTTTCAATGTTCTTTGCCAAGTGAATTTACTAAATGCCCACTATCCCTGGTGCACACTGAAATCCCCTAATAAGATGAAATTATTTTTGCATTATTTAGTTCATATCCACTGAGCACTTTAAAAATGATCAAGAGACTGCTTTTAAATTTGCAAGCTATTTAAATAGCAACTATGTAGGGCAATATCCTTTCCACTGAATCAGTTCCATTACTTTGCTTGGGTAGCATAAAAGAGTGAGCCTCTGGCAGCATCTGTCCAGCTGGGAGTATTCCTGATGAAAGGGAAATTTCAGCTGGAATGTGGTTTGTTTACCCACCTTCTTTACCAATCAGTCACACCGAAGCAGACGTGAAAAGTGAGGAGAGACAGAAGAGTGCAGCTGCTCRGTGCTCGTTTGCATTTGGGGTAGGGTGATGTGAGGGGAGATTTGCCAGCAGAAACAGGGAAAAGTGATGATCATCAAGCCTTAAAGATGTCACTACAAAAGCATCCTGGATTTTGAGTTTTAAAATATATCCTTTGAGGGTAGCAGTCCTTCCTGGACTGCTGGAGCCCCCTGACTCCAGCCCTGCCCCTTGCTGGAGTGGAGAGTGGAGAAGGGACCTCCCCAGCCATAAGCCCACAGCAGAGCCCACAGAGCCCATCACAGCCTGGGCTGGTGCCCAGGGCTCCTGACCTGCTGTCTGGGATGCAGGGGGGGAGTCAGAGGCAGGACTGCTGGGTGCTTTTCTGTAGGATACTGCTGGTGTGCCAGAATGGTAATGAGGGATCTCTGGAGTCCAAGACGGCTCTTGAGAACATGCAGTTTATTACATGGGTCRTGGGTAAAAAGGGGGCTTGCTTTAGCTGCCAGCCACAGCTTAAAGCATGCCCCAGAGAGCTTGTGTGTGTGTGTGTGTCAAGTTTTTGTTACAATATTTTATATCTTCTGTGTTGAATATTCTAATTTACAGTAACCAACCAGTACAAGACACAAATCCTACAGAATTTACATACAGGCTGTAAGAGTTACTGCATTACCATATTGTGTTACATTTTAAACCCTAAAATCCACTTCCTAAACCCTTTTCTTCCCTGACACACTGGCAGGGTCCCTCCAAGCTTTGGACCTTTGGCATCCCTTTAGTTTCTAAGAGTATTGTTCAGAGGAGATTCTCCTTCAGCTGGCTGAACCATTGTCTTCTCCAAATATTCAGGAACTAGCTGGCTGGCTTTCATTGCTGTGTCTCTTACCATCTCTGCATTCAAAGAGCCTTCTGCTAAGCATTCATATCTATAAAGTTTTCCTAATAAACTGTCATCATTCCCAACCTTTTTCTACTACCTGATAGGCAAAAAAAAAAAAAAAAGTAAAGCCTCCCTTTTTTTTATAGAAGCTCCTTGTGGACAAACAGTGATGGCTCCTCCAGCAGAGCAGCCAGCCTTTTCTGGCTTTGCAGGATTCTCTGTTGAGAAGAAACCTGCAGCTCCACCACTGATGCTGCTCCCTCTCATTCACAGGTGCCAGCTGCTACCCCTTCCTCCTGAGTGATCTAGGTGCTGTCTAGCACGAGACACCATCTGGAACTGCATGTGATCCATCAGATCCACAGCCATCAATTCCAATTAGCAGGTGGTGTTACCATTTGGAAGGCATAAAGTCGTGGCCACTTCATACAGAGTAGATTGCTTCTCACTTTTTACAGTGCCAGAAGCTTCCAGCAAGAGTGTTTGTTACATGGAATTACAGTGTTAAAATACCTTATCTATTTTTGTCCCAGAAACTGAATTCTTAAGTCTTAATCTGAAAGATACCCAAAGCTCTTTGTATCTGTAGGAGCCAAGAATCTCAGCAGCTACAAGAAAAAAAAGCTTTCTGTTCTGCTGAACTCTGAAAGTCTAAAAAATGTTCTTTTACAGCACACACCAGAAAAGGAAGACCTGATGGTCATCTCCTTGCCCCAAAACCTTAGCACTGGGGTTTGCACTTGGCAGGAGCYGTTTCTGAGGATGTCTGAACCCACATTTGCCCCACACCAGCCCAGGGTGCCCATTTCTGACTGCACAGCCTCATCTTCTTTGGGCTGTCAAGCCATAGAAGGAGAGAAAGTTGATATCTGGTTAGTGGAATTATGTGAGTCTCCAAAACCATTGCCATCCTTCTAACTCAAAGCATCTTTTGAGAGCTCTTTTATTTTAAAATCCAGCTTCAGTTGCTCTCAAGAGACTTGGACACCAATTGCCTCAACTGCAGTTCTTTCAGCAATTACTGCTGGCATTATTTGCTCTTAAATGGTGATTAATTGTTTTCTTCCTGTGATTTTTCACATTTTAARTATAGTGAAGGTTATTTGTTTGTATGATCACAGATGTTGCACATCTTCTCAAGCTCACTGGCTTCTACCACAGTGTGTTAACTATATAAATCCTAGAAATTACCTTCAAGAAAAGCAAAATCTATGGAGAAAAAACAACCATTACTGCTGTAAAACTAATCATACCTGGAGAACATGGCTGGGTTAATGGTTGGACTTGATGATCCTTAATTATTCTATGATACCTTACAGTTACTGCTAGCATCTGAACTAAGAAGTCATAAATAAATATTCATAGTTGTTCTAGCATTGTTTTTCTTCTCARACTTGTTGGTAATGAGTTGGTTTTATTACTTTGCCCAAGTAAATTTTGCCTGATGTCTGTACCTCCATCTGTGAAGCTTCATTGACATTATCTGAGGAAAATAGGAGCAGATGGGAAACATTTTAGCTCCATAGTCAGTGAGCACAAGATTAAAAGAAAGGCCATGGTACATTTTTAGTAAAGGAGGTGATTACACATGGAGCACTCCTTTGCTGTCTGAGAAGCCRTGTAATTTACAGGGCAATCTGGACTTCCCTGGTCAGCTGGTTTAAAAAATAAATTCTCAATTCTGTTGTCACTTATTCTCCTTCCAGGCAATTCAGGGAGTCCTTGACAATCAAAATCAGCTTTCTGTTTTATTACATATTAACACTGGAAGTTGTTGCACCTGGAATTGATGAACCCCTTGTTTAATATGTTAGAGGAGTCATGTGCAGCTGTTCTTCCCCCAAGTGATTCATTACCACGTGTGAGAAATGCTTCCTATATTACACAGTAGCTGAATGAGTTTCCTGTTTGCCATTCAACCTTCTAACAATTAAAAAATATAATTTAAGAAACTATTAAGCATCAAAATTAGGTCAGAGTGCCAACAAACCCAGAAGTTATCACAAAAGAGCTTTCAGTATTTCAGTAAAGAGTGTGATGGAGACATGCCAGTGGAGTTTCCCCAGATGTATTATTTACTACAAATAGACCTGTTCACAGACAAACATTATTAAAAAAAACCAAAAACAACCCTACCAAAATGTACACACTGCAGTGGGGGGTGATAAATGTTTCACAYACAGCATAAGAAGTTTAAGCCCTCAACAGAACATGTCTCAGTCATGAAAGTGGAAAAAATTCTSTTCTGTTTGTAGCTTTTCCACAGGTATCCTATAGCACCTTGGACCASGTGTTTTATTTCTCTGGAGGGAAAGTCAAAAGTGTATCCAGTAGATTTGCCAGTTGCTGTATTCAGAAGGATGAGGGATGGCTAATCAAGCACCTTGTGCTGTAAAAGCAGTGATGCTGTTATATGACAGTGTAAGATCTAAGCTTTAACTGCTCTTTAAAAAGTCACCCTCCCCTCCTGTCATCCCTGCCTGTTCACCCCATGGGTCTCTTCCTACTGCTGTGATGGGGGCCAGGTGAAAGCTGGCCCAGAGGACAAACAAAATGAGCCAGATCTATGAAATGAGCCAGTGCCCTCAGGGTCTGGGGTGACGTGGTGTGACACAAAGCAGGTGATGGAATATGTACACAAAGAATATGGGAAAGAKGGGGGATTGTGATTCCCAAGATAGGCAGAGGCTAAATTGGCACCAGGTCACTGTAAAACCACACATTCATGTTGCTTATGTTTAGTGTGTTTTTTCAACTATTCTTTTTATATCAACACAGTGATACCAAAAAGTGGAAAATTCCACTGYTATGTATAATTTAGTTGGGGAAATGCAGTGTCCTTTGTTCAGTAAAGGCTGCATTTGCAAGAGGAGTGTTCACAGATATTGCTTTACCTGTAACCTTCTTTTTGGCTGCAGTGCTCTTTATTGGACTCTTAGGAGCTGGGMGTTAGGGAAAAGGCTTTGTGCCTCAATTCTCCTCTCATAAAACAGAACTGACCCTTCTTCATCTCATGGGAACACTGAGAAAATTAACACTTCAAGCAACTGAAGGTTAGAGACGCTGTGGTAATGACAGCTACGAAACATTTCAGYTCCACTTTGCACTGGAATCAGTCTGACTGCAGGCTGAGCTGGACAGACGTGATTCCTCTGGTCAGTGTGCAGCCCACACACCCATTACACAACATCTTTGTGCCATTTTGGGGTTCCCACCAGTGCAGGGTAACTCTGCCCATCTCATCAATGGGAACTTCACAACCTCTGCTGAAGTGAATTYTGCCATTTCAACGTCTCCAGTGCCCTCACAGCTTGGCAGGTGTCTCTCTGGCTGTAATTGATCTTCCTTTGTGTTCATATGCCTCCTTCCAAATCTTAGMAATATTAGTGTGTCTCTATAACTGATTATGTGGAGATTTTCTTACTCAGAATCACAGAATCAGAAAATTAACTGCGTTGGAAAAGAAGTTTGGGACCATCGAGTCCAAACTATGATCTAACACACCTGAATTATAGACAGGTTTGTACAAATAGCTTTAAAATGAATTGAATAAGACCATGTTACCTTGCTTTTTTTTTGGCTTAAAAGAGGGCTAAATACTTAATGTTGTCTGTAAAATCTGTCCATAATGAAATTTTCCAAACCCAAGTCTTTTATGAAAGGAATTTCCAAATTTCACATCCAATATCTTGGATCATTTTAACTGATGYARAAGCTTTAATATGGATCATAATAAAAATACTTATCTATAGTATACCYTCATGGCTTATATGCATTTAATTACCCACAGTTTCCTAAAATGTAAGATTTTAATGGTTACTTAAACTGAAACTCCACCCTATCTTTATATGTTAACATATATTGTATGTTAACATATATTGTATGTTAACATATTGTTTGGGTAATTTGATTTCAAAATCATGTCTTCAGCACTTTTAATAATTTTTCTCTTGGGACATCTGGAAGTAATAAATAAACAGACTTCTCTCTGTAGCCTGGACTGAGAGATAAGTGAAATTACCCTTTATATTATCTGCATATTATCATTTCTGCTGCTGAAAGAAGAAGCATCCTGCCCTACCTGGAGCCCACTTACTTATCTTGTCCTCTAAATATTGCCTGCCCATCTTTAAAAAGAGGAGGTAGACAATCAACATATGGTTCTGGTAGGAATATTAATGCACATGAATGATTGCAATATAAAACAGTGTACACTGTTACATAATCATAAATTTAAAAAAACACATGCATGTATAATCTCACTATAAAGAGTTTCAGGAAGGCATTACCTATTTGGACCTTACTGTGAAGCAGGACTGTCTCATAACTGTTTYGTTCCTTGCTTTTTTCAACTTTATTCAGAAAATTAATAAATTTCAAAAATGCACTTACAAATGTAAGAGAAGCCTCTGTTAAGAGAAGCCTCTGTTATTTGCTTTGGCTCACTGTGAAAAATCCATCACTTGTTTTCTGGCAAAAAAAAAAATAAAAAGAACAAGCCATAAGAATACTTTTGAAGCTCTTGTTAAAGCTTGTTCAAAGCATACCCAAGGTCAGAGCTGAGAGGAGAGGCATACACAGCTTCTTTAGCTCTCAATATCCTTCATATTTCTGAGTATGCAAGGATTTACTCACAGCTTTGAAGTCTTACAAAAACATGATAATACAGGTAGTATGAACACATTTTAATAATTTAAATCAGTCATGCTTTAGTATACAAATAATATCCCTTTAGTATCCTTTTTTTTTTTATTAGGAACAGGAGGAAGTACCAGGAATTTCTACCCACATTTTTTCTCATAATGAAAATATCTTGCCTTTCCTCCTATGGCACAACTGGGTCCTCCACAACACTTRGCAACTGTTTTCACAGAAGAAAATGAGAACTGGTCATAGACTTCTGCTTTCTGTTATATTCATGTAGAAATAGTTAGTATTGAAAAAGAGAAGCATCAAGTTCTAACCTTGACAACAAACAAAGCTGAAGACAGGTGGGCAGTCTTCAAATTTAAATACTCCTGTTCATAAAGCAACACCAAATGCTTTCACAGCAAACATTTCTGAACCAAACCTCTTCTGGAAGAACAAAAAAAATCTGATTATAATTCCTCATTCTCCTTTCCCTTTTCTGTCTTCTGACAGATACTCAGCGATGACTGGAAAATATTCATCAGCTTTCAGGTATGACAAGCTCCCCAGGACTCCACTTTCCCACTATGAGGAAGAAGGAAATGAATATATATAAACTCACACATTGATAAGCTTCTCAGTAGCTTTCCCTGAGTGGTCATGCTCAGCATTKGCTGTTTCATATGCTGATTTTTAAGAATGATTAAAATGTTTGTAATAGTCCTTTCAAGAATGTGTAGAAATAGAACGCTGCATTTCCTGTTGTGCAGACAATTTACTGTTGAAGAAATATAAGAAAATTCAGTAAAAGATACTGACATTTCCTAATGAAAAAAAAGTAAATTTGCATATATTTAACCATGGAAATGGCACTATTTTCTTTTTCCCTTTTTACTGGGAAGGGTTTTTCACTTAAAGCCAATAGAATCAGTCTGGAACAAGTTTGTTGTTGTTGTTTTCTTTATTATTTTCCCCACAGGCAGTCCAAAAGAAAAGGGTGAATCCAGAAAAATGCTGGAAAAGATTATGTGATATATATCTCTTTGCTCTCTTTCTTACCATTGTTGAAGGTTAAATAAATCTCGGGTAGATTATGAGCTATTTTATCAATTTCACACCACACATTAAAATAATTTAAATAATATAAAAAAAAGCAGAACACCCCCCCCTTTTTTTTTTTTTCCAGAAGTTGTGAATACAGTGATCATGTAAGATTTTCCAAATTATTTACTGCGTTCTTGGAAAAGAAGTTAAGCTTTACAAAAATAACCTTTCTCATTCCCCTTTTCCAATTTCTCTGGGTACACAGAAAATGATTATTTTATGCTCACTGGTTCAAAAGTAAAAAGGAAGGAACAAAACTCAAAAGGCAAARGAAATTGTGACAGTAATAGTACTATGTTAATTTCTACTGAAACACTGTATATAAGATCAAACAAATGCAAATTTGAAGTGTGAAGATGACAGGTGAATAGATTAAAAAACAACAACAACAACAAAACCCAACAAAACCATTCAGTCTCATTATTGCTCAAATATTTTGCTCTGATTTAAAATCTACAGAACTTTTCCACTGCGTCATTAGCACCAAATCTTGGGGGGTTTGGTTTAACTTTTAGAATGCAACTAAGTAAACAACATTTTACAGTGAACATCATTTTTTCATAGGAACCTTAGAAAGATGAATTCAGCATGAATTCCAGCTAAAGAGATATCTATTTAGTGTAGCACAGGGCCACYAATAAAAGTTCCTTAGGGGATGAATCTAGCAGAAAACTTCAACTGATCTTCATGGCTACTCACTGAGTAAAAGCCAAATTCTTGGATTGGGTTAAAAAATCTGCTTCACTCCTTCTTTTAGTTTGTTCAAGCTTTGAAAATCCCAGAATATAAACTTTTGTACTGATTTCCCATGGTAACTTTTCCTTTAGAAAAGTTTTAGAAACTGTGACTTAGCCCACACAAGGAAGCTCTTTGGTCTCCATATCAGTTGATTACAGAACTTCCACTACTGGCTCTTAAACATAGTTTCATTTTGCTTTTTGGAGGAACAACGTGGCATATTAGGCTTCCAAAAGAAACAAGTTCAAACTTTTCTTTCAAAACCCATGAATGAAAATTGACCATTTTTGTAAAAAAACTAATAGCCCCTTTTCAATTGTTTAAAAGGAAATTTATTTCAAATTTCTCTCCAATAGCTTACCTTCTTTTCTAGTTGGATGAATCAAAAYATTTTTTCAGGCTTAGGTTCTCATTTTCTCCTTTGAGTATCAAAAACTTCAGCACTATTCATTTGGCAAACTCATACAAGTATTTTCTAAACTGCTGARTAATTTCAAATTATAAACAAGTTCWGAGGAAATTAAAATATTTTTGTGATATCTCTGCAAGCAATAAGACAATGTTCACTACACATTCTAAAGGAATTCAGACTCTTCATCATGCTACAGATTTACCTGCTATTTGTTTCACTGAGGTAAAAGCAAGTGGTTAAATGGAAATTAACTTTTCAAGTGCAGCCATGTGATAAGAAATGCAGGAAATTATGTGGGATTTCATTTCACTGGAGTGACATTATCTCAGCAGATACATTAATCTCAGRAGATGGATTCTGGTCTATTGACACTGTTAACTCCTATTTGTTTCACAGCAAAGCAATGCATCACTCTTGCAGGGAGCCAGTGGCCAGCTAGTGATTATTTGGAAGGAGCCTTGTTATCTCCAATCCTGGTTTTATTTTGTGTAAGCTTATGTAGTGTGTCATCAGCAGCGACAAGCTTCTCAGAATATTGCYAACTCCTTCATTTTCACCCAGAAAAGAACAAATACTCTTCTACAGTCAGCATTTTGACTTAATCCCAAATGGTGACGGGAGCCTATGACAAGTGCAAGTGCAGACAAAAAGTAGGCAAAAGTACTAAACTTTATGTAATGTTAGACTTAATGCCAAACTTTTAAACTCATGACACCATTTTGCAAAACTTGCAAGAATTTTATGTCCAAATTCTGCTTTATTTTTGCAGCTAKCATTCATTCATTCATTGAAAATGTGAGTTTTCTGCAAGAGGGGAGTGCTGCTCAAATGCTCAAACAGGTATGTATGGTCTTTAGTTTCTGCAGGTGCAGGGAAAACTTCAAATTGCCTGAATCTCTTCCAAGAAATATTGAGCCTTACCACCATCTCATCCACTGTTTACATCTTCCAGGTTGTAAAAGCAGCACACTCTGGTTTTTGCACCATACAAGTGTGGTGCATTGGGACATTTTCTGAGATGCTTTGCTGATGGCCAGCTAAGACTGCTGGCCAAATGTGCAAGAGGAATAGAAAACAGGAATAGCTGCCATCCCTGTAGGAGGACACGTGGAACTAACACACCTTGCTCCCTCTCTCCATCCAGGTCTGCAAATGCTCTCTCAGCCTGGAAGGGTGTGGATAATGCTGTTGRAGAGGGGCCATGGTTAAAACAGGTACCTCACCCCTAACTCAGCACCTCTGGCAGGGTGTTKTGTCCCTCCATCCTTTTTGCACTTGTGTTCTCACACATCCTTTCAAGCACGTGGGACTGTCCTGTGCAGGGCCAGGAGTTGGACTCAGTGATCCTTGGAGCCCTTTCCAGCTCAGGATATTCTATACTTCTCTGGTTCTATCCTAATACCCTGATGCTGGGGCACTGCTTTAGTGCCAATCAGTGTGGTTGGCAGGGAAAACAGACTGAGTGCCCTGCAGCACCCTTGGGAYTGACTGTCATTCTGGTGATGAAGTGTCTCAGGGCAAAAGAATTTAGTAAACYAGAAATACAAATAATTAATAAGTCTTTGAACCTTAGGAGAATTATGAAGCTTGCATATTTGGGGATATGAAAGGATAAAGTGTGGTTTTTTTTTCCCTGAAGAGATAACTGAATAATAAGTTACTGAAACTGTAGAGGACTGTTTTGCCTTCTTGTTACTTAAGTGACCTTCTAAAAATTATGTGTCTTGATAGTGCTTCCACTTGCTGCTCTTCTGATAAGGGCAGTATGCCTGGAACTGTAATTAGGAGAAAGAATATCCTAAAATAAGCAGTATACTGCCTTTCCAATAAATAGCTAAAGCAGATCTGTATGATTAATGAGAAACATTCCCAAATATATGTCTTGCTCTCTACTGATAAATACAAATGCATGGATACACACTCAGCAGTATGCATAACAGCAGTGCAAATGACTTCAAACACAATTTTAAATATGCATGTTATGTAAGTATTTGCAAAGATGCAATATTTGTAGACATAAGATCTAGTTCTTTTTAAGGTAAATAGCCCTTCTTACAAAGTTCAGCCAGTCAAAYGTGCATGCCAATTTTCTGCCTTTAAAAGGCTGCAGTTCCAGGGTGGATACTCAGCCTGACAATTTCATTTTGGCATTGCTTGGAAATCGGGTCTTTCCAAACAGCCACCTGTGCCTCTTGCCTGAGAAAACCCACAGACAAGATCTTCAAAGGTCTCTCTCCTTCCTGTCCTATTGGGGCAGGCAGCCTGAGGTCAGACAGTCCTCACACCTCTTAAAGTTTCATTGAAACCATTTGCTTCCTAAATGATTTTTAAAGCAGTTTAATTTGGTTGATTAGGAAGAAAATAAAAATGCAGTTTGGCTGTTTGTTAGGAGAAAAAGGAGAATAACTGCAGTGGCTCCAGCAGCAAATCTTTYATGCAGAAAGCTATTACTCTGTTTAATGCACTAGGACATGGTCTTCTCCTTCCCTCTCTCCCCTCTCACAGAAGCAAGAAGGATGGATAAAAAAGAGAGGAAAGCATTTGACAATATTAATTTTAGAAGCAAAAAAGCATCCATTTGGACCTTCTCATTCTTGTATCACTTGATTAGCAAAATAAATCAGGTGACCCAGTTAGACAGGGTGCTGGGTTAMGTTATTGGATCCATACTCATATGGAAATTTCTTAATACCATTTTGACGAGATGAAAAGCTTTCAAAGTGTAGCAAATGTAATTCATACCCACTTGAATGCTTTTGCACTGTCACTCAAATGAAAAGCATCTTCACTGCAAATAAGATTCACATTTCCAATTCTTAATTTTTCATTTGAGGTTGGTTTAGTCTGGAMGTTGTCTTCCTGATAACAGGGCTGGCACATGCATCCACTCCTCTGGTGGTAAATTATGCTGTGAAGTAACCTTTTGAATGCTGTGTCAATATGCTGAGCACTGCTTTTATCTGGTCATAGTGTCAGAYTCAGTCCTCTTTGAAGCTGGATCTACTCCACAAGGTTGAGTTATGGCTCAGCAAAAGTCAAGGACTGATCCTCTAAAAGAACTGTAGTTGCCATAGTTGTAGTTGTTTATTATTAGAACTGGGCCCATAGCACAAATAATCCTCTTTATAACTGGGCTCATTTGCTTTCACCATTTTTGACAYTGTGCAGGGTAAAATTTAACCTCATACCACATTAAGTAGTTTCTTTTTGTTCTGTAAGGAAGGTTCAATGGATAATTTATTGTGAACATGATCATTATATATTGTATCCTGTTGAAAAATGCTATCTGCTTTTTGAATTGTTTAAGGGAATCAAGACTGGCTTCCTGAAGTTTCTTCCAGAATCTACAGTATTTTGTGAAATGTGCCCTGAAATGTGTATTGAAAATAATTTTCAGTGCAGTYCAAGAGAAAAGATGCCTGCTGGCATACTCCAGGAATTCTGGAATCACCCTGCTTGTTYTGTAGCTTTCTTTCTCCAGCTGTTGTCTTCCTCATCTCTTAGCAGGCAATGTTCTGCTGGCATGGTAAAGCCTGAGTAAAAGAGAATATGTATCAAAGACTGAAGAAGRTTTATAGTAATTTATTTGTTTTTRTTGATAAGAGACTACAGATATCYGCTTTACATGTTTACYTTCTTTGTATAAACAAGAATRATACCAGTTTAGATGGTTTCTATTTTTGCACTTGTTTAAAAAAACTAAACTGATGTATACACTCATTTGGAAGCTTCTGGARTAGCTTTGGTAGAATTTATTTGGGTTTAGCTTGTACCAGTGTAAACAGCAGCTAATATGCATAATTATCACTGGTATATATAGATTTCCTGGGTTTATTYGAAGCAAAACTGCTAAAATTGCACTGTGAAATAAATCACACTGTATTCCAGGATAAAGAAAGCATTTCAGATAGGGAAATTTAACTAGCAAAAAGAAAACAACGTACTTCTTTTGACCATGCTGGTTGCTCACTAAAAATGCATCCCTATCTGGGGAAYTGATGAACAAGCAGGAAAACTTGTGCCTGTGGGATCAGGCAGAGGGCACAGGGCTCCTGCTGCCCAAAGGAGCCTGCAAAGTGCCTGGATTGAAGTAGGGAATGCTCCTTGGGAGGGAGAAGGATAGGTTGTGGTTTGCTTTTTAATCCTTAGGTAAATTCAATGTCAATCTAGGCACTAAATTGTCTGCTTTAAGAAAGGAAACTCCAGCAACAATTTGGTCCTCTCTGGCAGGGCTGTGACCAAGCAAATCTCTGCAAAGTAGAGCAAGCTGCACTGCTGGCAGTACTGAGGAGGTACTGAAGAGTTCTGGATGATGGATGATGCTCACTTGGCTTCAGAATCTGGGAGAAAACTCAGGTTTAAACAAAGTTGCTTTATGGAAAGATATTTATGTTATTATATATATAATGTTAATATATATATTTATGCCACTATTCAGGGAGAAAGAAAAGCACCAGTTAGCTGGAGACAAGTATGGGAGACAATGGCAAGAAAAAAAGAAAATATTTTTGGGGAGTTTCTTTTCTTCTTTTTTTTTTTTTTTTTGGTGTGTGTGCCTTGAGCATTGGAGTTCCTTATTCTTTCTCTGAGCAATGGCATGGCTACAATTGAAAAGGAGGGGTAGACAGTCTCTGGTGAGATTTTTTTTTTTCTTTAAATTTATTGCACTACATTTCAGACCTGCCTTACAGCAAAACTGCCTGTACCACTTTTCTGTGCCAACTTCCAGCACTCAAAGCACACTTTCTGGTTTGACAAAATACTGAAGTTTGAGAAAGTATAAAATAAGTAGGAAAAAGATTCTGAGAGCCACATTAAGCTTCAGATAACTTTCACTTACTCAGTGATTACATATTCTGCATTTAAATAGCMTTTAAAATTCTTTTACATTGGTAATGTGTATGACTATGAGGCAAGTCAGTACTGCTCTTGGCAGCAACCTGAATTTGGAGTTGATCAGTCAGGCAACACACACCAGGGCAGTGACTGTCCCTCTGTGCTGGGCACTGCTGAGGCCCCACCTCAAATCCTGGGTTCAGTTTTGGGCCTGTCATTCCAAGAAAAACATCAAAGGCTGGAGTTTGTCCAGAGAAGGGCAACGGAGCTGGGAATGGTCTCGAGCACAACCCTGATGAGGAGCAGCAGAGGGAGCTGGGAGTGTTCAGYCTGGAGAAGAGGAGGTTCAGGAAGGTCCTTACTGCTCTCTAGAACTCCCTGAAAGGAGGCTGTAGCAAAGGAGGTCAGTCTTTCCTCCCAGGTAACAAGAGATAGAACAAGARGAAATAGCCTCAAGTTGTGCCAGGCAAGGTTTAGATTGGACATTAGGAAAAAGGTCTTGACTGAAAGGGTGGAAGTGGTGGAGTTRCCAGCCCTGCAGGTGTTCAAAAGACATGCAGGTGTGGCATCTGGGGATGTGGTTTAGKGGTGAACAAAGTGGTGCTGGGTTAATGATTGGACTTGATGATATTAGAGGTCTTTTCCAATCTCAAATAGTCCACATCTCATTTGGGCAGTTGTTTCAGGGTAGTAAAGCTCACGACCATGGCTCACTCTCAGCTAACAGATTTTTGACAAGAGGCACAGACAGCCAATAAACAGATCACATTCAAGATGACCAAAGACTTGTAAAACATCAGAATGAAGGGGATTACCCACAGTGCCCTGGTTAAGTCCCTTCTTCTCCTTTCTTCCAAATTTCTCCACAGAATATGAGTTGATTTCAAGCCAGAGAACTGACCTCTYAAATCCTGAGAACACAAACACTTACTTAGAGGCTCCTACTGGTCCTATGGACTAGGTATGCCTCTGACAAAATATATCTCAGAGCCTTCCTTACGCTGTTTGGTGACGTTCCTTGTGATGACTACACCACCATTCTATTTGTTACAAAGCCCTAATGAAAGAGAAATACAGTTGGGAACAACAATTGATCAGWAGCAAACTGAAGCATTGAGAACTTCTGAAAAAGAGACAAGAAAAGAAACTCAGTGCCCCCAAAATATGAATCAAACATTACCTTTATTGTATCTGTTTCAAATCATGGCGTAACTAGGCTAAAATAAAAAATRGAATGAAACCATTACTTAGTACAATGAGATCCCAAAACATTGTTTTGAAGCAGATGACAAATCATCTATTTCAGGAGTCTGAAAGTCTATTCAGGACTCTGAAAGAAATGACATTGCTCTGAAATAYACCCAAATGATCAGCTCACTGATTAGACTAATGGAGAAGAGTAGAAACCTTTTGTCATTTCAGTATAGTGAGGAGAAGCTGGGCTTTTCTGCTGTGTGGGAGGCAACATGTTACTGGTGGGCTGGGAAGGCATGTGGCCATACAAAAGGGCAGTCTACAGAGTTTTTCAGATATGTGCGCTGCAGAGCACAGTGTTTGCCTTACACATAAGTCATTAACTCTGCTCTACACATATGATACAGTGAGTAGTTTATGAAATGAAAGGGCTGCTTTCAGCATGTCAGGTAYGGCTTGTGGTAGGATGGCAAGGGTGGCACAGAGCTTAAAATCTTGGTYCTGAGGGTAGGTGTGATGGCTTTGTTTAGCTTAGTGACATGCTCAGGTACCTTGGGGCAGCCAGCTGGACACTGGCACAGTGCAGGGACATCCACRTTGCAACTGGACATGATTCAAATACCCATGTCCTGTTCCTCCACCCAGAGGACCAGCTGAAGTCCCAAAATCAAGCCAGACCATTGGTGTGGTTGATCAGGAGTGAAGACCTGGACCTGAACCTGAGAGTTCCTTGCTGTAACATTGCAGTGCCTAGAGCAGTACCCAGACAAGTCTCTGCAGTGACTGGAGGGACTCTGGCATCTCTGAGCCATTCAGAGCAGGATCTCATGCACACAGAACAGGGCAGGTGCCTTGAAACTGYTGTGTGAATACCTCCATTCAAGTGYCATAAGCCATAAGCTGTTCCAGCACCTACAGCTCCAAACAGCTCTACAGCTGTTGAGGGAATTTCTGCTTTCCTCAGTGCAGCAGCCAATGGACAGATTTTCCTCAGAAGTGCAAGCCTCATTTCACAAGCTCCTCCTCACCAACGAGAAACTCTGGGAGCCTGAAGGGGCAGCAAATGAGCCTTCTCTTTCGAGTCTGTTAACATCTAGGTTTGTGCTAGCCCTGCTCAGTGAATTCTGGAGTTTCCAGCTACYCTGAAGCCCAGACAGCTTCACCTGTGCCAGTGGTGCTTCTGTTGTGTCTGACCCTAAATCCCTGCAGCTACACAGGAAAGTAATTTAGTRAGTGTTAAGATTCTGTATATCCACAAGGTCTGGGAGATTGTTTATGGAAAAGCTCCACTGCTGCACACCTATTCTCCAAAATATTTCCAAAGTATGTGTGAAGGTCTGGGGATAAATTCAAAGTGTGTTCAGGTCTGACATGTGTCTGGAAAGTTGTCTAGAAACTACTTGATGGCTGTAATTGCTTAGTGGTGCCATGAGTCCAGGGCTATTTCTGAAACACTCAGGTACAGAATATGGAGAGAGAGTGTAGCTTCCAGCAATTTTTTCTTTGGRAAAGCTGTTTTGTAAGAGACTCATTGTTTTCCCTGCTGTCCACACACTGGAACTCCTGCACCCCAGGTTACCCTGTGTTTTGTTGTGCTAACAATGCTACATATAAGGTTGCATTTTAACATTAATTATTGCAGCTGTACATGTATGCTTTTATGTGTCAGGATTAAAAAGAGCCCTAGAAAAGTCCCACAGAGAGGCAGTCCACATGCTAGGGATACGTGGTTGGGGTAAAGGAGTATGAAGAAAATTAGTAATAATTAACTAACCTAAAGAAATTTCATTTGCATTTCACACAGAACTAYTGTGCTTTCAAAGAAAGCTAAAATTCTGGATGAACTATTCTTGCTGTGGCAAAACACTGATTAAACCCAACTATTTCTGGAAGGCCTGGGCTAAACRGGTAATCTAATGCCTGCTAACTCCTTGTGAAGATGACAAAGAAGGAGAGTTCATGKCACAAAAGCATCTTTGGATTGCTGCACTTGCCTTGAAAAGCCAGTATCACAGCACAGCAGCACAAGAAGCAAGTGGGCAACAAGAATAGACAAAAAAGCAGAAATAATGGAAAGGGCCTCACATGTGGCAGGAATTGGGATGAGGACACCTAGCAAGGAAGGGAGTTGTCAGAACGAGTAAGTAGAGTAAATACTTTCATTTTGAGTGTGGTCAAGTCCAGTTTAAATCYAGTGAAGCCTCCCTGCCCAGAAGCCCAAGCTGGCACTGGCAGATAGGCAATACAGCTTCAGGGTGAAACGTGCGTGGGCTGACACACAGCAAATATATTTTCCTATAATAAGGAAAGGAGATTCATTCATATCCCTTTAGTCTGACAGGGGGGACACTGGTTTTCCTGCTGGGGATTTTTCTCTCTTTGAGGAGCAAAGCTTCTCTCCTGCATGGTTAAGTCTATGTTGCCCCTTAGYTGGAAGGATGCAGCACAATTTATTGCCCACCTTCTCAGTTAGACACTTTCTAAAGACAGGACATGATTTTCTATTTCCCTTGACAGATGTTTTAGCATTTCAGGGAAGACACTCTGAACCCCAACCCAGGTCATCCAAGACCTGGCAGGGGCTGTAGTTATTATTCAAGATGGAGGAGCATGCTCATTAACAAGGCAGCCAGCAAAGAAAAGCTGCTTCATTTCAGTGTTTGTGTGTCTGCATAATATTAAGTAGCACTCCAAACTATACTGGAAGCCTTCATCATGCCAGTTAGGCTTTCTGCTCTGATTAGAGAGATTTGTATTCCTCAAGACAGTGAAGTCATGATGATCTTTACTGACTTTTCTTCATAAGTGGTTTTCTTACATTAAGCAGATCCTTGCTTCTGCGAATTTGCCAAAGTACCCTGAGTTTATAATTATTTATCATGAAATGYAGTTGACCTTGTCTACAGGGGATGAGGCCCAGATTCTCCTGGCTTCTGAAGAGGATGATGCTCTCATCCTATGGTTTAGAGCAAAACAAATATATTTCAGTTCCATTAAATCACTCTTCTAGTAAATCTTTCCTGTGAAAAGGAGTTGCTGTGTACACCCCTGAGGCATTTACTCTTTGTGGCAAAACTGATTAAAGACCTTAGTTATGGGATTTTGATTCTGGTGATAGATGAAGAAAAAGGATCTCATTCAGCAGTGGCAACAGACTTCCTCAACTGGCATTATTTGTGATTAGAAGCAATTCTCTTTTTTTATGTGCTTTTATACTGATGACAGTTTGTATGCTTGTGCTTCCAGAGTTTGTTTATGATCTGTAATGAAAATCTTTTATAAGTCTCTATTCTCTTAYTAATTTTATGGAAATAATTTTATTTAGTCTTTCTCAGTCATAAAGATAAATAAATGAGGAATGGGGTCCTCACAGGTGTATTCCCTAAACGCTTCTGCATCTTCATAATTTCCTTTTTCTTCCTTTGTATTGATATAACAGGATTTCAGMTGGTAAGTGGCCCACTTTTCAAATACCTGTTTAAAACCAAATACAGACACACACTATTGACACTAATTTATGTTTTTCCACAGTGTGCTGAAGCAGCATTCAGTTTGATCATAAAAATGTATTTTTTATCATTTTCCATGCTGTTAATTTTTCTTGCACTAAAAAAAAAATATTCTATATGTGTTTGTTTTTTAGCACACCCTGATTTCAAAGGGACTCAGGGCCTAGACAGTCTGTACAGTGTAGAAAGCTGCTTGGATTTTTCAATACCAGGTTTAAATAGGTCTGCAGCCATTACTCCATAATTTAAATTATAGCACAGGTGCCCTGTAACAGATTTATTTCATTCCAATTAATGTTGAAAATGAACTTATTGTCTTTTCATTTAGTGCAAACAAGTAAAACTGAGTTTGCCTCAATGAGATTTCCTTACAAAATAACATATAACGTTATATTAAACGTGAATAAATGAATAAATGTGAAAGTGGAATGGAATCATTGCACTTTTTCAGCAGTTTAACCTCAAATAGTTATAAGGTGATTTTTTATTTAGTTCAGTTATAAAATATTTATGCAGAAATACTCACAGAGAAGCAACATTTCATTCAAAGACTGGCTGGCARTGAGGGGTAAGTTACGCATTAAAAATAAATTAGAACACAATACTCCTTATACAAACACTGGCAAAAATAGGAGTGCTAAGGACATAATTTTCTAAAAATGTAAATCTGCAACAAGCTCCAGTGGTGCATATACTAAGTGAAGTTTTTTTTTCTACAGCTGCTTATCTGTTATATGCAATTTCTTGCTGTAAGGGGAAACCAGCTGCTAAATCATTCAAATCATCAGCAAGAAGTGCAGTCTTCTGTGCATTTTTCTTTGTTTGTAAGGTATCTCTTTGTGCTGTGACTCACACCACCATTATTTATCCACCTTGCAGTGCTGTGAGGAGCTGCAGGCCAGGATCACAGCCTTTTGTGCAGGCTGTCTTACCTGCAAAAGGGCCCCTCCTGATTCAAATGTGTCACCMAAAGCTCCAGCCTTGGAAAAGCTTAAAGCCATGTAATGAGACCAGCATGGTTAGTGGGAGGCAAGGAAATGTCTTTGATGGTTCAGGCTTTCCTGGGTAGGTGAACTAAGCCAAAAGGAATAGGGGAGAGTAATAACAAATGAAAAAATAATACTAAACCAAGGCTTACTCACAGTCTGGCATCATCAGAAACCCAGAAGGGCCCAGGGCTGGAGATAGAGGATTTCTTTATGAGATATTTTGTTATGGCAAACCCACCGAGCAGTGATCAGACTGAATATTATACAGACCATTTTCTAAAAGTTTAAACCATCCTTCTCCACTTCAAATCAGCCCTGATTTAATAATCTTTTTTTTCTAAAGTCTTTTGATGAGCAAAGGAAATACAGTGCATGTGTACAAAAAAAAAATAAAAAAAGAAACAGAAAGTAACAGAAGAGCAATTTCAGCTTGTAGTTCCCAAACATGGAAACCAGTTATCTGCATCCATTAGAAAGAACCTGATGAAATATTTAACTTGGTAGTACCAAAAATATGTACAGGACATAAGATTTTAGTCTATCACACTCAAAGCTGCACATCCTTTCACTGCACTCCTACAGAGGGGATTATCTGGATATGCTTATAATTTATATAAATCTATATACTCTAAGTAATCTATACACTCTAAGTGAAATTTTCTGTGAAGACTCAAGCAGWTTGGACAAGGTGTTTTTGACTTCTAAATGAGTGGCTATTTTCTACCATTTATTATTAATTTTCACGTGTTAAAACCTTGCAGCAGGTGGATAGTTTTTGGGGTTACTGCAGATGAGGGATGGGCACCATGTGTGATATCAGTAACAGCAGGAAAAGAGGTCTCAGGTCTTCTCCTTCCCAGGCTCTCAATGAAGTTGTCATAGCCCAATATTTTGCAGCTTTCCCCACCAAAGGAATGGAATCCACTGGGTTCTGCCTGGTGATGACCTCTGCACCAAAGCACCTTGTCTCTTACTTCTAAATTGCATGCACTGGGAGTTCTGTGTGATGCATTCATAATTCCTTGTGCTCTGATTTTCTTGGAGACTGTTCAGTCTACATTTTTTAAACACTATTGATTTTGTGTCATGRGATGTCCTATATCAACTCAATGAAAAAGAAAGGAGACATTCAATAATCTTATTCTAATCTTGACAGACCTTATCTATTTGAAATTAAGTATAAGGTCATTCACCCTTTGTTGAGACTGAGTCAGGAGTTCTTTCTTTTGCAAAATGCAAAATATTTCAGGTATGGGACTTAGGTTATCCCTAGACTAATAATGATTCCTTTTTTTCATGTCTCTTATATTAAAATGTTCAGAATATTTTTTTTTCCAATAAGCTTGATGCTTCAGGGGAATTGAAAACAGGCAGTAGCCTGTGATCATCTGCATTATTGTTAAACTAATGGATATTTATTCACGAGGCAAATGGAGGAAAAGGTCACMTGAATTGTCATTTCTGAATCTGTAYTCTGAGATAGTTGCAGTAMCTCCCATGAACTTCTGGGGAAAGTGAACAACTTACTGTCTCAGTCACCTTGGAAGGTATGGAAAATGGTTAAATTAGGTACTGGAAAATGTTTTAGCTGACCAGAGAGTTCTTTGGWTCATAATGGACAGTCATKACTCAYTCTGCTCAGCTTACTGGACATATTGGCATTTTTGTTCCTGTCAGTACAGAGTGTTTCTTACATGCATGTGCACTTGACTTGTATTTCTTGCCTGATCATCTTTTGAGTTCACACAAGATAATGACTCCCATTCATGCAAGAAAATGGCTCCAAAAATATTYTTGTCAAATCTCTTCCCAGTCCCCTTCCCCAACTAATTCCAACCAAAAAGGATGAGGTACAGATAGTAAATAAGGGAGGGCTCTCTCATGCTGCTCTGGGGGGTCTACTGCAGTAGGGAGAGTTAAAATTTTGTTGGTTGCTGCTGACTGTTGTGGTCAGCTCAGCTGAGACCACGCTCTGGCAGTTGATAGGGTCAGCAGCTGGAATATAGCTTGTGAGTCWTTGGGCTGGTATGGGGATTAGTGGTCCAGACAAGTCCAACTTTAAGCAGTAGAACCCTAAGAACCAGAAGTAAACCATGTTTGGATGARCTTTGAAGGGGAAGGAGGGATTTACAGGGAGGCCTCTAAAGACAGGACAAAACCAGCAGGCTGTAGACAGCTCTGCACTGTCTGTATAAACCAGCTACTCCAGCTTTGTTAAAATCTGYAATTAGTGTTGTTTACCTCAAGGGAGTCCCTGGGGGGATGGYTCTTGAGCAGGTGCATTTCCAAGCATCCTTCAGACACCAGAGCACCTGGCTTTGCCAGAGCACTCATGCTGTGTCTCACCATGCAGACCTGGCATTAAAGATGCACCACAGGTTTCTTGCTGTCCTGTTGGTACCTGTAAGGACCAATTTATGGACGGTTGGGGGGCCAAGTCTCAGATTTCCAGCCAGAAAAGAATAATTAAGAGAACTGGAGTAGTTGAAGGAATCAATGGTAATGTCAGGAAGTCACGAGGAGGAATTCTTGGTCAGTGAAAACCAGAGGTGAAGAGTAAAGTTGATGCTTTGGTGGTTACTAGAGATGGTGATAGCTGGTTCTGTCTGGAACAATCCRTGGCACCTGAAATAGGTGAAGGGATCATCCACATCTGGCTGAAGATCACAGCTGAAGGTGATGGAAGTGACTGCAGCTACCAGAAGCAGTGGACTGGGTGGAAGTGACATTATTGGGTAGTCTTGGTTCCGAAGGTGACAGGCTGATTGTGTATCATTGCAATTTATGAAAGTAAAATTTGTTGCATTGAGATTAATGTGTTTGTGTGGGTGAAAAGTGGTGTTGTAAGAGTTGATGAATTCATTCACTTTAGTGCAGATTTCCTCTGTCACTTGTAGATTGATACTTCACCATCTAAAGAGGAAACAAATTCAGCCTCCTTTTTTTTTTAACTGTGGTTTCTCTTACACAACATCCAGAAGAATTACTGAATTCTGTGCTCTCACACTGCTTTGTGTTTAAAGTTACAGGCAGCAGAGGCAATCCATTTTCTTGTTCTTTTGCTAGGAATGATTCAAATTCCCAGTCTTTYTCTTCCTTGCTCACAGTCCAGCACAAGATTCATTTCCCATGAATGCTATCACTGAGAAACAAAAGTGATAGATTTTGGCTACTACTTATCATTTGTGCAGCAGCATACATCCCAAAAGCACTCACTAACAGCTTGGAGGCAGCACTTTTTGTGTGTCCAAGGAGAGAAAACAGAATCACATTTTAGACAGCTGAATCTGTGTCTCTCCCTGTAAAAAGTGTGGAGAATATTGACTTGGTATGAGATCTTGGGGCTGGAGAGGAAGCTCTGCTGAGTTCCCTRATGATTCCAGTTTAATGCAAAGATCTGACAACCTGATCTGAGATTGAAAGCAATAYAGGCACAGAGAGAGGCAGCATTTTACTTGGTTAATTGATTAGATGTGAATTTATGACATCAACACAGCCTGGTAACTTCAGGAAACCAATACTGGTGCCGTGGCTTCAGGTCAAGGAAGAGGAGTGAAGGGGACTCKCTTCTTTGATGATGCAGTGATTGATGGCCAGTGAAAGTCATGGCAGGAGTCTCACTGAAGAGAGGCAGCTCTATCGGCACTTCAATTAGCTCTGTTTATAATTGATGGCATGGCTGGAAATCACTGTGATTCATGACCAATAATATTCATGAAAAGAGTGACTCTTTCATTTCAGGGAAAAAGACCAGGAACTGCTTTAAACTGCACATGACTGTGATTAATTGCTTGGGAAGATAAATGGTGAGTGGGTGCCTGACACCAGTGCTGTTTTGAGATATCTATTCAAAGCCACTTTCAGAGGAACAGGGAAAAGAGGAGAGAATAGCTGTCTGAGCACCCTTGCTTGTCAAATACCTCCCACAGACTCTAAACAGAGCAATAAATTCTGTACAGGTAGTTYAGAATTGCAGCAATGAGTTTTGGTTGGCCAAAATTTTGTTACATTGGCTCTCCAACCTTTTGGCTGCTCTGGGTACATCCAGTATTTTGTTGCATCCACAAGTTTTCCTTTGTGTTCAAAAAATCCCAGACAAAAAAAAAAGTGAGAGGAGGCAAAAAAGAAAGAATGGGTGATAGGAATGTGGAAGAAAGCACAGGACAAAAAGTAGTGCTGAGTGAGTGTCTTCATCTTATTTCCTAGGAGAGCTGGCAAAAGAAGAGGATCTCCGGCTAAGTGGATGGGGTGAAAACCAGCACTGGGCAGTGCACAGCAGGACAAGGTCAGGGCTTCAGCAAAGCTCTACCCAATCAAAGAGCTACAGTCTACAGTCTGAAACTTTTGGGATGGATTTATTTGGAAAATGRGAAAATYCTCATRGRAATGATAACYRACAGAGATGAGAGCACTGTTTAGTCAKCCCAAGAATCTGTGGACTSCTTCTAATCCTATTCAAAGGACATCATCATTTTCAGCTGGTTCTTACCATTTAACTAAAAATCCTTCTGCCCCTCTTTGTGTGTCATGTCCTCATATCACAACTTTAATCTAGTGAGTAAAGCCATCTATTCAAGATTCCTTTCCAGTAACAAATACAAACATTTAACTTTTCATCTCTTCAGCCTCACAACAATCTTGTTTATGAAGTGTTTCAGATGATAAGTTTCAGTTTTTCTGCCAATATTCTAAGACTGGAACATCATGTTTATTAAATTACTCTGCTGGATACAAATATACTAGCTGATAATATCTGTAATTAGTAGGTAGTATCCAGGAGCCTAGGTCATGGACTAGAACTTCATTAGGCTTTGTGTTGTCAAGACAGTGATGACAAAAAAGCTCCTAATGCATTTAAGAGTAGAATATATGAACAGTGAGTTCAAGTGMGGCTATAGTAATGTTTAATTGCTGTTGCTGCTCAGAAAATGAAATATTTTTAAAAGYTGTATTTAATGAAAAGCTACTCTCCTACATTCTTGTCTTCTTTTTCATTAAAGATAGAAAAAGCACTTCTGTGGTTGCAAAATCTGTTCCCTCTCCAGACCTGTGTTTTCCTCTGTAGAACCGGCTTTAAAAATGTACCCTGCATGTCCTAGTAAGAGATGTCTTTAGGATATCCTCTGTATGCTTAGCAAAATCACACATTGAAGCTGCAGCTGTGAGTAAGGATCTAGTTGAATCTGCAGCCTGGAGCTTGCTCTTATTTAAAAGTGATTTTTGTTCCATTGGCTTTTAACATGAACACTGCCAATAAACCATTTGATGCAATCTTCTTTTCAAGAGATATTCCTCTTAAGAGCCCAGGCTGACCCCTATTTCCAGTGGGCTTCTGAGGAGCCAATTGTACTTTACATGGAGCWGCTGAGCTGTGAACCAGCTCTGCTGCTGATGGAGGTGTTGGGAGAAGAGATGATTAGAAAGAAATGAGGGAATTGCCCTCACAAAATGCCAGTGGCTTTAACAAGTTGAAGRTGCTCCACTGACTCAGCTCAAGAATTTTTCATCTTAAGAGAAACTGAGTTGTATGTTATTTTCCATGAACAACTTCATTTGTTCTCTGATGCCATCYTCCTCTCCTGTCTCTTCCAAGTCAGAACAGTAATCTAGTAGACAAAAAGCTACATTAGAAATAGCATTGTGTACACAGATGCCATTTAAGCCATATTTAATAGGCATTTTGTAGCAAATTCAAGTTTTCTTTACTCATGTTTTAGGCTGGGTGGTGAAAACTCTGTTCCAATCATGCATTGTGACACTGTATTTAAATTTGTAAGCCTATAAAGAGCATGGGGTTTTTTGAAACCATATCCTTCATCTCATATTTATACTTTCTTCTTTCTGAAGTTAAACCTCTGGTACTGAAATGGAGTCTTTGGAAATAGTCTCTGCTGATAYTTCTGAAGGCATATATATGTTGGAAATCTTGAGAGAATATCCGCTCTTCTGAGTTTTCAGAGAGGCAAGAAAAATTGCTCCTGCAGCTGAGTAAAAATTCTAGGTCTTGTTTGATGAGGAGTTAAGACAAACACAAATGCTATTTGTCAAATTCAGGATGATTTCCTCACGGCAAACACTAAATGCCCTAGTGTGGTGACCTTAATTACTGGCAGTATCATCAAAGGATGGATTTCAAAAAGAAAAAGAGTTTCAAGAATTCTGCAGTCCYGGCTCCTGTGCCTGCCAGCAAAGCTAATCACTCTTCCCTCCAACCCTGTTCCCTCTGTATTTGCAGTAGGTAGCCCTGCACTTCTCATCTCACCACTGCTTTGACTTCCCTCCTTCACCCAGTTGTTACTCACTTTCCAAAATTAAAGACCCCCTGCAGTCACAAATTGATGTTGAAAGAGTTGTTCCTTTCCCCTAGCTCACTGTTATTGGGTCACAACTTTTTTTAATCCCCTCCTTTTTTTCCCCCTCTGTTTCTCTCTCAGTCACAGTCAAATTCATATAGTGCCCAAAGTCTGATCATCCCCTCATTCACTAGCTCATTGTGAGAGCCAYAAAACCAAACCCAAGTTTATCTGATGTTTATCAGATGTGGTTTTATTTCATCAAATATTCTGATTAGAGAAAAATTTCTTTGTTTAAGTCAAACAGGGCTTAGACCATTTAGTTTTATTAGCCCTCTTGTGTCCAGCAAGCCTAAGTGTATCACAGATGTCACAGTTAATAAGGTATGCTACTGTGGAGATGAAGACAAATGTTATCTGAGAAAATTCCTGTGCATGCAGTAGATAATTTCTTTCAGTTTCTCTAATTTCTGGTACCTACTTATTTTAGTCATGTTGAATTAGGCATTTGGTCATGTATGCAGTTTGGTTAGTGCTTATGTGATTACTCACTGTGAGCCACCAATTTTCTGCTCCACAGATATTCATGTGACTGGAATGCTGTAAGCATCTGCTCCAAGTTTTGCATTATCTCCCATTAGTACAAAAACACTGGTGGACCTCTCAGGCTTAGAGATTGGCAATTTTACTTCCTTCTTCATACTCTGTTAAAGAGAGACTTGTTTGCTCCCAAAAATTTTTTTCTACATGATAACAGGAGACAAGCAAACTGTTTTGGACAGACTCAGAATCCGTGTGAATCAAAAGATGAACCTCTGCACTTAGTAGGAGTATTTAATAATTTAGCTATAACAGTTACACATCACATGCTTCTTCAAAGGCAGTAGTGTGATAGTTGTTAAAACCAGCTCTTTTGTTTGTCTCCAATTATAAGTATAGCACAGTAAGTTGTTTCAAGTCTGTGAGACACAGCACTCACCAGGATGATGGTGCAGAATTTTCCAAGCACAGTAATAATCAGTGTCTCCCCTAAAGAGCTTGCAATCAAAATAAAAGATTATGTGCTAAAGATTATCAACATTGGCAAGCTGGGTGTTTGTCCAATTAAATGGATTGTTTTTCATCTTGTGAAAAGGATCTGGGCTAAATCAGATACTCATAATACATATATGTCACAGTGCACTGTTAATTGGAAGTCAACATTTTTCTGTCACTATGTTTTTGACCAGATCAAGTTAATGATGACCTAGTGGTGAAAAGTTCTTTGTGCTCCTATCCAGTGATTCATTTGCAAAGCTTGCAGAAGAACACTTTTGCTGTTATCAATGCAATAACTTAAAAAAATTCTAGCATAACTTAAAATATCTCTGCTAATTACACAAGAATGGCAATCATAGTCCAAAGAGAAAAGAGAGGTCAGTAGTCAGTATGATGGTCTCTTGCAAGTCCACAAATTCCTATTGTGCCAGTCATTCATTTTCCCTTATAAGTTTCCTTTTGCTGGGAACAAGAGCTCTCTGCTTCCATGTATTCTGATTCCTGTGGTCGTTTTTAGTTATAAGAAAAGGAATTTATTATAGGGTCTGAAAAAGAGAACTTAGACTCTGTGAAAATAATTTAACAAAATGGGCCTCCATGACACATGYAGCTTTTCCTGGAGGTAATGTCTTCATGTTAACCTTTTACTTTTTTCCTTCTGTCCAGGACCATGACTATTTATGAGATGCTACTTGGTTCAACCTGAAAKTTCAMCTACTGGTCTATTTTCAAATTTCAGACTTAACACCAGTGTTGTCCAATTTTCCCAGCTCTGAGTATTCAACAACAAGGTTTCATTGTCTTTCTTCTTTGTCATGAGTGCCCCCTCACATGAAGAGGAAGGGCAAACTACAGCATGTGTGCCTCAAACTGGAAAGCAGCAGTGGAGCTGAGTAATTTGTGATTCTCCGAGAGGAGCTTAAGCAAGCTGAGAGGGAAGAATGCTACACAGTATGGATAAGAAGAAAAAAATGGCACTTTTTTTGCCTGCTTAAGAGTTCAGACAAGATCAGAACTGCCCTTTGGCCAYACAGTTGACTGTGAAATATCAGCTAAAAAAAATCAGCTTTAACTGCGTGTCATGGAGCACAGCTTGTCTGCGACAGACATGGAGCAGATGCATCATGGCATGTTTGAAAACAGAACAAGGCCTTGGAGAGTTGAAATCTAACAGTGAGGAATAAAGCATTGTCTATTTCTATATATAAGTAAGCTAAATGCCATGGACAGCTTAAGAAAACTGGTRATGTTGGCACTGTCTTCCAAAAATGCTCTTTTAAATAACCTGTGTGTTGTTGTTACATGTTCATTCATTTTCATTCCACTTATTCTGTAATCTTATTTATTTCATGGGGGTTTTAATMATCCTTCAGCAAAAAGACAAACTGTTTTTCTTCTCACCTACCTTAACCTTTTTTCTGAACATGCTGGCAATGATGGTGACTGAGTATCATCAACATCCTTAGAAGTTCTGTGGAAATCTCAGATCCATTTTTTCCCTTTTCACAGTTCCCTCTGAAAAAGAAAACGTACCACAAAAAAAAAAAAAAAAAAAAAAAAAAAAAAAGAATGCATTAAAAATTTACTTTTTAACAGGGACTTTTGCTTTCAAAACCAGAGGGGCAGAAGGAGGCAGGGTTGTAAACAACAGGCTGGGAAGGTTTAGTGAAAATAAAATGCAGTATTGTTTAGTACCATCAAGCAAGGGAAAGGCAGTTATCTGTCACCAGGATTGAAACATTCTAAAGAAAGCTGCTATCAGAGAATTGATCRATCCCATCCCTCTAAGTAGTGCTTCATGAAAATAAGGATGGGAAAAYTGGAAAAATCTTTCACTGTTTCCGTTGTAGCTATTAAAAGATATAATTCAAGATAAACAAATGGAGACTTTGTGTAATGAAATTGATAAATGCAGACAGAAGGGAATTTAGTAGATAGTTTAGCTGCACCATTTATTCCAATGTGATTTGTAATTATTCAATTAGATGACTTCATTATCCCAACAGAAATGGGCTGGGCTCCTTAAGAAAGAATTTTTCTGTTGGCAGTTTCTGGGTATATATGGATGATGTTCAAGATACAATGCACTTGGATCCAGCTACAACAACAGATATTAAAGAATATATTTTATTCTGTGCAGACTAACTATTAATTTTAGAAGTAGAGTAATAAACATTTAAAAAGAAAATAGTGTAGAAAATGCCACCATWTTCACTTATTCCTTACGATCTACTAAGCTAAAAGARYGCATAAACCTAATTAGTGTAAATASAGAAGCTCAAACAATACTATTCAGAGAGAAAAAATGTTAAGCCRGCTCACAGCAGATTGATTTCAATTTCTCCTGATGTAAGGGGTGAGTGGAGAAAGCTAGAGCCTGGAAACACCATATACAAGYCTCAGTGAAATACTTCTGAACACTGTGCTAAATGGAACAGTGTTATAATTATTCTCACAGGYATTAGGGTACCATAGCAATGAGCACAGAATGGCAGTAAAATGGGAAAAAGGGTCTTTAGAAAGTGCAGTGGCAATGCAGTTCAATCAACTATTTCTAAGGCTTTGCACTTCGGTATTGAACCTACATAAACACTGAAAAATATTCCATAAGCCTGTGGTGTGTCCAGCACATTTGTGCTACTTGAGTAGCACAAATTGTTGTTGTCTGTAGGCATTGTTTCAGACAGAGTAAATTTTAGAACTGAGAAAATATTTTGGAACTGCAATTTATTTAGYAGATCAGATTTATTTTTCTCTTTGTGAATGTTCGGCAAAACCATGCATCACCTCACAAATTCCTGATTATGTTGCCGCGCTGACCTCCAGCACGGGGCTGTCCTGGTTTTTGGTGCATATTTCACTTCTTGGTGCTCAGGCTGGCAGCTGTCCTTCAACGCAGTGGCAGAAGAGGACAGATTTGGCTCTGGTCTCAGCTGAAAATATTTTTCTTTCCACTCTCTAATGCCAATGCAGATCAGCCRTCAGGTAGATTGGCCCATAATTGCCTTCAGAAAACAGTCCTGACAAAAGGTGCAATTGAACAAGGGCATTCACTGCACTGTTCTGTCCTTCCTGGGCTGAGCTGCCAGTGAAGCCTTTCTGCAGCAGACCAGCCTGGCCAGCCCTCACCACTGCAGGGACCCACTGCTCTCTCCTGGTCTGTTCTCCCTTTCTATCATTTAAAAGTATTGAACCTCTCTTGTAGATGCAAAATCATTCCGAACTCATCCCCCCTGCCATGAATTCCCTTGTTTCCTTTAGTTCTTCTCCATTCATGTCTCAGTTATCCATACTTTTGGAGGATGAAACCTGGGAAAATGAGTGAGTGGTAAGCTTGGCCACAGAAGTTTATGGGGTTATTTGTCTATACATGCAAAGACTTGTGTGAGAAGGAGGCTTTGCTGCCCCTCCAGAGCAGCCCTCAGCAGAAGAGCTGGCCTGAGACATCCAGCCAGTGGCAAAGAGAAGCTGGCACAGAGAAGAAGAAGCTGTCACTAAGGGCACTGGGTCAGTGAGGGGATCATAATTAATGTGGGAGTATTCACTTTCTGATGAGTTTCATTAAGGTTTTTACAGGTACCTTATTTTTTTGAGTTGTCAAACCCAACATGGAAACAATTATTTTGTGGGACTTTGATTTGTTTAGAGCCAAGTGGATTGTTCTGAAAGTGCTGTTAATTTGGAGGACTTCTCTTAAGTCTCCAGCTGAAAAACATCTTGGATGTTGCCTGCCTTGCAGAGAGCTTTCTTCTCTTTGTGGGAAAAACCATGGAAGTTCTAAAAACTCCCTAACTACTCAAGTCAAAGGTGAAATGCAAGAAAGACAGAATTAGTAATCTTTAATGAGAAGTCTGTCATCAATGCAGTTAATAAGCAGCTTTTTGAAGGGTTAGCATCATTGGATTTTTTTCCTTACAAGCCTGTCATTGACTGCTGGCACAGATTAACCTCTTTAATCCTGTTCAGTAGAAATTATCTATGGCCTTCTGCAACACATTAGAAAGTTAAAGCCATGTTCAATGTATTTGGCTTGAGTTTACCTCTTTTAATCAGCACCACACCCACCAGGGCAAAAAAGCCATGTAAGACTATGTGTTTAAATTATGGAGTGCACAGAAGGCCACAAAGAGCTTGGAAGTTTCAGTGATGTTAATTTTTATTCTTTGTGTGCCAACAGAGTTGTTGACCAGCTTTAGTTCTAATTAAATTGGACAACAACATGTTTATTCCTGGTGTACTATATTTCTGTTTGCCCATGCACTAAGAGCAGATCTCAGTGTGAACACGAGCTCTCATTGTTTTACAAGTGTTAAATTCTGCAGTCATGCACTAATAGATTAAATTATGAACTCTGTCCTATTACCAACGTATTGTGAAACTGTAATGCTTCACTTGTGTCTTTACTGCAAGGATTAAAGGATATACATCGTATTTCAACAACTAGGCTTTTGCCATTAAGGATTTATGTCCACTGAGATTAATATCAGAAAGGGATGCTTATACTGCAAGATCAGTAATATTGCCCCCTTGGGTGGAAGCAAGTGTCTRGTTCAGGCTTCCCATGAACTGTACATGATGAGCTTTAAGGATTTCAAACCAGAATATTGATTATGAAAACAATCCTTAGTTCATAGATGTTAACCATCAGAATGAACATTTTGAATACTATACCTATTTTTGCTTAAAACTCTTTAATCTGCTAAAATCCAAGTGAAAGTATTATTGGAAAATTATTAGAATGCTAGATTACATCTAATTTTTTCAGTGTATAAGTCACTGAAGTAATTTGAAAAAATTAGCCATTACACTAAATCCCAAATGTTTCTTCTAACAGCAGCTGCCAGTTACAACTACCATAGTATTTGATCTGTTTAAGGTAGACAGGATTCTCAGATGGTCTGTGAAAAACTAGATCCTGAAATGCAAGAGGAAGAGGAAGTATATAGGTCACATACAATACTGATGTCTTAATCAAAAAGCAGTGGACACATTACTAAAGCAAATCAAAATAAATCATTCAAGGACTTGGGAAGTGGACTGAACCTTGTCAGATCACATTAAATGCTCCTAAAGCATGTCAAGAATAAGATTTCTTGTGGGAATTGACCAGAGCGATGCTAAATGGGGCAAGGATTAGCCACATGTGCTTGTATCATGCAAGTAGCATTAGACAACTTCAGAATTTTCATAATTTCTGTTTGCTTTGGATAAACAGCTGAAAGCTTATATGACTATGTGAAGACCATCCAAGTCATTTGAATCTGGAGGAATGAGCTGGAAAGCTTTCAGAGACAGATTTTTCACATGAGATTTCTAGTGCTTACTAGCTCTGGTCTCGGGAAAAATGCTTTTAAGAACACCCTTTCATAACATTCTTGGTCCTGTTTGGGAAGTATATGTAGGGAAAGAAATGTGCACATCTACCAGAAACCCAGGTTGGGTTCTAGAAATCTTAGAAGTTTAGGGAATATGGCACCATTTTYTTCATTCTTACTTCTTGGAAGGGTGGATTTGAGCTTCTGAGAAGAGGCTTGGCTTGGGTCTTTGCTACAGTAGCAAATTCTGGTCAACCATTTCACTGTGCATCAGGCACAGTAATATTTCTTACTTATAGTGTTATTCACAAAATGCATTTTTCTAGTCTTTGCATTTCCTATTTTTAAACTTCAGCCTCTGCAGGAWTTTTGTGGGGAAGATAATTGACTTCCAGGTGGCTGAGTGGTACTGCTGGGCCACAATGAACACCTTCTCAACTCAGAGTAATGTGACCACTGCAAAGGCCATTTATTTCATTTCACTTTCATGACTTTTGCTCATCCAATACTTTTCCTCACCCCTTACCAGTTGAATAGCATAAAGTGTGTGAGGCAGGCAGTGCTGCTGAACAGCCAGTGCAGCTCCTGGGAGCCAAGTGTCTGGAGTTGTGCAGCTGGTTGCTCTCAGGGATCAGCATCTCAGCRCAACAGCTCATGGCTCTCTAACACTCTCTGTCTACTCTAAATCTTTCCATAGAAATCATAATTCCTAAGGAAAGGCCATTATAGTCTTTAGTTGAATAGGGATGCTTTCTAAGCTGAAAAGTAAAGAAGTAAGAATACTGAAATGAGCATAAATTCAGTCTTAAGCAACAGCAGCAGCTCTTGGGCCACACAGATCCCAGTCAGACCACCAGTAATAAAGACAATTCAAACATCTGTGAAGAAAAGGGATCTACTAAGTAACAAAAAAAGTAACAGTGGACATATCTGAGTCACTGCCAATAGGGAATCTTTGGAACTCAAAATAGATGACTAGGTAGCTGAGAAAACTTGCTAGGTAGCTAGAAGACAAAAAAAAAAGGTCACTACTCTTATAGGAARTGGGTTATATTGTTAATAATGCAATCCCATGAAAAGACCTAYTGCTCCTGCAGTACAATCAGATGCTGGTTTTATATAAAATTAACTTCTCAGATCTATACAATGTATGTCTGCTCGTACTAAAAGTAAAGAGCTTCTCTTGACAGTTGTCCTTTGAATGTAAGAAGATCATAGTATCAGAACAGTTTCCCTGGAGAGAACTGCAAAAATGAATCAAAATTTTTATATTTAAAAGCTATTCAGTCTCACTCTTTCCAAAATGTCCAGAGAGGCTAAAATATTTTTCTTAAGTTTTTTTTTTCATTTTATATTTCATAATTGTCTTTGTATGTTTTTCCCTTCCTCTTTCACACTTCCTTTCTCCATGACTTTTTCTGTTTGTCATCCCTTCCTTCCTTCCACCTTTTTTAAATTTGAAGCAATTATTCTTCCTATTTTCCTTTAGTAAAAATTCAGGATGAAGATTCCATGCAGTGGGTTTTAGCAACTCAGAATTTATTTTGGAATTTTATAAATAGTCCATATTTTTCTTTATAAAACAAACCTATCACTTTTTTAAAGTTCTTTAGCTTTACTATCCCTATAGAAATTACTAGCTATTATTTTACTTCTCTTATTTTCTTTCTATTACTATCAACATGATGATGTCTTTGTCATCGGTGTGCAAGCTCACTGTATGCAGTCTCTTATATTTTGTTTTCCTACAATACATTCTGGAATGAAGCTTCATTCCCTATAACTCAGTGAAAATTATCCATCCCCTGAAAACATGGACTAGTCCTCCAATGGAAGTCCAGCAGTATTTCATGTTTGTTGGCCTAAACATATTGTTGCAGAGACATGGCAGCACTTTGAATACTACTTTCTTTTTTCCCTAAGGAGAGCTTAACGTCATCAGTAATAATACCAGACTTTTGCAAAATGTGTGCTTTGTATTATGTTTAGCCCAGCACTAATGAACTTTATCCACTTCATTGCACTCTTTAAATCCTAAACCATGTTCAGAACCTATGCTCTGTCCATTCCTTACATAGTCCTTGACKACAAATCTATATGAAAATAGAAAAAAATAGACTTCTGCCCAACTGGGAGAGAAGAAATGATTAGCAAACAACAAACCAGCAAATATGAAACACAAGTAAGGTCCATTTCTGCTAGCATTGGCTAAAGGGCAGCATTGATATGACTGACCTACATCAGGGAGATTGAAAATTAATAGGGGGAGTGTCAAAAGTGCTCGTGTTGACATGAGGTGCTTCTAGCCAATTACTCTGGTGGACTGAAAAGAGAAGGATTGACTTGAATTTTACCTCCATATTTTACTTTAAATGCGGTAGGTTTGTTGTTTTTTTTTTTAATTGGGGGGGTTCTGTTTGTTTTTTTGTTTGTTTGGGGTTTGTTTTTGTGTGTGTGTGTGTGTGTGAGGGTTTTTTGGGGTTTTTTGGTTTGGTTTGGTTTTGGGGTTTTTTTGGATTCTTTTTGCTTTTTTTTTTGATTGGAAGTGAATCCTAGAGTCAAGGAAATCATAAAAAAACATACAGGGAAGAAAAGAAGCAGTTGTACAGTCTTGGGTTTCTGGGCCAAGTTTGACTCCTCAGATTGTCAGGAAAAGTCGTTTTTATCCAGCCCCGCACCCGAAAAGAAGTCCTGAGTTGTTGTCTCTGTTGTTCAAGGTTGTTTAATCTTYTCTTATCTATTACATTATTTTCTGCCCTGCTGAGGTCTGTGCAGCTTCTCAGAGTGTCAGAACTGACCTCCTCCAAGGGCAGTGTTAAATCCTTATACTAAGTATTATGTGTTCTATGTTTACAATTCATTATCAATACCTATGACTTATGTYAGACAGTGCATTCCTACTCCAATCCAATAGTCCCACCATCACAGCAGAAGATGGAGGACAAGAAGAAGAACAGGGACATGCCCAGGTCCCACCCTCTTGGCCCCCATTCTAAAAACCCTGAAATTCTACTTTTCACCCTGTGACAGTTACTTATCATTCTAATTACACTCTTGTGGCTTGCAACTCCTCACACAAGGTTGACAGTCTTTCCCATGGGCTGAAATCAAAGATACTTTTGACTTTGTGCCAAGGTTCTTGGACCCCTTGCCAGGGTCTGGAGCACCCAGGGCAGCCAGAGGAATGTCCTGGGTTCCAACAGGACAGGATGAGAAGGAAAAGTAAGAAGTGTGCAGGGTACAGTTCTTTGACACATGCTACCATTTCGTTCTAACATTTCTATATTATCCTTGCAGGAATATTCACCCTRTGCCTTCTAAGGGAGCAAAACACTAATTTACATGCCATCTTTTTCAAGATTTAGGAAACATTTTTTTTTTTTTTTGTACTGGACATTGCAAATAACTTGTGTAACATACACTATGATTTAATGATGCTCTAAAATTTCASTGCAGCCAGTTAATCCTTAGTTTGCCACCATAATCAAGAATTAATGGCAAAGCAGATAAGTGAAAAAACATTATGTTAGGTAGAATGCATTTCTATTAATTCAGAAGGCCAGATAAAAGCATTTAAAATCATGTCTCTCATGTAGGAGTCAATTTTGAAAAGAAAATAAACAATGACAACCTCTTCCATAAGAAAAAAATATTAAGGTTTTGGATTTTTTTTAAACTGTTATCTCAGTGTACACATGTAACTGTACTACTTGATTTTCTGGTAGTATTGCTGCAGGTTGTTTTCAGAATCTGTTTTTTTAAGTTCAATATCTATGTTAATGGAACCAGCGCTCTAGAAGTGAAGCACAAATGTTTCCCATATTTACAGTTTATCAAACAGATCTGTGTTTAATACTGATACAGGATGTTTGTTTCCTAAGCATTTTTCAGTGTGTTTGTACCTTCATGATTCAGCCAGTCTGATCTCTCGTGGGATTTAAAGTGCAGAATAGATCCAAACTCTTAACATCTCCATGCAAGTGAGGTTGGGAGGGGGTAGAGGTGAACATGCAGAGATAATGCTGGACCAGATAACACACAACAAGGGTGGACAGGGACACAGAAAATAGTACAGAGCAGGGCAAAATCCATTTGACACTGTGCTGATTTTTGTGCCTAATAATCTTAATAYTGTTTATTCAATATTAAGATTATTCATGAATGTAGAATGAACACAATTCAATGGTATCTTTTTAYTACTCACCATTAGTCAAAGACTAATTATTACTTCTAAATTTATGTTGCTACAGAGTAATTCTGCTGTTTTCAGTTCATCCACTTCATGCTGATAAAGGAAGAAATCAGAGAACCATGACTCAAAACTTTAAAATRTGTGCCTTGAAATAATAGTATTACCAGGAATCACATTAAAAGGGGATTTAAGATATGGAATTTCACACTGCCATCTAATATTGTTCTCATAGAAAATCTAAATGTATTTTGCAAATGTATTGCAAATGCAGTGTACAAAGCAAGTGTGAGATGAATAAAATAATTGAAATTATTGCTATGTCAATAAGTTTTGCATAAATAAGTGGTAAATGGTTGYAATTTGAATCCAACAAGGATTCCAGCAGAAGTAGAAAGTGCTGCCTTTGACTGAAAGAAAGAAGCAGAATGTTCAAAGGACATGTGGCATGAGTGGAAAAACTTGGGATTAAATCTATTTCCTTGGTAAATCAGAAAGTAACAAAAACAATTATGTGGATTTTGCTGGTTCTTGCAGGCAAAAAGAAGCTGGAAGCTTTTTTATGAAAAACCAGAAAGATGGGCTGAAGAGCAAAGAAGGGGTGCCAGAAACAGTCAAGACTGAAGACAGACTATGGTTTTGATGCTCATTTCCTTCTTAGTAAAAGCAAACTCCACAGGCTAGGTAATGTGGATGGTGTTTGCGGGTCACGATGAGGCCTCTCTTCAGATACATTTACAGTCAAAAATCATTAGGATAAACAGTATCCATGAATACACAGGGAATATTACATATTTATAAGATTAATTAATGCAGAAATTAAAGCTTAGGCTTAACAGAAGAAAACAGGTTATAGATCAAACTCCCAAAAATGAATTTTGGGAAGGAGGGACAAGGAAGGGTATACAGCTACTATGATAATTGACATTTGAAAAGGAACTGAGAAGCAGGCCATCTGTCAGCWCAAAGATCAGCAGGAACAGCAGATAGGAACCCAAGAGATACTWAAAAATACCCCAAGCATTCTGTCCTAACTTGTATTTATCTCAATAAGGAGATTGAAATACATTACTACAAAATTGCAAGACAGAGTTAACATTCCCCAAACGTGCCACGAGTGAGGCTGAGACCCAAGAGGAATTGCTCATGTGCACTGAAACAGAAAAGGCTGCTCAGAGCCCAAGAGCTGGTCTAAGGCAAGATGGCTTTATGATGATTCCTTAGGACTACAAAAGAGATAACTCCAGTTCTGAAAAGACTTATCACAGATATGSATAAATGGGCAATAATGGCCACTGCTGGAAAAATGAGCTGACATGACTCTCGCAGTTCCTGAACTATGATTTATTTTGTCCAACAAGACACCATGGCTGGAGCAAGAGAGGCTCATTGAGTGATGCTAACGATCTTTATGCATTTAGGCACTGTATCTCAGCAACTCTGATGTTTATTGAGTGTAATTTTAGAACAAATTAGAGGTTTTCTTCACAGAATGCTGGAGACAAACTGACAGGCAGGCATGAAGACAGTTTAAAAGTGACACTGAAATTTGTCTGCTTTATTTGGCCAGCAGAACAAGTGAAGCTGCTTTTGTCTCTTTTGATACTAATTTTGCTGAATATACTATTTTATTTGATTGRCAGTGTAATTCTGGTGTTGTGTAAAAGGCAGAATATGCAAGAATTGTGATTTCCCTGCATTTTCATACCACAGTAGCCCTATGGAATTCACCAAAGCAGTTTAGCTAAATTAYTGTAATAGTTAATAAAATGGCAATGAAGATATTAATGAATGGACAAATGACTGACTAAATTTGAAGCAGAGAGAACTTTGATGGACAAGGAGAAGGGAAACTGTCAAATAAAAAAGTAATGGAAAACTTGAGAGTAAAGCTTYTAATTGTGAAACTCCTCTTGGTTTTAGAGGATAAAACAATTTTAGCTTTTGCAGTCATGCAGACAAGATTTAGGTGGGAAACAGGAGGTCATATGCATGAACTAATCCTTTCATCCTCTCACTCAAGTACCTTCTCAGAGCCACTCAATAAAGACACATCTGAGATGAAGAGAGTTCCATTATAAATCTTATATTTGCTTTCCTTTTGAACCAAGTACAAGACCACAAAAATTKACTTTCCCCACATATAAAGAGATGTAAGTTGGACAGCATCTTGTCAAACGTGAGACTGTTGATACTTAAAAATGGAAATTTTGAAGAATGCAGTTAATTGTGATCTTAACCACAAAGCCATATGCTCATTGTTATGCTCCAAAATTTACCAAGACAATGAACAACACCATTTACAAAGTGTAAACACCTTGCTGTGTTTACTTGACCTTTCCTCAAATCTTTTCTCTGAGGCAAGACTGCATCATTTCTAACATGTATAATAAATTTCCTCCCCACTCAGCACCTGCTCACAGAGGATTTGCTGCACTGGGCAATGCACAAGATTCTTGGGTAGGTCAGCAAAGGCCTTTGCAGACAGACCCAGAGCCTCTCATTATAAATGCATAAATCCCACTATGAACTTCACAGAGACTCTTTAATGTTGTATTTTCTTTCTTTTACATGAGATAGTTGCTGGAAAATAATTATGGGACCCAAGAAATTTTGGGACCCAGGCATTAACAAATTCAATGARACTTAAGCTCCTAGAAGCCTTTTTGAACCTCAGTGTTACACCAGGTAAAACATAATACAATCGCTATGGGGTTTTAATATTCACTTTTAATATTTGAATTAGAGAACTGAGTCCTTCCAATAATGGTGATTAAACTGGAAATATTCCTGCTTTTTTGACAATAATACAATCTTGCATAACTAGTCAAATTACAGATCTACATGTTTTAAACAAGCCTAAAAATTAAGACTTTACAACCTTTCTTAGCCTCACATATTGTGTAAATATTTTAAGTGCACTTAGGACCTAGCTTCCAACATTTATTTTTGACAGTTTTCACTTCCTCTATCAAAAATTCCCCATATTTCATTATCCACAGGAGATGAATGAGAAACTCCAACTCACAGTAACTGAGCAGATCTTACTGTTCCCTTCTTTACTTTCTTTTTTCTAATTTTGCTACATTTCTAATTGCTACATTTCTTTTTTATCCCCAAGAGATTTCTTTGGGCTTCTTAACAGAYTTACCTGGGATTATTCATTCTCTTCTGTCCATTTTCAGAACAAAGAAACAGCTATTTGAGAGTCACACAGTGCTTGTTAAATACCTGTTGCCWACTGACATTTAGCTGAGTATACTGCAAATTATCCTGCCTATAATCTATCTCACCTTTCTTTCAGGAAAGACATTTGATTTGAATAAAGATGCTGTTAAATCCATAGGAAGTTTCTAGYATTGTTTTCTTGTTATCAGATTCAACCCCAAATCTGGATGTATTCTCTGGTATTTTTTTGTCACAACTGCATCCCCTAGGACTTTGTCTCAGCTGTTTGGGTAACACTGGGTTACAGTTGCCAGTCTCCTCAGACAGCTAACAGKCATTTGTTTGAGTTTTTAGTTAAAGCACTTGAATTCAAAGCCCTTAATACTTATATTATTAACTTCAGCTACTGGGGACCAAAATGATGAAACATTTATGAGGAGGATTGCATGGCTCCTTCTGGGAGCCTGGAGGCATTTCTTGTGGCACAGCTAAGCACGGGAGGATTTAGTTGAGCCATGGTATGTATTTCAGCAGGGTCTCAAAATTTTATTGCAGATGCAGCTTTCATTGGTTCACAGACTGAGACAGACTTGGATGTGCTATGAACACTGACCTTGCGGTGGGTGGCCTGTTCCCTGTTGGTAAAAGCACTGCAGCATGTGGATTCCTCACACCCCTGCTAAAAATCCCGCTACTGAGAGAAGCCTCTGCCCAAATTAAGGCAAACAAGGGCACATGATGAAGTCAATAATACAGATTTTATTTAACAGCAAAATGTGAGGTAGAGAGATAAAAACAGGAAACTGCAGGGAGGGGGAGAGAGATATCAAGCAGAAGATAGGCACCACCTGTGGATCCAGCAGCATCCCATTGGCCCTTCACTCCTGCTTCATAGTGAGGGTCCCAAGATCCCAACAACTCTGTGGCTTCAGTTCTGGCCAATAAAATAGGATCTGGTAAAAGGTATGCCTTTACATAAAAAGTTGAATTAAGAAGATATGACTGTTAACAATTTCCTGCTTAGTTTATCATATATAGAGGTAATTTTAATAGGTTTTTTTTTAACTTCTCACATATTTTTAAGGACTAGTTTTAAAATTCAAGACTATCTGGTTGACCTAACCATTTAAATATTCAGAAATGGCAAAGATCCAGTATTATTTCCCTTAGAAAGTAGCTCCTTCTGTCTTAAGAGAACCATTTATTGTTATTCTCATTTAAAACTGGCTTAAAGAGTATTGTGGAAGACAAGAGTGTCCCAGCTCAGTTACAGTGAGCCCGGTGCTCTCTGGCCACACTGACACAGTTGCCTCGTGTCTGACAGAGTCTGTTTTTCCTGACACTGGCCGAGTGTTCTCCATTGCTGTGGCTGAAAAGAAATCTGCYTTCTGCCGTTGCCTCACTGGTGCCCAAGAGACAGAACTAGGGACACAAACTGAAACACGGGAGGTTCCYTCTGAACAGSAGGAAAAGCAGCTTTTCGCTGGGAGGGGGGCCAAGAACAGGAGCAGCTCGCTCACAGGAGTTGTAGAGCCCAAAGAGATGTTCAAAAGCCATCAGCGTGGACGTGACCCTGCACAGCCGGCTCTGCGTGGCCCTGCTCGAGACGGGGTCGGGACAAGGGGCCGGAGAGGGCGGCGGCCGCCCCTCAGCCCCACACCCGGGCCGGGGGAGCCCTCAGCAGCGCCCTCATGGCGCCAGAGGCCGAGCCCGGCCCCGGCTCTGTCCCCGGGCCCCGCGCAGCCGCCGGGACACAGCGGGAGGAGCCTCAGCGCCATCGCCCTCAGCTCCGAGCCCGCTTTGCCCTCCAGGGCGAAACTCGCCCCCGCCTGCTGCGAGGAAGCGCCGGGCTCCAGCTGCTGCTCAGCCCTGAACAAGCCGTGCCTGCAGGGCAGAGACTCTCACGCTAGGCTTTCTCCTGGAAAGACACACAGCCTGCCCGGAGGGGCACTGGGGCAGAGGCAAAGGTGCGGGTGCTCCCCTCGGGCCAACCCTGCTAGAAGRGGGCAAGGGCACGGCAAAGCCCCGAGGCCCAAGCAAGCGCTGCTTCTGGAGGTGCTGGGAGGGAGCGGCCGGGGGGCCAGCGCAAATCTGAGGCATCTGAAAGTCTCTTCCGACCTTGAAATGAATCCGGGACTCGGGGATTGCCCCGGACCAGGTGCAGCACCTGGCACTTGGCCWTGTTGAAACTGGTGAGGTTTYTGTGATSYYACTTGACAAGCTTGYTCAGTACCCGGAKMATCACTCCCTTCTTCYGTGGTGCYTCTGCCCTGCTCAGCTTCCCCTCCCCTGCAAACGTGCTGAGCTCGATGCAGGGTCAGTGTCATTGAGGAAGCCACTAAAGAGCCCTGGGGCCAAGGCAGAGCCCTAACACCATGGTCCCGGACCTGCTGCTGGAAGCTGTCACCAAAACTGCAGAAARAGYAGACATTCTCCAACARCATCTTTTCAGTGATAGAGAATYTRAYCTGSCTTTATTCTKGCCAGGATGTTATTCTGGCARTGGAATAATTTCACATTYGCRCACACAGGTTTTGCAGTAGAAATCATTCCATCCCACRTGGTTCTYTACCARACTTTTCACATATTTATGTATTAAAACCCCAGAGAAATTCTTGTTCACTGATTCTAAATCACACAATCCTTAGTATTCAGCCTCCTGTTGATTATTGAACTCTTTGCCTTCGATGCTAATTTGGTCCTCATTCTTTGGTTCTCTTACCAATCTCTTCCCAGACCAGGTGTCTCCAGCCACACCGGGGCATCAGGTTTGCTAATGTCCATCTRTGTACTCTGTATCTTCTGGCTACTCCCAGTCTGTAGATTTTAAACTTTCAGAATCTAGGAATCCACTTTTCCCGAAGGATGTTTATCTCCCAAACAGGCAGGGGGAAGGGCCACTGAATTCTGCCCTTTAGGGAGACATCCCATTGGAAGTTCCCTTCCAAAGTTGTCCCAAACCAGGACACCTTGACTTCAAATTTTTTTTTATCTGTAGAATGTGAGTCTTATTATTCACCTAATCCCTTTCATACTAGAAGAACAATGTAGCAACCCTTAATGGTAAATGAATCAATAAAGATTTAGAAGTAGCATCTTTTGTTTCTTTGGAGAACTTACAAAGTTCTGACCCTACAAAGTCCAAGAGGCTGTCCAAGACCAAACACATGTTAACAATATTTACAAATGCTCAAAAATTCAAGTGATACTGAGGTCTCAGTAATTGTAAAACTGTCACAAATTGCTTACTACCATTATTTCCCCTCAATTAACTCCTAGTTATTGCAGTGACTTCYAGAAAATCTTTTTCTTTCCATATCTGCAGTTTTATGTAGAACAGAATTTATTATTATTGGAATCACACCCCCATTTAAATGTGTTTTGGGCAACCTTTTGTGCTACTAGAGTAGTTATTTGTGATCAAACACCAAATAATAACTTCAAATAGCTATTCCCTATGAAAAGTAATGGAAAATAAGACCCAGGTTTGCATTTTCAGGAATTAATGATATTAAAATACACTATTCTAAAGATATAGGAAAGGATTCGTTTTTACTACAAATAATTACWACAAATACTGTTAATAACTGGAAGCTACTCAGCAACACCTACAGCCTAAGGTAGCACAGAATCAGAATCACTGAATGGTTTGGGTTGGAAGGCASAGYGTGGCCCTGTTCTAGAAATCATGCACACACTTAACGCATTATGATCTAAAGATGTGCCTGATTTTGAGTGGCAGATGTGCTTTTTAAATTTTATTCATAAGTGGGGATATCTGTGTGTATACTTATGTGCGTGTATGTGTTTGTATCTACCTATAGACAGAACCTATGGATTTGCAGGGCGTTAAGTCAGAGTACAAACTAAGAGCACATCATTRATAATGAAAAGGTATTTCTGGTTTTTGGCTTAATATGTTACCTGGAGCACTGCTCCATTTCCTCAGCTCTGCCARAACCTGGAAACCACTGGCAAGAGGGTTTCTTTGTACTAAGGTTATGCTTTTCCAAGAGTTGTTCTTCTGAGCCTGATGTCCTAACCTGTGATTACTMAGTTATTTTGGGGAAGACCCCAGARCTCAAGAGSACCYCAAAGGGCAGGAATAATCTTTTTTTGTCTGTTTAATCTTTACCAAGTCAAACTTTCKAAATGAGGAGAATGCACATAAGTCCCATTGCCCTCRGTGTCCTCTTTGYCTCCATTTGCCTCTGCACATATTGACCCAGTGCAATGACAGATTAATGGTGACATTAAATGAGGTATTAAATTTAATCTTCTTTACTTGATGTAGCAAAAGTTCCTTTTCCAAATTGCCTTTCTTTAATTTTTGCTTCATGATTGTCATTTTTCATTCGCTGATTTTATTCATGCTASACTAGGCCAGTGACCTAAAACTGCCAACTGGGGAGTGAAATGCTAATCACAAATCTCCAATTGAAAGCATCAGTGTAAATGTTTCCCATGCATTATTTACATTAATTATTTTCTGTCTCTTCGATTCTCTTGGTTCCTCCTAAAACAATTCAAACATAACAAACAAAATGGCTAACTTTGGTTGTATATATTCGTGGCAGTCCTTCCAATTGCCACGAATATATACTTGCCAAAGTCAATCTATAACTGTTTAATCCAGGATGTMTTAGAAAACTTCTCAACTTAGGAGGTCACTTCACTACTCAAAAGACTTATTAGCAATTTCAGAGCTTTCTCTCAAGATGTTTTGTAGTCTTTTCATTTCTTATAATGTATTAATGGGGTGTGGTGCTTACTCTGTAGGTAGGAAGATTATTAACCAGTTTTACTACAGCTTACACAGCCATAGTGTTGCTAAATGATGAATTTAAGATGAAAAATGTGTCACCAGCAAGGAGTTATTAATAGTATTTCATTTTAGTCTACATATAAGGAGGAGATTCTTCACTGTGAGGGCAGTGAGGCATTGGACARTTTGCCCAGAGAAGCTGTGGATGGTGCATCCCTGGAAACAAACCAAATAAGGCACTGGTTGAAAGGTCTTCGAGAAAGCACTTTTAAATGAAAAACATTGCTCTCTTTTTGTTTGTGTTTTTAAAGACATTTATGTAAGTTTTAATAAAAATGTTCCTAGAATATTTCTTGGCCCTAGGACAATTACCCTTGTGATGGCATGATTCTAATTCTGTTGGATATCTTGTAACCTCATTTCCTACTGATGGAAATGTTCACTGAAACCATTCAATTCACATGCCAAAACCCCAGAGGCTCAAGTTTGGGGTGTATACACCACACACCATTATTATCACATCAGCTCTGTAACACTGACTGTGCCCTTTCCTTTCAAATGTGTTCAAACCCCAACACCATCCTGCAAATCCTCAGTGCTTCACTACAGCATGAAGCTTCATCTGGAGGAACTCAGCATGTCTGAGTCAGTAACCTAGAATATTTTTATTAAACATATTACAAGCTGAGTGCTGCTGCCTTTTGTCTGTGATACAGCTTCAGTATTTGAGTCACCTCATCTCAATTAATGTAAAAGCATAGTGCCAGGGCATTCTTTATGAAAGTGTGCCATTTATTTTAAATCAACCACTTTTTAATAGATCTACATTTATTTTTTCAAGGACTGGTGGAAAGGAAACATTATATGCACCTACATGCTGAAATAAAATAAAACGAAGAATTAAATAACAGAAAGAGGCTTCAAGGAGGATATTAAAACAGATTTGGGGAGCATCAATCATTCAGTGCTGTAAACATGAAAGGGTTTATTCTTTGTATAAAACCAGAAATTATTAGGTGCAATCACTCTGTTTATTTCTTTATTTAGCCTCATGGTATTGGGGTAAAATACCTTTATCCTTAGTAAATTTATATATGGGAGGCCAGATGAATGTTTTGAATATGAAAACTCATATGTTGGTGGTGTTAATGCTTACAGCATTCTTCCCTTAGTTTAACAGAGTACTGTGTAAATTTTGGTCACTACAGTTACTGACTTTTCAAACTTGACTGTATGTAGAAGTCACCCAGAGATAACAATATTCTATTAAATTAATTATCCTATTCCCAGCAGCTTGACTTTGTGAGGTTTCAAACCCATCACTTGGCAAGCCCTCCCCTTTTCAGTTGCAGGATGGTCAGCTTACATGATCAGGCAATTTTTCTATACATGAGGTCCAGTCATGAACTGCATAAACTGTCTGTAAGTAATACAGAAAAAAAAAACCAACCAAAAAAACCCCCAAAAACCTAAGAATATGTACAAAGTGAAAGATCTTTAAATATCAGAAGAGATAGGCTGAATAAGCCGATAAGCTGAATAACAGACTGAGTAGTAATCAACAGGGTCATGTTGCATGCAAAAAAACCCAAATCTTACTGTGTATAGAGTGTGTAAAGTGCAAAGTATTTCCATTTTAATAAGGCTGCAGCTGAAGTGTTGTGTTTGGGTTATTTGTGACCYTTYAAAGAATTCTGAACRGACAAAAATAGTGGATCAGAGGTCCTGGAAGAAAGTTTAAAGAAAGACGGAAAGACCTGGAGTTGTTAATTTAGAGGACAATGCACAAAGAAAATTGTAATAATAGTCTTCAATTCTATAAAGCAATGGTTGCTACAAGYTCAAAGGCAATAGACTTCCAAAGGATAGGACAGGAACCAACAAACTTAATTTGCAGCAAAGAAGATGTAGATTGTATGACAGAAAAAAAAAATGTGCTGACTATAAGGGTGAGAATAAACAGCCTGACAAGGTGACAGAGTCTACATCACTGGAGATTTTACAGAAAAGATTAAGCAATAATCCACCACAATTATCTGACACTTAGTTGGCTTGAAGTCATCTGAAGATCCTTCTGTATTTACTCATTTTCTGATTTAGAAATGTTGGATTCAAGGAGGTAGTCCAGAAAAATATACACCACAGCTCAAATTTTGTCAAGTGTGAAAACTGAAGGAAAAAAAAAAAAAAAAGGCAACACAGATTTTCCATCTGAACAGCAGAGCAATGAGGACTCCTCTGTTGAGTCAGCAGTGAGTGACTTTCTCAGTCCAGCTTTCTTAAGAAGAAGAATATGCAAAATACCAATCCCAATGTTCTGATGGGGAAAAAGCCCACCCCAAAATCAACAAAAAACAGCTCCCCCAAGAAAACAACCACTGGATCTTTAGAGTTAACATTTAAGATTAATTTTACTTTGGGATAATAATAGGTAAGAACATCCCCATCCAGCTTCTGGCTCCTCTTTTATAACACTCTTCTTTTAGCTGTTATGTGATAAAGAACCCTTAATCCAAAACTCCCACTGCAGTCTCTCAAGCAGACCTTTATAACACCATCTCTGTTGGAGGAAGCTACTCTCACTTTCAGGTGAATCTTATTAAAGGGATTCAGGAAGGCTCCTAGGTGTGAGGGATTAGCTGCTAGKCATGTCAGTTGTCCTCTTAGGAAACATAAAAGTATGGTTATGAAGATTAAAAAAAATAGTAAATAAATAACTTTTTTTCCTAGAAGTGCTGTTTGGTGTAGTGAAGTRTCATCACAAGAAGTGAAGTGCCATCACAAGGCTGACCTCTGTCACTCAGGGATTTTCAAGCAAAGGAACTAACAAGTGCTCTTCAGTCTGTTGGGGTATGCAAAATATTTCTCATGTATGCATATTATATATGTATATTTTGGGGGTTTGTTTTTTTTTTTTAACTGTAATCTTTACACATGATATAGAACAAGGTTGAGCAGACAGAAGAGTGGTTATTTTCCCAGTACACGCCCTTTGATTTCCAAAGCACACACATGGGCCAACACTGCCCATCTTGTAGAGCTGTTGCTCTTAAACCTGMCTGTCCTGGAGCTGTCTGACCTGTGCAGAAACTTCTGGTCTGGGCCTGGCAGTGGCTCCACAGGAAGAGGGTGTGGACAGGAAACACACCACCCCTTCTCAGTTCCTTCCAGGGGAAAACACACCCATCTTCCACCCAACAGAGAAGGGGTGCTTGTCTGTGGAGTGAATATCTGAAATCCTTTAGAGAAGCCCCWGTTTTTTGACAGAGTTTCTGATGCTGAAAATGGGGTTCTCTGACAGTCAGTAACTGATGCTTCTGTTCTAGGCCTTCACAGGCTTTTATCAGCCCAGGGCACCCCCAAGGAAGTGCTGCATTCCTGCTGATGGGGGAGATTCCCCACCTTTCCCACCAGGTAACTGGGTCAGGTAAGGTGGAGAATCATCCCACAGCGTCTCTGGGGACCTTGGAGGCTCTGGAAAGCAGCTGCTCAAGCTCTCCTGCAAAACTCTCGGGGATGGAGCCGCTCCCAGGCTTTGGTGAAACAGCCCAGGGCTGGGGAAGTGCCCTATTGGTGAAACCCTCAGGTCACTGATGGGGGGAGAGGCTGCACTCCCAAGGGAGGAATCTTTCCAAAGGGGCTGAAAAGCTTGCTTGCTTCTGGCATCAGGAAAGGTTCTTTCCTTATCTACAATGCCTTATTTTTCTTTAATGTTATTCAAAATAAAMACCCGTTTAAAAGAGAAACTGCCARTGCTGGAAYAGTTTATTTACTTCCCCAGGAGAATGTAGAGCCTATAATATGTAATTCAGTGTGTGCTAGAGTCCCTTTTGGTGATAGAAAAAGTGAGTTGCTTATAATAAGGGTTGCTTTTTCCCTATAGGTATGAGTGAATTAAATRAGAAGTCTAATGATATCATCTTGTTACTCAGTTGCCAATAGATGGCAAGGCTTGGATTCATAATTACATTAGGAGCCATATCTTATGCTGATCATTAGCAAGGAAAATTTCACACTAGAGATTCATTGTACTAAAGACCAGTTAAATTACAGTGTATGTCTGCACATTATAGGTATTATGATTCATTTCTGGCTTTAAAATACTATAGTTAGGAGAAATTATCTWGCATATTTCAGAGTAAAACCAAAGCCTGGAAGAAATTACTCAGTGTTTGTAGAATTTKACTTTTTTCACTATAAAAATGTCACTCCCAGCTCCAATTACTCTGTCAGTTTTCTGGTGACCGACAGTAAAAATGTTATAGAGGTAGACTTATTAACACTTCTTTTTTGCAGCAGAGCAGGAGTCCTCCTTGGTTATTCAAGCAAAATAGTAAGAACCACTGTGAAAAGTGACATAAGGTGCCTGGAAAAGAACAAAAAATGTAAAGCAGGGAATCTGCTCTGGTCTGCTATGCTGAACTGCTTTATTTAGCATTTCTACTCTAGCAAGCTTACAGAAGAAATACAAAGAATGGARGATAACAGCTCTGAAGGAACTACATATTCACCTCTCTCTTTTGGACATGAAATAGATTGAACAGGAGATAGGATGTAATTAGGAACCTGTCTGGCAGTTATGCACTCATATGAGAGGACTGCAAATCAAGGGTCTACCAAATAATTAGTTTTTCTTAAACATGCACCTAATTAAATTGTAAGATAAAGCAATTCTAATTCTCTCTCTAATGTGCTATTTAGATGGTCAAGGAATTGGGCTTCAGAGAGATCCTCCCTCTGGGAAACAACTGCATTCCTCTTTTCCTGAGCATTACGCAATGAATTTACTAATTAGTCAGGACAGATAATTGCTCTTGCTCATTTTGAGAGAGCCTGTTACTGGTTGTNTCCATCATCCTCGCTGCCATCCCCGGGATGGGGAACCCGCAGTGCAGTGAAAAGGAGAGGCTCGGTCCCACAGCCCGAGGTTTTATGGAAAAAGGGGAGTTCCTAATGCTAAAATCTGGAATATTGGAAAGGAAAATGAAGGGAGCAGGTTCTTTTACAGCTGCACAGTCATGGCTTGGGGATGTTTTTAGGGCAGGATGAAGCACTGGGTGATGCTGGCTGGTTTGGGGGGTTTGTTTGTGTTTTTTGTTTGGTTTTTTGTTTTTGTTTTTTGTTTGTTTCTTTTTTAACACTTACTGTCTCAACTGTTGCCCTTTACCAGTTTTTGCCTGGGCAGTTGTTTCTTTGGACACAAGCACTGCAGCAAAGGAATTGAGAATGGTCCATGGGGAATAAAGATGGTGTGGTGTCATGGATTTTTTGTAAATAAGTCTAAAAGAGGTATAAAAAACCCCATTCAATGAATGCTTCTGTGAAGCCAAAAGAACTGCATTTCCAGAAAGAAAACTGGGAAAGAGTCCTTGCTTTGCCCCATGGAATTCGGTCTAAACACCAAAAGCAGATAAAGGTGGGGACGGAGCACTGGGCATTATGTGTCAAGATGTAGATACAGATTAAGAAAACCTTGCAACAAAACAGATCTGAATTTCCTTATCCCAGAAGTGGGTCAGCTTCACAYTGCCTTAAGGGAAATGTATAGCCTTATCTCTTAGAGGGTTTTARGACTCTATAACAGTGTGGAGCAGGTTCAGACAAGCATATAAAGCAGAATTAGCATTTGCTTCCTGACCCCTGCATTGATTTGTGCTCATCAAATGAACAGTCTAATTCAGCTAATCATGTACATATCATTTRTTTTGCTGTGCTTTTGTTTCACTAATCAATATATATATAAATTAGAGAAAAATAAAATGATCTTTAGCTTCCCTTTATTACAAGAGGAAGAAATATATCTAAAAGTTTCAGCAAAAAGAAACTCTTTGGAACCTGCTGAGTCATAATCTTGGTACTGAATTTTTGTCCATGTAGGTATGTGGATAAAAGCCTAGTTGCTTCTGATGGTGTATTTTATGGGAGCCACCACACTGAGAGTTGAATTTGAAGTTCATATTTACATTTCACACACTCTGTGATTTTAGGTTTAAGGTTAAGAGCAGGTGTTTTGCTAGAATTTCCTATGTCCTACTGAGTCAGTTCCTGTTTCAAAGTCATTCTTTATAATTAGTCAAGATTGTAGGACATATCTTCAATTGCACTGGAGGGACAGATTTTAATTTTTTTTTTTTTTTTACATCAGTAGATATCATTTTGACAGTATTTTGGGGCATCCTGCAGCTCTCCCAGTTGGTTACACTTTAGAATGAAATCCTGCCAGTAAGAATCTGTCTTGAATTACATAAAAACACAACTGAACCATTGGCACATATTTTTTTTTTTCCTAGCTAGAGAGGACAGCACTGAACATAGTTAAGTTTTAAGGAACAATTTATAATTCATTTTGCACTGGTGCTCCCCATCCCTGAGTCATTCTGTGGGTTGATCAGCTCTTACTGGACTCATGGCTACTGAAGATTTTTAATATCTTCCCTTCATCTTGAGTCAAGTCAATCAGCTGCATGCTGCATTTCCTCAAGAAGTCTAGGTGTGCATAATACTGATTTATTATTTTTTAAACAGGTTTTTATTTTCCACTTCTCCATGGTGAACTAATGCCTAAAGAAGAAATAGATGAACTGCATAAAGGCTCAGATTACTTTGCTCTTTTCTCCCTAGTAATTATTTATGAGCACACAGCTGCTATATTCTGCAAAGTTCATAGCAAAAGACATGAAAGTTGAAGGTAGGCAAATGTGAGAATGTAAAATGTTATGAGAGATTACCAATGCAAATAAATTGTTCTGAGTTTGCCCTTCAATCTGTTTGTATTCACATTGCACGTACTTTTAAGTTCATCTAATTTTTCACAGAAATTTCATTAAAATTTTCATTTAAATACATTTTGATTTAAATCTATGCAKAAATCCAACAGATCATTCTGATTCACTATCATTTATTCATTGTGTAAGAAATTAATTTTCTCAACATATGCAATTTTATTCATCAGTCTTAATTTAAATTACTAAAATTCTTGATCCTTTGAAGAAATTCAGTAACTCGATTACTTATTCCTCTGAACTAACTGARTAATCCTGACACGTCACACTTTTTGGAGAGGGTTAACTGCAATCCTTTACAAAGGCTATTTGGCTAAAAGTAGGATCCAATTAACCTACATTATTAACAATTGCTTCTTGCTATTCATATGGGTTATGAATTGACTCATTAATAAACCAAATAAAAGAGACATAGGATCACCTTAACTGAATATGCTCCACAGAACTCAAGTAATTGCTATTTTTTATTGCACCACTTCATAATTGTTAAAATAATAACTTGGTGGCTTGAGTAGAGTATTAAATACAGAGATACACATGCACCTAAGGGCTCCTGTTGGTGGATTTCCTGAATTACCTGCTCAGCTCTTGCTGTGAAGGCTCAACAAATGTATCACCTCCTGAAAGATTTCYGTGGCTTTAATCTCTCAGTTCTGCCTCAAATGCAAAGGGCATTGGGTATTTGGGAAGGAGCACAAGGCAGAGACCCAAAGGCATAAGGACACTGGCACTGAATCTCTTTTGAGACCCCTATTGTGTGTGATGCTGATCCTGTTTGCACAGCACTCTAAATGTGTGAGTTCATACAGAATGGGCTCAGAAGCACTGCACTGCAGCTCTTTCACTTTACCCAAGCAGCTCAAGGGATTTCTAGACTGTACTTTTTACTGGAATTCTCTAGATGCTGCTGAAGCTGTATTGCTCCCCTGAATTTACCCTTACAATGTGTGCTTGTTGAACACGTGTGAGACTACTGCCAAGTAGTTTCCAGTTGCCTGAAACTGTTGTGCAGTTGCACTCTGTGSCAATCCTTTCTTGACCACAGGACTTGCCATATTAAATATATTTTAATTAAAAGCGTATTCTTAGATGCAAAATGGAATTACTGACTTTGTGGCTTTGTTTGTGTGTGTTCACATGACAAGAACTATTTTAATGATCTTCAAGTATTGTAGTTGCAAATAATGTRAACTAAAGTACAATGTAAGCTTGTGCTAAAGAACTGTTACCCTGACCCATGATAATTTTTAGGGGGAAGAAGGATGAGAGTGGGGAAAAAGGAGGAAAACTATCATGGTTTGTCAATATTATACAATCACATCATAGCTATGTGATTGTTTTGCTGATATTTGCAGTGGTAGTAATGAAGAATGCACTAATGTAAGTTCCTACTAAAAATGTGTTCTGCTTTTGCAGAGCTTAACCCCTCAGAAAACCCCACTTTTATGTGGAAATGCTTTCACAGTCCTAAAATAGGTATCCTTCATGCTTCAGTAGAAAACTCTCCAGAAAAGGGACTGGATCTGTTTTCAGAGACACAGACTGGGACCAGCCCTACTGAATCCTGAACTAAACTCTAACCAGAGTAACCACATAGTAGAGTTACAAGAAAAATGGATTTGGAGTAATCAAGTAGAATGTAAACAGTGGAATTGAATATACTGAGAATATTTGTGTCTGTATCACACATTGTGTGGTGTTATTTGGTRTATTTAGTAATTTGGATAATTTTGCTCTTCTAGAAAATCCAGTGCAGAATTTCTGCAAGTAGGCTGATAATTAATACAATCAGACTAGCAGAACTGAACCAACTGTGAGATGAATTCTTACCTGTCAGTCTTTTCAGCTGTGGGTACAACCCAAATTTAATACCAAATTTGGCTGTGTGGCACCACAGTGTGCAGCTGTCTCCAAATGCTTCATAAAACAAAGTCTGAGCTTCCAGATCTCACTTCCAGCTTTTCCCCTCTAACACACAACAGTAACCTTAGCAATGAGACTTTTTATTTCTGAGATGAATGCATTAATGCAGCCTTTCCTTTGAATGGAATTAAAATTTCTTGAGACAGCTTTACCAAAATTATCCCATCTTCACATTAAAAGAGAGACTGTTCCATTGACGTCATCAACAATGCCAACTAATAGAGTAATGGAGCACAGGGCTGATACATTCCTGACCTTTCCACACTATATTTAGAGCTAATGAAGCCTTTTCTTTTTCCAGTTCCTCCAATATTCTTTCTTCATTCACTCTTGAAATGCAATATATCTGATTTTCCAATTCCATGAAAAACAAAAAACCCWGATTTAATGCTTGGGTAAACTACCAAAAACTGTGTTATTAAGCTTGATTTTCAAAGGAGTGAAAGGTAACCTGTGAAACCACAAGAGTTTTAAGAGTGAAACAAAGCAAAAATGCCTGATGGGTGAGGTCTCTCTTTTTCTCTTCTCAYATAAATTGTAAGGAACTCTTGACAGAATATTTGGGTGCTATTTGTTGTTCTCTTGTTTAATTGTTAGCTGGAAAACATTAAGAGTTAAATTATGTCCTCATAAAACAGTAACATCTTTTTTATTCAACCAAAAAATGCTTTATCAGTCTGTCTGAATGGAAAAACTGTAGCACATACAAATTCATCCTTTTTTTTTTTTTTTGAGGTTTTTTGGACTGGAGTGCTTGGGCTTGGTTTTTTTTAAGGTAATGATATTTAATTACATGAAAATTAAAAAAAAATATGAGAAGAACACAGACAAGAAACAGTTCACATAACATTTTTTCAACTCTAAAATAGAACATTATTTGAAAGGGTAAGTAGCCTTGTACATAGAACACATACTTATTTTAACAAGATTAAATATATTTGTAAAGTAATGTACACAGTTTACTTTATGGCCAGTTAATGTTTGTTCTTTTCCAAGACAGAGAAAATAAATTTTTGTGCAATTTACTTCTGTTGTCACTGCTAGAACAAAAAAAGAAAATAAACTTGGATCTCAACAGACGACCTAATTATGTTACGATTGTCTCTTTACAAAACACAATTTTTACCTGTTTTGATGTGCATCCAATTAAAATTCCTAACTCAATCCTGGAAAGGCAATGTCAATACAGGAATTCCACATATGGCAGGGAAAATTGTAGTAAAGAGAATTAGTATCAGACTTTGACTTTTAAGCAGTTATGCTCAGTGTTTAAGCCCCATCATGTGAAAATGAAGCTGGAGYACCTCATTCCATCCCATTTGTGGATATTGCAGAATCATTTTATAGTTCATCAGTGTGGCAAAAGCCKCAGTCTGTTCTGAACAGAGGCCCAGATAATGAAATACAATAGGTCTCCTTGTTTAGTGACAGCAATGTGTTGTCAGACCTTATAGAGAAATGTTCCCTGGAGTTTGCCTGCCCTGCTCTTGCACTGGCTGGGGATCTCAGCAGCCAGGAAGAGGTACCAGGGGCAGCTCAGCCCTGATGGACCTTTCTGAAGGTCAACTTTATTCTGCTCCCCATTCCTTCCCCTCCAAACCTGTTTGGTTGTTCCTATAGTGTTYATGATTCTTACTGTTGTGGCTCAAATTGCAACATCAAGAAGAACTGTTGATCTGTGGTCCCTTGCCTATAAAGAGGGGAGATGTGAAAGTTTGGTTCTGCTCACCTTATTTAGCAGTCTGCAAAATGAGACTGAGAAGGGATTTCTCTTTTGCTTCTGAGCTGAGAGGACTGTTTAAGCCCAAAGCTGTTTGGAATTAGTTTGCACACTGAAAGCATACTGATGGGCTGTGAGCACATATGCCACAACTGTACTTGACAGGAGGCTTGTTATTTCACAGGTGCATTTTGTGTATGAAGTTTGCATAGGGAAAAAAGAGACCAAGGAAAAGGCAAGTAATTAACTCTCTTCCCTGCTCCTTCAAAAGGCCTATTCCGAGGTAACTCAGGAAGTTCATTATAAACCTACCTCTTCTATCCTCCTTAGAGGAGAACTTTAACTTTTTGGTAAGCCATTGGAGCTTGCCATTTGTGACAGCAGAGCCATCTGCAGCCTTTTCTGTGCCCTCTGGTCGTTCCCCCATCTTCACTAGCTCAGTTAGAGTCTAATTTTGTTTCTATTACCACAGGCACAACTGTGATACCAAGATTTTTCCCCTGACCTTGGGACCTGAAATTGAATAAATTTTGTTTACAGTCCCTGGCAAAGTATTCTTCAGGGGGGAAGCAGATTATTTTCGAGTAAAGTGTGTTGGAGTGTGTCACAGTTTATTTGAGGAACTGCTTCAGTCTGTCTGCAARCTCTGGAGGACAATAGTGATTTGTCTCATTATGCTGTCAAGAATTCCTTGATATCCCTGAAAAGGCAGAAGACTACAGAACAATTAAAACATAGACCACAGCTGAAGCATCTGTTTGTTTATTTGTTTGTTTGTTTATTTTAAAAGCAGCTTCACAGCATGCAAACTTTGATGATGCCTTGTGACATCTTCAGATAGTCTAATTATTTTGGCACGGTACCAGCTGTTGGCCAGGTCTCTGTGAAGATCTGCAGTCAGCTAAACACTGGAAATGCTGATTCCCAGGAAGATTTGGGAGGAATTTAGGCCCTTGGAATATGGCTACCAGTGCTGATACAATGTGGTGTGTATTATTTTTCAGCCTCTCCTTTTGTTATTTCATGCAGGTCTAGAATATCTAAGCAAATCTCTTTCATATTGTCTCTTTAACCTCTTAAAAGGTAAACCTCTTTCTCTGTCAGACCTCAGCCTTCTATTATGAAGGAATCTTCTTAAATATATGTCTGAGTTCAAGATTTGTTTTGTGTGAATTTTGTACCTTAAATGCTGAGTTCAAAGATTTAACCTGCAAGCCCATTTTCATGTTTTCTGAGGCATAGAAATGGTCCCCTGCTATGTATGAAACTGCAAATTCTTTTCTAATGTTGAAAAGAAMCTATAGGGGGAAAAATGGTGATTGTTGATTCCTTTTCTGAATGARCATAATGTATGAATTCTTTCTCATATGCTTTCTGTGATCTGTATACCAAGTATTTTCTTCACCTTAAAAATGATTTAATAATAACTTTAAACTATTTTTTCTGCTTATTTTAGTTTGGMTATTAGGAAAAATTCCTTCAGAGAAAGGGTTGCCAGGCATTKGAACAGGCTGCTCTGGGAAGTGATGGAGTCATCATCCCTGAAGGTATTTAGAAAATATGTAGATGTGGTACTTAGGGGCATGGTTTRGYGGTGGATTTGGCAGTGTTAGGCTAAGGGTTGGACTTAGAGGTCGTTTCCAATCTTAGTGATTTTATAGTAGTACTCAAAGAGCTGGCCTTCCAGCCCTTCTTTTTATTGTAATTGTGCCAATTGTATTGTAATTGTGTGATAAAATTTAGATTACAGTGATGTAATGTTAGGCACATGGAATCGTTTGGATGGTCAACATAGCACTCTGCATTTAATTTGGATTATTGGGTTGGTAATGTTTTTAAGTTTTGTTGCTGCACTGCAATGAGCTCATTTAAGAGAAACAAAAATTCCTTTTTTTTTTTCCCCACAACCCAGAATAAGGCTTTGAAAAGAATTTAAACCAAGACATACAAAATCTAGCCTCAGGCTTACTATTTACTATATGTGTCTATTTTATTTTCAGTGAAATACTTGATAGGTTATTAACAACATTCTCTGGAAAGCTGAGTTGGAGATTGTCTTGTATTCTTTGATTTCAGCTACTTCTTTCACTTGTCAAAGCATACAAATGAGAGTAATTTCAAAGGAGTTTTTCATCCAGATATCTCTTAAAAAGACAAGCTAAAATGCAGCCAGAAAATACAGGAGGAGAAATTCCACCTTATATCAGGATTATGAGCATGGGAAAACTCACCTATTATGGAAGTTGCAGTTCTGTGTTTTGAGTCATGTGCTTTCTTTGGCCTGGTGATTTTTTTTGGGTGGGTTGGGAGGGAAGGGGAGGTAGGGGAATTTGTTTTATGGGTGTTTTAAGGGTTACCTGAACTCTCTGGAGAACAGAAAGAAATAGAAATTCCCCACTCCTTTTYATTTTCTTTCTTTTCAAGATATTATTATATGTAACAGTGAAAAACCACAGAAAGCCTTTCTACTTCCAAAGTAGGTTCAGTATAGATGAGGCTCTTTCAGCACTGATTAAATCAATCTTTTTTACTAATATTAAGGGATATGGTAYAAATTGTTTCATGTTTGACTACATCTGTAACTTCTCCCCTGATATGTTTTGTCCATCTCCTAAAGGAAGACAGAGATGGACATTTACACTGCTGGTCTCCAGTCATCCTCTTTCCTTCCTTTTCTTCCCCAGTTTGCAACCATTGACAAATGTGCCTTATGTTTAACCTGACAGCACAGGYTCCAGAGGTGCTGCATTTTTATAGATATTACAAGGGTGTAGCTGAAAAGGAGAAAGGGCACMAGACAGACATCATTACCATCTTTTCTTAAGAAAATGACTGCTGCAGGRGCTCACCTCAGTAAAACAGGGAAGTAGCCACACTCAGAGGRTATTTATCTTTATTCAGTGAATCATGTAGGTCACTGCTCTCTAATGATAACAAAATAGAAGCAGAATTATGAGATGGAGATGTAGAGTATGTGCCTGCAACTCACTCAACTCTTTTGCTTATCTTTTCCTAACTCTCTGCCTTTACCTTTGGTACTGCTGAGTTTTGGAAACCTATTATATCAAATTCTAATAACAGGTGTTGTGCTGWTACTGAAATTGGCATATAATAGATCATTGAGGTTTTTTTACAGGTTGACATTTTTCTGGGCAGCACTTTTTGTAGTTGGTTAAAATATTAGGGGTTGATCAGCTGAATGTGAACCAGTTGGAAGGTGAGTTGTTGCTGGGCATCTGATGCTTCATGTTGTCAGTAGACTGCAGCTTGATCTTGACAAGATTGCTAAATTTTAAATATACAAWTAGTTCTGTTAGATTTTCCCTATTTTTAGGATGACCTACAAGCTCTGAAGCAAGAATCTGAGGGAGAAATGGTAGTTACTGGTTTTAATTCTGAGGTGTGGATTCGCAATCACATAGGATCTTTCTTATCCAACAATATTAGAAGATAATATTAATGATAGAAGGAATGAACTGATTTCTTAGTCTGCACAAGGTTATAAACACATGAATTACAATCATGTGTTGCTAATAGATTCCAAACTTGTGTTTATTGGTACTTTTTTCTAGTGATTAAATGAGTTGTTGTGATGTACTATACAATTACTGCCAACTGTCACTCAGTTTATATGCAGATATTAAGACACGAAGTGGTGAATAATGGAAAGATAATTTCACAAATTCTATAAACCTAAAGGAAAAATAAAGACATTATTTATTTTTAAATGTCTGTGAAGGCTTTATTTAGGTCTCTCCTTAAGTGGTTTGCTTAGTCCTTCTAATTGTGCAGATTTTGGGACCACTTTAAAGCATCTGATCTGACATCACAGCCTTAGATGTCAGTGAAACAAGCACTTTAACCCATTGGACACTTGAAGTRTTAGTTCCATACTTCTTGAATCATCAGAGAAACTCAGCCACTCCAGAATTCAGGTAATGCCTGCAAGTTCTTCAGCCCAGATTGTTCTTTGTGTAGAACAGATCATGTTTAATTTCCCATGAAATAAAATTTTACTATTATGGTTGGCGGTGATGAGATTACAAGGAGAAATAGGGGGTGAAAGGAATGAAATTCAATTTATTTTCCAAGGTGTTGTAATATATCACATCTTCTATCCATTTTGTGTGATCTAGAGGAAAAATAATTTCATTTCAGTCAAACAATTCAGGAGGACTCTGAAAATGTCTTCACAACAAACAGTTGGGGAAAAACAGCCTTAAATATTTGAGTAACAAAGAGCTCAGAATAGCWAATTCACTTCACTGTGTCTGACAACAGACCCCTAAAAATTTCAGTGCATATTTGGAAGTGGGACTGAAGAAAATGCCATTCACAAAGTGCATCATGTATTGTCATGTGAAGCTATTGCAGAAAACTGATCCTGTACTGGAGAAGCTGAACTCCCCCATTTGTGCCTGTGACTGGAATCATGTTCTGAAGGACATGTTGGTAACAACAGGAGGAGAATGTGCAGAGAAGAAAACATTTAGACTTAAACTCTGGTGACACCCAAATAATTCATAGTTTGAAATAGCTTGCATATTATATTTATCCAGCAGAATAATATAATAGGGAAATTGCAGATTAGGCTAGAAATTRTAGATTAGGCTGTAAAACAGCTGGGGGGACTGCAGAGTCCTTTACATTTGTATTTCATTCTTGAAGGCAAAAATATTTGAATAATTCAGGTAAAGAAAAGAGTTGTAAAACTGAGGGTATGATCTAGAAAATGGTCAAACTTAGTAACCTGAGTCKTTCTTTGATGGCTTCTCACAGGCAGGAGTACAAAAAATGTAYTGCTAAATTGAGGTGAAAGTTCTTTTATAGGTATCTTTCTTTGCTTGTAAACTCTTTTCACTAATCCTTAGTTAAATATTTGACTCTAAGTTTTGTTGAACACACAGCATTMTTCCTTTACTCTTAAGCCTTGCTGGGTTCTTGAAAAGGTTGGGCTCTGCAAATTCTAGGAACCAGTCAAACCTCTTGTGTCTATCTCATCTCTCAGTTTGAAAAAATCTGTTTATTACAACTCACTTAAGAGAAAAACACATGAATGTGAGCAGATGAAACAAGAGCTTGGAGTGAAGATCTAAGACAACTTCTGCTTTGGAGGAAATTTGGACTWTAAATTGTTTCTCATAAAAATGTAAAGTTGCATGAAGAATGATTAATTTTKAATTATATTGTTATTATTTTGAATACAGAGTGGGTTGGTAAGAACTTTGAATAACCTGGCTATATACATTAAAGAGCAATAGGTTGTCCAAATGTATTGTTATGAAATTGTCTGATTCAATCTCTGTTGCATGGGGATATTTATTTAGATACATGTGATTTTGCTTAGGGAGGAATAAAATGCTTTAAAAATATTTAGCTCATTTTATAGACACATTGATATGTTGTGTGACTCATATATAGACTGGTTCCATGCAYCAAACTAGGTCATGGCAAGAATAAAAATTTTAGAAATATGGAACATATTGTGTGGAAATAAAGAACCAAAATTCTAACCCATTATCTGTATAACATCTTTATGACACAACACGAGCTTCATTTTAATAGTTAGCTTTTTTTTAAGCTATTTAACTTATGTGGTCATAACTGTTGGACTGAAGAAACTGAAATTAGCAGTGGACAAATTGTCTGCTGCTACAGAAGGAGATGTCTGCCACTATAGCCCCTCTTGGGAATACAAARTAAACGTAGCCTGACTCAGCTCAGTAAGTAGAAAGAATTTCATGGTCCAGTAAATCTTATAGATCATGATTAAAGATCTGAGTGCTACTGAAAATAATATAGAGGAAGAAGTATAATAAGTGTATTATATTCCAAATGTGAGTTTAAAAAAAATAAAGAGATAAGTTTACCTGCTGAGACTGAGGCCAGTCACTGTAAATGTACTCTCAAATTGTGTACCACAAGTAGTAGTGAACYCTGGCCTCAACTCAGGCTTTCAACTACCAGTCATGACTGCTGACTTTATACTCCTACTTTTTTCTACCTGTGGGAAAGTCAGCTTGAGTGTGTCTCCTCTGTTTAGCTCCCTGGTTTTCAAAGAAGTACAAGAAATGGAAGTGAACTCATATTCAGTAACTTAAGACAATTGCAGGGCTTTGTCTGCATCTGAGCACAGCTCATCCTTAGCTGTGTTTTCAGTCAGCAACTCCCACATCTTTTAGATAACAGAGGTCACGTCCTGAAGGGTTGTCTTTCCCTCCGTTGTCATTCCAGACTGCCTTTTGGGGTTAAAATCAGGCACACGTGTTTATATTTTGTCATTCGAAATCTCTCCCAAAATCTGTGTCAGGCTGTCAAGACCAGATTGTAAATTCTGCTTTGGAGAAGACAGTGAAAAGCTGTCAGGCTCCAGCTGTGCCCATGGCTGGGTGCAGGGGACTTGGGACACTTGTGTTTCACAGGCACATGACCTGCTCCTTCATGCTTGGAGGTGCCACTGCATCCTCACAGGCCACTCAAAAAAGGAGTTGGAGCCAAGCAGAGATCCAGCTCCTGGACTGATTCAACCCCTGAGTCTTATCCTGAAGTTATGAAAATGCAAAATGCACATAGCCATGAAGTAGTTGAAAAAGTTTGCTTGTTGATGTAGCAGATATCATATCTCCATGCAGAATCTGCTCACCTTTGCTTTCAATAAAATAAACCACATCCAGGTTACACGCTAATACAACAGGAATTAGAGAAGGACTTGGAGAGGGAGCTGGAATCAATTTCCCTGATTTCTTTAATAGTCACATCTAAGAAGGAAAGCCTTCTAGTTGACACAGAGCTGAGAGAGCTCACAGATGTGGGAGGGAAAAGGTGATTTAGAGTATGTGGAAAATCCCAGGCAGAATATGCAGGAACCTACTCTCATTTCCACTCATATTTCAGAATGGGTTTTTCTCCCCCAGTATCAGAGCTGCTGGTTGCACACTTGTATAGGGATTTACTGAATCCAGACTGGTTGACTGGTTGTATGAGTAGGTGGATATCAAGGATACCAGGTACAGATCTCCTGTGGTTCTGTCTGTTATAAACCCACTTTTCTCATTTCCACACTTTGCCAGGTTCCTGAACAGGAAGAAAAAATTAACATGAACATCTTCAAATGTAATGCAATCAGTAATAAAATATGCTATATGAGGTAATCCATTATAAAAGCACAATTTAAAGATACTTTAATAATTGTAAGTTTTGTGAAGTAACCAGTATACTGCTGTGCATGAGAAACATTTTGAAAGTCTGATAGGCAGAAGTGTTCTGTCAAAACTGCTCTTGTTAGAAAATTGGAATAAAGCTGATTTGGTAATTTGAGAATTCATATTTGCAGAATCTAGCAAATCAAGAATTAAATTCTTTGTTTAGTAGCAGAGTGACCCACAGTCACAGCTATTTTAGTGCCTCTTACAATTAACAGCTTAATGGGGATATAGACTRCTCATCACAATTCTTTTCCTGTGGTACTTCATAATGCTCAAGTTYATAAGCATTTCTGCTAAAAGAGCTCTAACTTAAATATCATCCTTACAAGAGACCTGTTCTGTCTTTGGAGGATTATAGTACCTAAAGCTCCCAAAACATATTGGCAGACTCATGATCTAGAAAGGTTCTGTAGTGCTGTTTCTAGATATTTCTGTGCTCCTTTGTGGCTGCACATTTGCAATCTGCCCAATCACAAGGATACTGTCTATAAGGAGTCAAAACAAAGGAAAGATAGTGTTCAAAAGTGAAGTTTTTTATTGTGAAGGCCTGTTCAGCTGCTTCTACAGGATCTGCAGAAGTCCACAAGTAAATTTCAACTACAACACCTGCAGGGATTTAATTAGTGGTTTAAAGTATTTGTCTTACTTTATGGGCACACAAAACATTTAATGATTATTAAAATAAGTCTCTAAGAGTTTGTTGTGCTCATTATATTTGTTTAATCAGAGATCTAAGTAAACAAATTAAGTCCCACATCTTAATACTGGGGTAATACTTGTGCTCAAAGACCATAGCCTAATGTAWAAGTGTAAAATTTTAGAATGGAGCTCTACTTGTCAACTGCATAATGTATAATKGTTTGACTGTACAGTAACAGATGGAAATGTATCTTGTAGTACCAAGGAAAGAGCTTCCTTCWCTTAAATGTGAGCAGACATGATGCAGAAGTGCAAATAAACCTCTTCCAAAATGTGTTATGTAATTCTTAGAAAGCCCAAAATATTCTGCTGGGAGGTTTATTGCTGTACAGCTGGTTCCACAGACTCTGTTTAAAAAATAGATTTGGGCTCACTGAGAAACTCAGCATTCTGTTAGAATAATGGATCCACAGTACAAATATTTCTCTTGGTAGGGCTTTGTAGTTAACTATTTACAAAATTGATATGCCAACTGATACATCAATAGACTCTGGTGAAGTAATACCTATACATGAAAAATAATTTGCTACTCGCTCTAAAACCCATAATCAGACCCATTGGATGTGTGAAGCTCTAAAGTTYCTAAACCCAGGAAAAGACTTTAAAACACCTGCAGGTGGTAAATGCAATCAAATGCTCTGTGTGGATTCAGCACATAATTCCCCCAAGGAAACAGATGAAATCATTACACTGAGTGGCTGTATCCTTGAAAAGTACTGTTGGTAATTGAACTATTCCAAACACTCTGCCACTAAAAATACACCTTTGAGATGTCAGATCCTCCTCCATCGAGCAGCGTACGGGATCTGCTGGCACMAGCCATGGCAGAGTTCTGACGTGGCTGAGCAAGACATTTGATCCAAYTGTTTTTCAGTGGATATTGTGTGAGCATTTATTTTTATTTATAGTCAGGCAACACTAACCAAAACTTCAGAAATCCAATATTCCCTTTTACAAGGAACTTTTCACCTTTCTCTTGCCAACGTAAAGAAAAGAAATCATAACAGGCCTGGAATGTTGTAACTTTTTTGCAGTAAAGGGGGGAAACATATTCAGTGAAGACAGTCTCTAATTGAGCCCAGTTACTATTTCCTAGAAACAATCATAAATATTGCCTTGGTTTTCAAAGGATGTTTTGATAAGGCAGGACAGCTAGCTAAAAGGAGGATGTAGAAGCAAAAATGATCAGCTTGAAAAGAAGCAAAATTCCATGGTGCGTGCATTGCATTWAGTAGGGATGTGTCAGGGACCCACAGCTGGAGGAGCTGGCACACAAAGCTGGCAAARACAGCTTTAGCAAATCCAAATCACAGTGGTACTGTACTGCTGAGAAACAAAAAATGTGGTAGATACTTTTAAGAAAAGGGAAATAAATCTGGCTGAATACCAGACTGTTATTATAGTATCAGCAGTATGCAGCACTTCTGAGAGGAAAAAGAAGCCCAAACAAGACCTAAAGAAAGAACTCCTTGGAAATGGGTTAATTAGACTACTTGATTGACCAGAAGTAGGTTATTATTAACTTATTATAAATTATATATTAACTTATTTCGTATTGCCTATGATCCAGCAGTTTCAAATAGTTTGCACTGTATAGAGAACTTCTGTAATTCTGAAAATTTTAACCAATTTAGACCTACTGGGGATTAGAAGAGAAATTAGTAGGTAATTAATTTATGCTAAGCACAAAAGCAGTAAGTTTAGCCTAAAGGGCAACAGTTTAACTTATAGTAMATTACTGCCAGGTGTCCTTGCTGAGGAAAGGATGGTATGGTCCCTGCCTATACAGTGACTATTCATAAGGTCATTTTGAACATAAGTTTCAAGACACAGCAAGATTCTGTGTGAGGCTTCCAAGAATTTAAGCAGACCAGAAAAGACTAGGTTTCTTCATGGAGAAGAAGAGAGTTTGTAGAAGGGATTATATTTTAAAGAATCATTCTAACCACTGCCTAAAGCAATGGGTCTCTGATCACAAAAGTAACTTTCCCAACACTCAAGATTTGGGAGGGGAGTACCTGATGGTGGTTAGTGACCCTTTATCATTTCAAGAGCTCACTTGGTAAAGAGATGCTGCTCTTTAGCACTGTTGGCYCCCTGCAGATCACCTACCAAGCATTTTCCCAGGCTTCCCAGAAGACCCACTCCTTGCATTTGCCAACAGGCAACGTGAAGTCCTGGCAACTCAACCATGGTGTGGCTGTGGATGCCTCAGGCTGCCCTTGGGTCTTGGGCAGTCCATTTCCATTAATTGGAATGGTGGTATTTTCCCAAAGCAAGTATGTTTTGGTTGTTGAAGCTGAATTACTGAAGGTATAAATAAACCTAAAGCAATTTTGAAATCTAAAACTTTTTGTAGTTTCTTTTTTATTTTTTTTTTCTCTTCTAAAAGAAATAACTGATTTTTGCCGATGCCAGGAGGACTGGGACTAGATGATCTTTAAGATCCCTTCCAACCCAAACCATTCTATGATTCCCCACTGTGACAGGAGGCCTTGGCTCTCCAACAGCAATCATTACCCTTGACTCTTGAGTTTCTCTGAGGAAATATTTCTGTCCTGACAGGTTAACCTTACGCTCCTAATTGCTAGGAATATGTGATTTGTGGGATTTCACGTTTCCAGCCCCAAAGTATACAGGTTTCTTATGGTACTTAGGTCTGCCACAGGAAGTTTCTGTATGGAAAAGAGTTTAGAAGTGAAGACTACATGGCTGGCAAGGGGAATTGTGCATTTTGAGGGTGCACAATGGGAAAACAGAAGTCTACTGAGCAGTCACAAGGTCAAATCAACTCCACTGAGAGAGCTGGGAAAAGGCTTATATGCAGCTGTCTTCCATTTGCCTCCAGTTTTTAATTAGCTAAGTTTTCAGAAACTAAATTTAATTTCTAGATTGAGTGAAATGAGATTTTRTGCTGGTCTTGGCTGGAATAGAGCTAGTTGTCTTCTTGSTGTGTKATACTGTGCTGTGTTTTATATTCAGGATGAGAATAATGTTGATAGCCCAACATTATATGATAGATGATAGATGGTGTTKCAGTTGTTGCTGAGCAGTGCTTCCCCTAAATCAAGGACATCTCAGTGTCTCATGCTGTGCCARTGAGCAGGTGCACAAGGGAGCAAAGCCAGGAGAGGTGATCTGAACTGGTGTTTCTCTTGGGTTTTATTTATSTCTCTTATCTTCTATTAGAGTTATTATTAATATTATTACTGTTACTGTATTGTTAGAATTATTATATTTTACTTTGCTTCAGTCTTAAACGATTCTTATCTCCACCCATGAGTTTTACTATTTATTTTTTTKCCTGATCCTCCTTCCCATCCCGCTTCTGGAGGTGGAGGATGRTGAGTGAGTGTCTTCATGGTGTTTGGTTGTTGGCTGGGGTTAAAATACAACGGGTTACTTTTGATTTTTTTTTTCCAAAATGGCAGCAGTTTATGGCAGGCTCTTGAGAACAGAAAGAAGATTCAGAGAGGACAACACAAGTGAAATTTGAGCAATATAAAAAGGAATGAATGTATGGCATCCTATCTAATAAAGCTAAACTTGCTGTATCAGAAAATGGACAAGGCTGTATGAGGAAAAATGAGTGGAAACCGAGGCTGAAGAACAACCATATAAAATAGTAATTGATTGGGGTGGAGTGGATGAGGAACCTAACCTTCATCAGAAAACAACTAAAATAAACTCCTCCATATTAGTTCACAGCAAAAGTAGAAGAAATAGAAGCCACAGGTAAAATGTGTATCAGACAATTTTTTCTGCTGCTATTGTGTTTGCTTCTATTAAAGTTTGAAACCATCACAGGCCCTGCAGCTCCCTCATGTGTTTATTCCTCTCTCACAAGCTCARCCTGCTCAGTACATTTGCAGCCCTGAGTTATCCCACATACAGCATGGTCCACATACAGCATTGACCACACATGGTCAAATTGGAATTGCAACTTATTTATTTTTAATAAACAGCGAATATGAGTGGCAYTGAACAGCAGGGGCAAAAAGGACTCCCCTTTACAGGAGAATTGAATACTGAGCAGACCATTAGGAATGAGGGTGTTTCAATGGTGCAAAYATGGGGTCGATGCCTGGCAGGCTCACACTGTTTGCTTTTCTATTGTGAACTTCCTCTGTGACCTTTACCAAAAGAYTCCCTCTGTGTGTCTGTTCAGCAAGTATAAAATGAGAGTAAGCATATTTCCCTACTTCCAGAGGTAAAATAAAAGCCAGATGGGTCTCGATTTTTATGGGTTTATGAACTATACAAATTGACAGGATCCAAGGGAATGGCCTGAAGTTGTGTCAGGGAAGGTTTAGGTTGGATATTAGGAAAAGGTTCTTTCCCCAGGGGTGGCTGGGCACTGGAACAGGCTCCCCAGGGCAGTGGTCACAGCACCACCCTGACAGAGTTCGAGAAGTGTTGGGACAATTCTCTCTGGCACATGGTGTGACTTTTGGGGCTGTCCTGTGCTGGGCCAGGAGTTGAACCTGATGAACTTGATCCTTGTGGGTCCCTTCCAACTCATCATATTCTGTGATTCTGTGATATAGATTTTAAAAGAAAGGGAAAAAAAAAAAAAGTGAAGGAGCAAAATTACAACATCCCTTACTTCTGAGCTATTTATGGTTCTTCTGCTGTTGAGATCTCTTGGTGAGTTCCTAAATATTAGTAGGCGTGAGGTGACGCTTTGGGCCATGAACAGATGCAATACGTACTTTCAGAGTTACCACCCTATTCATTTCTCTGTGGCTAACACGAACTCTGATAGATGAGCCCTGTTTTGAAGGATTAAATGCCAGCAGCTCTCTGTCTGCACCGTTTTTGCCTCTTGCAAAAAGACCTGGATTGCTCCTTCTCCCCTCCCCGCTGTCCCCGGGGCCGCCCCTGYCTGGGGAGCGCTCCGTGGGCACGGCGGCTTCGGGATGTCACTCGTGTTCGGAGGGGATGTCACTTGTGTGTGGAGAGCCCCATCCCGTGGCCAAGTAGAGCTTCTGCAGCCAAGATCTGCGTGTGTTTCATGGAAAAGGCACCGAGCACTTCCCTGGGAACAGCGAGAGGCTGGGGCAGCGGCAGCGCGGGGTGACGGCTCTGCCGCCTCACCGGGGACCGCCGAGGGCAGATAGCAGTCCTGGAGGAAGGACTTGGACTTACTCATGTGTACAACAATAGAAAAAAAAATTAGAAAAGGAATTTGACCGACATTGAGTCCTGATCTGTGTATAAATTGGAAAACAAAAAGCTGAGATGGAATTTTTAGCAACCTGGTCTAGTGGAAGGTGTCCCTGTAGGGGACTGGAACTCGATTAYCTTTAAAGTACCCTCCAATCCAACCCATTAAATGATTCCATGATATTTCTAATGATTAAGAATGATTAAAATACCTGTCACTTTATGAAAACATTTATTATACAGGAAGATTACTTCAGTATTTAATAATTCAGGCCTCATACAAGTCTATTTCAGGCCTTACCACCTGAAGAAGTTTATATATCAATAAGTGTTTAAGTAACCTGACATAWAGCTGAATTCCAAATTTAACATGATTACCAAGCAAAATCTTCTCTTTGCAATTAAGCCAATGGTGAATCCAATTAAGAATGGTTGTGTAGTCTCTTCTTAAGGAATCCGTGTTTCTGCTGTGTTTGTTGGGTCAAATGTTAACACTTTCTAGCAAATTATCTCTGTCAAACGATACCAATATTATCATTGTCACTGTTGTGTTGTCAGACATATTCTGCTGCCCTCCCCTGCCCTGCTCACCTCATTCACATACTGCTTATGTTGCAGTATTTATGCAAARTGTTACTACTTCACTCTTTCATCTTGGTGAGAACTGAACATTTGATTCTCAAAYGTAGCTTTGAATGTGTCAGCCCAACCCTTTACAATAATTAAATTCTCAAATGTAAGTAAGAATTGCAAGTTAATTAGCAATCTGAAACACCTTCCCCCAGTTCCAGCAAGCAGGCTTTGGAGTGTCATCCTCCAGACTTTTCATCTCCAAATTTGTTTGCATGTAAAAATAGCTTCTAAACAGAGCTAGTGACCAGCTTTGATTGTTTTTCTTGTTTGTGTTACATAAAATGAATTTCCACTGTAAATGTTACCTAATGCACAGTGAGGTTTACCTTAAAACTTCAGAAATCTGTCTTTTTTCACAGATAGTTGGAGGAAGAATGCTCAGCGAAGGTAAACTTTGCATAGTGCCAGACCAAACGCTGTGCTTTTTGCAGTGATGTTGGGAGTGTAGCTCAGGGTGTTCTTCCCAGCAGCAGAGCACTGCTGTGCAAGCACGGAAGAGAGAAGCTCTGGTGGACAGGTATAAATGAGCAGCTGCAGCAGAGGCACATGGGGAAGGCAGGAACACGTGAGCTGGCTTTGCTGCTGGTTAAAGGAGTGCTGCTGGTTAAAGGAGTGCTGCTGGAGCACCCACTGAAGTAAAACCTGGTTCACTGCCAGTGGATGTGAAGGGATGAGCCCAGCAACCAGGAAAGAGAATTCCCAAGATATTTCTGGCACTGTGTGTGACCTGGTTATGTTGAGAATACTTTGAGCCTCTGATCTGAGACAGGAGCTACTCCTCTGCTCGAAACAGTTTTGTGCCTTGGTATCTCTCCAGATTAATTAACACTCAATAGAAGCCTTATTAAAGTGAGCATAAGAGCAATTTTCACCTAAGTAATAATTCTATTCAAGGAAGTAGAAATCTAAGGYCATGACTTATGAGATGATTGTAGAGGCAGTATGAAAATGCTTCTCATTTAACTTGCCTTGAAAATCTGGTGTTTGAACAAAATTGAGAAACTGATATAAAGTAAAAAGAGACCAAGAGAAAGCTTGAAGTTGATTTTGTCTTACTAATTTATTTCTGTTTGACTTGTATACCAAAATCTCTGTTATCTACTCCAAAACCATCCAGGTTTCTTATTCCTGTGTAAGTGCTGGCATGTTTTACTGTGCCAAGCATTCTACCTCCCACTAGAACCCAAAGTCTCAAGGATGAAGCTTTACTTAGTGGCCAGGAGTGGTTCTGACACTATGAGACAAGGGAGAAGAGTTTCCAGCAGGAATTAGCTTTCRGGACAGGGAAGGAGTTTCTCGCTTTGTCCAACATGGACATTACAGCCTTTAAAAGAAAAAGACACCCCACACCAAAATAGGAATGGCTTATGAGTTATGTTAAAGGAAGCACTATAAAACATTACCTTCCCCTGCACAGACAGCAATGTTAATAAGAGGAAAATTCAGCAGCTGCTTCACAGGAAAGAGAGTTGAACAATAGCTCAGCACTGCGGGCTTTGCTTATTAAGCCAGCATGTTCAGGGTCTGACAGAGCTATTTCAGAGCACCCATTGAAAACTGTGAAAGAACAGTATTTCACTAGAAAATGTCAGTTCAACAAAATCTAATGGTACATGAGAAAAGAAGGGTATTTTTAGACTATTGCCACWAAAGTTAATTATCAAACCTACCTAGGAAACTAGGATTTCTTAATGCTGTTGTTCTAAGTACCTTAATTTGCCTGAACTCCCCACTTGTAATGACTCTGTTCTTGGAAAGCAATGATTTCTCTCTTTGCTTTTTTCTACTTACTTTTGATTTCAAGATAAAAGKATATTTCATCAGAGCTCCCTTTCAAGCAAAAACTTTTATGTTTTAACAAGCTCTGCTGCATGTAACATTGTATCTAAGGTACCACTCAAATCTATTCCTTTTCCTTGCATGGCCAGGGATTTAGTTTATTAAAACTTTCAAGGTGTTTCAAAATRTGTTCTGAATATCTTGAAATAAAACTGTTGCCCTTTCTGTTGAGGGTATTTGCAGCTATAGCTATKAATAGGATGTAAATTCTAATGGTTTTATGGCTCTGACAAATATTTGTTTCTGCCCTGAACYATTTTTTTCCAAAGTGTGGGCAAGTACCCTTGGGCAAGAAGATTCTGTACCTTAAGCCTGCTCCAGTGTTCCCTGCTGGGAAGTCTCTGGAGGATGCAGACATGCTGGTTTGAATGCTGGACCAGTGCTACCCATAAAAACCAGTCCCTTCCCCTTCACATGCTGCCTGTGCTAAAGGCTCATACAAGTGCTTTCACAGAGGAGAGAAGGGAGATTTCTGACAGTGTTACAATCTATTTTGTATTCCTTCTAGAAGTTTCAAGTCCTGCTAAAAGTATTTCTGAGAGAACCTTGGATATCTGTCTGGTCGCATTTTTGTCTTACCATGGAAACACACAAGCTATAAAACACCTTTCTGGGCTTTAAAAAAGCTTTATTCCATGCACTTCCAGCATAATAGATTAATTATACTATTTTAAATTAAACTACTATTAATTATACTTTTGATAATGCAGTAAATAACAGAAGAAAAATGTTTGTCTGTACTTCATAAGCTTAAGCGAATTTTGTTGATATCCTGATAGAACCAAAATATCATCTTTTTGTGAGCTGCTACTGGAAATTATTTGGAGCTTAATTTTCTCCTTTTTACAGTAAAAGGTTATTTTGATTGCATASTGTTCAACTTTCCCATTTAAAAAATACACACAAAAAAACTTGTATTAGTAGATAAAAATCTCCAATTTCATAAACAGTATTGTCATGAGCAGCTGACATTGTTTGGTAACAACAACCACAAAAAAATTTTTTTTCATTCAGCTTTGCTAATCAGTTATTTGCCCTTCAGCTGCCAAACTTTGTTGCATGTGTTAGTTCAGCTGTTGTCAAAAGCTCTATACTGGCATGTAAATATATTCTYTTGAGCAAATAAAGCTGCTCTTCTGTTGGTCTGAGAAGATAGGAGGCTGCCTTTAATCACAGTGTGGCTGTTTCATAAAGGTCAAAATAAAAAGAAAGTGTGACAATTCAGCAGTTTTTCTCTCAGCTCTGTGGAAGCCTTTAACCACCCAAATATTGCAGGTCGCAGCTATTCTGCTTTTCCAGCTTCTGTTTCCAGTCAGTCAGAGGCTGTGATTTGAAAATGCAGAGTTCCCTTTTGTCCTGCCATGTGCTAGAAGGACCACAAGGCTCATCTGAGGTRTATCAGTATATAGCCACAGGTATAAAGAATGGCTCAGCTTACAGTCCTGAACTGTAGCTATTTTCATTGGTAACATCAAGCAGCATTTTTTGCTCTTGTTYCTTCATTGCACCTCTTAAAATGCCCTCTGCAACAAGAATCTCACAAATACTTTGGTGTTGCACTCACACAATTTTCCATATTTTGACAGCAATTCTTTATGTTATTTCTTTTTTTAAGTGGCTATCAAATGCCATCRTGGTTTCTCCTTCTCAGCTTGTGTGCTGTTCTTGGCTCAAAGATGAACAGAAAAGCTGGAGAGATGTGCTGACCATGCTCCTTGGAGCAGGTTATTTCCAGCACCTCACTGCATGCTGGAAGGACTTCTTGATTATCATCTGCAACTGGAAGATTGCTCTCCTCCTTCTTCTCTTCCTGACCATTATAAAATTATCTCTCCTCCTGTCGTGCCACTTCTAAAGGAATTGATTGTGCCACATTTAAWTACTGTATGGTGAGGAACCAGAACACCTATGGCATCCCAGTTGTTGGTTTGTGGATGTCTTGGATAGCAGGTAACTTGTTGCTGMCCAGTTACATTGAAATTTCTCTTACCTCAACCAGACTAAGGTAGCATGCAAGTGGCCTTATTTATTTGCAACATCCAAAATGGATAACAGTTACAAATGTTTATGAGAGGTGATGATGCATAATTGACTATTACTGAGGATGAAAATAATTGGAAATGTCTCTCTCCTTTTTATATGACTTGTTTGTCACACAAGGGGCAGCGTATTTTGGTGCCTATTACACAATGTCTCTCCATGATTGAGCTTTTATAGGTGGATTTAATTTTTCACTTTTCAATTTATTTCTTTTTCTCAAGGAGGAGATAAAGTTATTTTATTTATTAATTAAAAACCCCAAACAAACTGTTCTTTTAATYTGCTAATATCAGTATTACCCTGTTAGAATTTCAGCTGTATTTCTCCTGTGTTTGACTCCCTGTTACAGTGAGAAATAACAACGATCTCTCCTCCTCCCTCAGTTTTYAAATGAAGAGTCTCAGGTTTAGTACCAAGGGTGAAACCCTGAATCWTGTAGTTCACAGAACCCAGTACAAACACATAAATGGGAGAGCTCATTACCRGCTTTTGACTGAGGTGAGACATGTTGGTAATTAGCTTCTCTGAGGAGCTTCAGACTGAGAGAAGCTGGCTGGCCCTTTCCCTTCAAGCTCACTAGAAGCACCTCTTCAAATATTTATGTAGATAGATTTTCAATGTCTAATTGGRCACACAGTTATACTGAGATACCATAATAATTATGGCAGTATATAAAGCTTCACATTCAAGTAAAACAGTACAGTTTGGGGATTTGTTAAGTCAAACAACCAAGCAACAGCTTATGAAGCCAACTGAGGCAAAAGTGAGTTGGTTAGAAGAAAAACAACCCAACACTGTCCTGTTTTCTTTTGAAAACCTAAGCACAGTGATTAGACAGTACCAATTTCTGCTTTGAARACAAAGGTGTGACTAGTCCTTGTGCCTTGGCACCCTCTGCCAGGGGTATCTGATGAATCAGACAAATTGAGGAATGGGAGGGGAGGTTGTGTTTCCCCAGAGATTAGACACGGCTGCATTAGGGAAGAAATGATGTCATGCTGTGTGAAACAGGGCTGCAGAGGACAGGATTGGCATTGTCAACACAGTCCAGTGTACACATTTATACTCTGCTGGGGGTTTTATTGTTGATGTGAGCAGCACAATTACCTTACTAGTTTTTATTCGGTTTGGAGGTTTTTTTTTTGTTTGTTTTGTTGTTTTTTATTTATTTGCAAAAGAGATTTTGTCCTCTCTGTGCTTTATTTGCTAGGAGAGCTCTTGCAGTTGTCAGGCAATCTGTGCTTGTGCTCATCCTGGTGGCAAGAGTTTGCCCAGGAAATGAATTCACCCTTAGTCATTGAAAAGCATTTGTTGGTATGGTCTGGTGAGCACAAAAGAAATAGTACAGGAGCTTATTCAAATTGTTTGTGGTCTCTTTCTTCCTCCCTAGCAATATCTCTAATATATTTGCTGCCTTTATTTCCTACCAGTCAACTCCAGAGTTGTTCAACTGATGTTTTGCCCCCTTTTTCTCAGCACTCTTTAAATAAAATAGGTTTTGGTAAGAACAATGAAGCAAGAAATTGTTGTTAAAGACAAGTGCTAGAAAGGAATATGCCTACATTTGGGTTTTGAGAGCAGATGTAACTGAATGGTTATCAAGGGGTGCTTGTCCCCAAATGCAAGCTCTTGAAAACCAAGGGACAATGAAGAAAAGGCAAGCACAAGGTAAAAGCTCCAAATTTTATTGGGGGGGARTGGGGAGTTACCAGACAGGGAATGTGGAGRTGTGCAGGCTGAGTCAKGGRGAGGAAAGCTTCTGGTCCCAGAACTATAAAATCCCTGGGGACAGGGGAGGTGATACTGGTAAGGAGAATAAGCAAATATTGTGAGAAGATAGCCACTATTCAGATGTTAGTGGCTTGATGTGAAGAATGGGTGTTGGTTATATTGCCTAGTTTCTGTCAGACAGGCTCTGATTCATGAGCATGCAGATAACTCAGGCWGAGCCATCACTCCCCAGAGAGGGCTCGGGGCACAGGCAGGCTGTGTGTCTGTGGCCTCAGCACACACAAACAGCTCCTCTGCAGCATCCTGAGAGAGGAAATTTGCACCAACAGGAAGGCCAGGACAAGGGCTGGGAATGACCCGYGTCCAGCTGTAACCTTGCATGGTTTTCTGCTCACATTTTTAAAGGACTTCATTGCTACTTCCAAGAGTGTTTCGTGTCCCATGTGCATAATTTTTCTGAAAGTGCTGCAAGAAAAAGAATCGTCACTAGAAAGAGAATGATGTTCCTGTCAAAGAGAAAAATGCAGGGGGGATTTTTTTCCACCATAATCAAGTCTGCTATATTAAATCACATGGATGGGAGAAGAAAAATAAAAAAAAAATACTGTGAAACTGAGTTTAAATATTTTATTCTTAAAAGTAAATCTAAAGTTCAAGTAATAAGCCCTTAGGYACACTATATTCTGCATTATTGTTTGATGCCTCTTTTGGGAAATAGCCCAAAAGAAAACATGTTTCTACCTTGCAGTTTCTAGCTTGCAGTTTATGCACTGTGTTCCCAGTGATTATTTTTCAGGGCATGAAGCTCTCATGTTTATTATGCACCCTAAAGCTTAAACATACATATCATATTGAGTGCTGCCTCTGCTGGTTCAGCAGCCCTGAGAGATGTTCTGTGAACTCCATTAGGTTGRCAGGCTGAAACTAAATGGCAACTTATAAGAATAAGCCTGGATGTGATATCACTAGAAACTGATGAAGCCATAAGACAAAAAGAAAATTGTCACGTTCCTGTCACTAAATGTATGTACAAACCTATTTAAAATGCAGTTATGGGTAATTTGTTACCTAATGTCAACAAGGATCTATCATTAACTGTACTGAATCAAGGCCARTGTATTATGCACTCAAACAAATATCCTGGGTCTCAGAAGCATCCTGTTACAAGTGTTATTATCTCTGAGATGCAAATATGAGTTCACCAGTGAAGAAGGTATTTTAAAGCTGTAAGAAGGATTGATATTCCAATAGTACTCTTCTATCAGATGAGCAGGATTTGACAATAAATCTAAGAAAAATTAAGGTCTAGGCTGGAGATCACCATCCCAACCCATSCCTCGTTAAAACAGACACTGAAATGAGTTCAGGCTGCAGTTACGTRTCTGGTATTATCTAAAGAGTAATTCAGAGCAGTCCCTTCTGGAAATAAATGTAAAATKATTTGGCACAAGAATAAACACTTATGACCAATATGTATTATACATTTTACTTCTTTGTGATGTTTTGCTTTTCTTCAGCTGACAAACATACCATTAAAGTACAGAGAATCCATTCCTCTATGAMTACTTCTAAATTTTTACCAATGCTGTTGAAATGTTGTATTTTGGCTTGATCTTAAAGGCACTAACAAAAAACTATTTTGATCAAACTGGAATTTCCTTTCAACTTGGTTTACAGAATGCCAGTTAAAATCCAGCGCATATTTTAGTTTTTTGGAAGTGAAATGGTTTGATCCACCTAAAATTATTTTATTTTGGCTTTTTAAAAGCTGTGCATGGGTTCTTCAGTTAATTTCAAATTTGGGGATGGAGGAGATGTATTTCATGGTGTTAGACCAGGAAATTAGACATTTTCACAATGTTAAAAACTTAAAATCCTTTGGAAGTACTATTACTCTCTTAACACTGCATTTTGTACAAGGCAGGTCCCTGCRATTTTTAAAAGGGAAATTATTTTGCCAGTTTTTATGCTCCCACCCCTCTTTTAAAAAACCCCAAACTGAAATCAAAATCAAGACACAAGACAAACAAACAAAAGTCAAACAAAACAAAACAAAGGGGAAAAAAATCTAACCAAAGCAAAAACAACAAAAAGCCCAAACCCTTAAAAGTTAAAAACACCCTATATATGGAGCAGAAGGTTGCTAAATTCTGCAAGTTGGTATCCTGGAGACAGCAGGATAGGTGCAGCAGTGGGGCCATCTGCCTTTTAAACATCTGGAAAGGCTTTAAATGATGACAATCCTCTTGATCATCTCACATCTGTTAAGTAGAGATTACGTGCATTCATAAAGTGGAGGGATGTTTATTAGCAAAGCAGAATTTCTCATGGAATGACTGTCAGGCTTTCTCGACAAAACCTCCCCTCCCCACCCCTCTTTGCTGCCACRGGGAGAGGAATGCAATTTTTGTTTAGTTTCCTTTATAACTTCACAGATGCTATTCATGGGAGACAACCTGTGATTAGTGAAGGAGCAGACTGGCACATGTCAGGGACTGATTCTCTGGTGGATGTGGAGAGCAGTGCCCCATGGCAAAGCAGAACTGGAACAGAACCTGCAAAAGAAYGGGCCTTCTCTAAACACACATGTGCAGAACAAAGCTGAATGAAACTATTGGATACATTAGCTGACAAAAGTTTTATGGGCAATCAGTATGATTTTCAAAAAAACGAAAAAGGGTAAAAGATTACAGAAACAGGTTTGACTTGTATGTTGCCATGCTTGAAGAATTCTGCATGTATGGTCATATGCAACCTGCACTGCCTAAAAAGCCTTAGTGTTCTGGTAATATAATCACCTCACTGAATGTATTTTGCTGTGTTTTTCARAATTTATGTTCTCATTTTTAAATAAAGGAGAACCTAGGATGTTTTCAGGGAAAAAAAAAGGTGTAACTTACTTGAAAAACAAAATAAAAAACAGCCACAAAAGAGTGTGTTCCAAAGAGGAAGGTGATGCAGGCAGAGTGGGGAGAATATATWAAAAATATATTAAAAAGCTAAAGAATAGATGGCCTAATATGTATTGATTAAGAAATAGGTACATCAACTGCAGTTAACAGTTTGTTGGGATTGGTTCTGCATCCACTAGTCTCCCATCAAAAAATAAATTTGTCATTAGGAAAGGAATAGARAAGAGATAAAGACATTTCAAATGTAATTTCACAAAGAAATAAGCAAAGACAATGAAATTAAATACACTTTAATGTATTAGCAGYTACTCAGGGCCAGAATCTTAAACCCATGTGTGACCAAATTTGAAATGCAAGATGGGGAATTTAATGTCTGTTTGTTCAACAATAAAAATCACTTGATCTAGGGAAAAAATTCTCATTGTTTGGAAATATTTCAGTGAGCATTTGGTGGACAAATATTAAAAGACATCATGGGCCTCATTCAATTAGCATTTTAATGCTAGATAAACATGATATTCATTTGGCCTTTGGATTTCCAGACTGAAATCTGAGCAGAACTGGGACAAACGGTGACTACACCCTGAATCAAGTGTGAAACTCYCCTTTGCCTTAACAAGGTTTCATTTGGGCAGATTTTATCTGCTGGCTCTTCATAAATGGAATAAGTACCCTCCAGTCCCACCCATTATCAGAGGGTGAGAGGCTGTGATGGTGCCCAAGCACCTTCCAAGCTGAGCTGTCACTTAGGTGTTCTGAATTTCCACACAGATTCTTGCAAAACTCCTTTCTTTTTCCTCTGGCCTGGGTCTGACACTCAGAGGTTCTCCAAATTAGTTATTTCTCAGGCTCTCTGCTCTGTATCCATTAATTAAAGTTCAAAGAGAGCTGGAGACAAGAAAGCCCTGGAAGCCTTTATGCCTGAAACTACAGGCTCAGTGTTGCTGAAAAATGTATTTTGTTTTTGTTAAACACAAGCTTTTGGATTTTCCCATTCACGGGAGTTGCAAAATTTGTCCCCCCAAAAAACAACAAAGAGACATGGAAGGAATTTGATGCTGAATGAAAACCTTTCCCCTCACAGTTAATTAGGAGGGGAACAGCATTTCCTTACTCTGGAGAGTAGCTTGGGGCTGTCTCTGAGTCACAGCACATATGTAGGCTGTGAATGCATCCCGCTCTACCTCTTCTGGCACAAACCATTAACCAAAATTCAGTTCTTGGGCAGTATCCATTAGGAAAATAAATTGATGAGGGGCATCTTTGATGCAGTTGTCCTCTCTGTGACAAGGTAACTTGACAAGTTACCTGACAGGTTACATATGTACAACTTATCACTGCCTCACTGAGAAGTTAGAAAAACAGGAGGAAGAGGAAGCAAAACCAGAAATGTTTTTTCTCTGTACAATGTGGTCTCCATTTTAATAAAAAAATATTTCTGAATTCTTCTCTCTCAGATTGAAAGTCTTTTTCTAGCTATTTTCATTATTAAACCTCTCTCAATGATCTTTGGTAGGTCTTGGGAATCCATAGAGGTCTCAGCTGACTTGACACTGATGAATGTTTTCATGATTTTTCAAGAAGGGCAGGAAAGAAGACCCTGGAAACTACAAGCCTGTCAGTCTCACTTCAGTGCCTGGTAAAGTTATGAAGAAGATTGTCCTGGGAGGTATTAAAAAACACAGGAAAGACAATGCAGTCGTTCATCACAGTCAGCACAGCTTCATGAGGGGAAAGTCCTGCTTATCAAACCTAATYTCCTTTTATGACAAGGTAACCCACCTAACTGATCAAGGAAAGCCAGTTGATGTAATATTTTTGGATTTCATAAAGCTGTTGGTAGTGTCTCTCCCAGTATCCTGGACTAAACGTTGGGCCCCCAGCTGGAAAAACCACACCATGTGCTGGGTTGGCAGCTGACTCACAGATGGGGCACAGAGGGTTACAGTGCACGGGGTGACATCAGAGKGGTGAGCTGTCACTAGTGGGACTCCACAGGGCTCCATCCTCAGCCCTGAGCTCTTCAACATCTTCAYAAAGGACTTGAAYACMGGACTGGAAGAGACACTGAGCAAGTTTGCAGGTGATACAAAACTGKGAGGAGCTGTTGACTCCCTCGAGGGCAGGGAGGCCYYGCAGAGAGACCTCGAYAAATGAGAGSCCAGGGCAGTCACCAACCATGTGAAATTCAACAAGGSAAAGTGCTGGRATTGAGCACCTGGGATGGRGCAACCCTGGCTGTACAGASAGACTGGGGAATGAGRGGCTGGAAAGCAGCACCAGGGRWAGGGMCCTGGGGGTGCTGGTGGATGGAAAGTTGAATCTGGGCCAGCAGKGCCCTGGCAGCCAGGAGGGCCCAGCGTGTCCTGGGGGCATCAGGCCCAGCASGGCCACCGGGCAAGGGAGGGGATTGTCCCCTCTGCTCTGGGGCAGCCTCACCTCCAGTGCTGGGGGCAGTTCTGGGTGCCACAATACAAAAAAGACATTAAGCTGTTAGAGAGCTCCCAGAGGAGGGCAGTGRGGAATGGAGRAGGGCCTTGAGGTGAAGCTGTGTGAGGAGGGGCTGAGGTCCCTTGGTCTGTCCAGCCTGGAGGAGRCTGAGGGGAGACYTCAGTGCAGTYACAGCTTCCTCCTGAGGGGCAGAGCAGGGGCAGGCACTGAGCTCTGCTCTGTGGTGACAGTGACAGGACYCGAGGGAATGGCCTGAAGTTGTGTCAGGGCACATTTWGTTTGAMTATAAGGAAAATGTTYTTCMYCCAGKGGGTRKTTGGGCACTGAACAGGCTCCCCRGGGCAGCAGTCACAGCACCAGCCTGAGGGAGTTTAGGAAACGCTTTGGGACAATGCTCTCAGGCACATGGTGTGSTTCTTGGGGCTGTCCTGYRCAGGGACAGGAGCTGGACTCGATTATCCTTGTRGGTCCTTTCCAACTCAGCATATTCTGTGATTCTGTGGTTCYTGTGTCTCTCTCACTGCTGTTTCTAGTCCTGTTTACTGGCTTGTTGATGCCTCRCTTTGATGAAGGCAAAACCCTGCTCTGGTGGCTTTTTACAGGCTCCTGAGAAATCCCTTAAATTCCAAAGACAAAGAATAGCCTCAAGAAGTCCATTKAAAGAGTGGCTTTCTGTTGATCTARTTGTAATCAAAGTGGCAATAAAGAGGGCATTTAACTGCTTGTTTATTTATTTAGGTAGATGTGACTGAAAACTGACCAACAAATTCAGGTRGTAAGGTTTGTGGTTTTGTCCACAGCCTGTCAGCTGCAGGACATTATAATAATGATGGTTGGTTTAAAAAGACTGTATTTCTCTGCTGACAAAAAGCATGTAACCAATCCTATGCTTTAAGTGCAGCTCTGTAGACAGGATCTTCTTTTGATGAAAGGCTAATTCAGTTTGCCAAGAAATCTTTCATACATCATGATTTGAGGTGTCACTAAAGATTAAAACTCCAAAATTTGTTCAGGTAGTAATTTAATTTTTACCTCCAAAGATGAAAGAGAGAATTCTCCTGTAAAATGAAGAAGGTTAGATAAGGAGGTGAATCACTACTGATATATGGCTTGAATGTGAACTGAGGGGTTTTTTTCCAATTAATAAGACTTCCTTTAAAAAATAAAGACATGAATTTGAGTAGTTAGAGATGAGCACAAGAACTGAAGAAACCAGAGCAAGTCAAAGACTTATTCTGCTGTCAATAAAGATGGAGTGATTAATCTCATATTCTCATAATTTTGTTATCTAACCACAGTTTGATTGCATCCAGCACTTTAGACTGAGTTATCAGGTCTCTCTGCCTGACAAATTATTGCTGTGTTAGACCTTTGATCAACCCTCCTTTAACCAAAACAGTGAAGAAAATCAGAGGAAGGAGGTAATGTTTCTGTAGAAACTGCTACCAATAAGTTCACCACACTATTGAGTGGCATTTCTTTCTCTAAGTCAAGCCATYTCAGAAGCAAATAGGAGAAAGCTGTCAGATAGTCCACCTACTACATGAGTCAGAAAATTAATTACTTTGCATCAGAGGCTATTTTCAACCAACTTGTAATGAGACAGAGCCAAGTCCCTGCATCTCAGAACTGTGCTGCCTGTTCAAATACTCTAATTGACTCATTAAGTCTGACCACACAAGGCTTGTCATCAGCTCCRGAGAGACATTAGTGAGTGCACCTGAGTAATGATCCTCTCCCAAAACATGATGGAGGGCAATGCACTCATCACCAGTGCTCACTCAGCACTGCACCAGGGTGAAGACAAAATGGCAAAGTGTTCACAGGCTGTGGAAATGCTCACAGTTCAAAATAGATATTCCCTGTCCTCCCCAGGAAAAGACAGATGTTTAGATGACAGCATTGCACAGGTTATCTGTACCAAGACTATACCAAGGTACAGCTTGATGAAATTCCTTACCAGGAAATTTGCTCAGAGTAGACTTTGAATATAACTCATTGGTGGTACTGCACTGATTCCCTACAGGCAGTTGAAGGAAGATGGAAAACCCTTGTGTCTGTAAAGTGGTRCTGAGGACTGGGTACCATTCCTAACACTAAAAAGAACATGAAAGCACTTAGGAAAATAAAAAAACCAAGAGCTGAGGATGAATTGTTATCAGGACTGGATTCTTACTTTTATTTGTAAGACCCAGGGAGCAGGAATCTGAGTGCAGTTTCACCATGCCTCAGGGAGTTTAAGGAGGTATCCTGCTGTGACAGATTTATAGCTCCCCAATCAGAGGAAATCTGGGTAATGCTGTTCTGTGCTTCCCTGAGTTGATAAACCAGCTGTGACTGAGAGATGGAGCAACTTTCTTCTGCACCCTTATTTCTCAGCTATGTTTGGGGGAACTACTGCCACTGACTACTGAACAAGCCAGCTTTTCTGTCTGGACTGCCTGGAAAGTAGAGTCATGTTAGCCCTGTATGGAGACTTATGTTTTTATGTTTTCCTACCACTTTCCACTCCTTCCTTTCTTCCCTGCCTGCCCCGCCCCTGCCAATAATCCTTATTAGGAGATCAAATTTGGCAAGAATTTACCTATCCAAATTAAAATAATTATTTCATACCTTTGGATAGCAGATATCCTTTCCAAACCAAACAAGGTACTTTAAAGTTGCATCTAATTTAGTTATTATTTTAATTTTCCATTCACTGCCACCTTGCTCCAGTCCAAAACATCAGGGTAGGCATAGTCCTTTCTCCAGGGCATGGACAGGGCGTGTGGCAGATGGGGGCATCTAACATCTGCCTCATAAAAAGTGATACAAGCAGCCTTTCTCTGTGCATTTTATAATGCTAAGGAGATACAGTTCTTTTTCTGCAGGAAAAGRTGAAGGATGTTGCTGTGGAAGACTGGTTGTTATGGATCATCTGCCACACTGATGCTGACCAARTAGAAACTTCAGAGAGTACAACAGCCAGGTTCTGTAATTCACCTCTCCCATGCTGCCATCACGTGTGGATCTCTGCTCCTGTGTSCCACACTTTGGATACTTGGGTTTGTGAGTTGTGTTGGTACATTTAAAGTGGAATCAAACTGAAAGTTTCTTTAGTTTGATAATAATTTATAGTGTTATACATATAGCCCTACACAAAATAGGGCACATTATATAACAAAGCATGATCTAGTTCTTTTGTAGCATAGAAAATAATCTTGCATATGAAACTTGTAAACCACTGTATCTCAACTCATCCAATTAACTTCATTTCCTTCTATCTACAACAAAGCTGCTTCTGTCCCACACARTGTGTGGAGGGTATTCATCCTATATATACACATTTCTGCTCAGTCAGGCTTGGGGTTGATGCAGTATCTTTCTTTTTTTCTGAACAAATGAGATAAATGYAAATAAGGCAGTCACCTACCCAGCTGGGTCTATGAACACCCTGTGGCTTTGACAGTTCTGTACTAATGTGCAATGTGCGTATGCTGATRCAAAGTTTTAGTCTGGCAAACTTTCAAAAACCAATAGAACTTTCTTTTTTATTATTATTTCCTTTTGAAGTTCCCAAGCTACTAAAAAGTGTATTTCATCGACAATATTCTACTGCTACTTCAGAATAATTTTTGGATTTTTGTATGGTATAGATTTTATCATATGGCTTTCAGGCAGCCAGCAATATCTGGGCATTAATATTTGTGTTCAAATGACCAGAGAAAAGTTCTTTCTAATATTGTTTTGGAGGTTTTTTTATATCAATAAGGCTGCTGGTGTACAACCTGCTGGATTTAAGGAGAGTGATGACAAACATAACATGGCACARGAAAATCATAAGAGTCTTTTAAGAAAATGCACATCATAAAACCCCAGGAAAGCAGTATTGTGGAAGAGAGAAGCAAGTTTCCTGCAGCAGGAGAAAGCAACATACTAGTGTTCCTTGAAATAGATTGGCCAAATTAATTTTATGTGAAAAGAGAAAAATAGGTATGTATGCCCTGCTGTGCATTTATTTTACTAAACAGAAAAATATTAAGGTTTTCCAAATTGCTGAATACTTGGGAGGTGAGAAGTTTAGAGTTTCTTGTAGTCTGCTTGTGCAACCCAACAGGCTGCATAAGAACTTTTGGCACCCTCATTAAGCATCCCGAGCTAGGAATAAGTTATGGAGCAGGTTGCCCAGAGAAGATGTGGATAACCCATCCGTGGAGGTGTTTAAGGTCAGGTTGGATGCAGCTCTGAGCAACCTGGTGAGGTGGAAAGTGTCCCAGTCCATGGTAAGGGGTTGGAATGAGATGATCTTTAGGGTCACTTCCAACCCAAATCATTCTCTGATCCTATGATAAGAATAAACATATGGGGTGAGATTTTTTATCTCTTAAAATGACAATGTTATGTACTCACCTCTCTGCCTGTTTCATCAGAGATAAAATTCTGCARGAGTCCAGCTTATGCAACTTTGCACTTACTAAAGTGTTGTAGAAGTTGTTGCTTTTCAGCCTGCCAGTCCCCTGGCTCAGTTCCCAGTATCTGGCAATATGGTGGCTGTCACATCTGCCCTTATCTCAGCTTCCTGACCTCTTTAGACATGAAAATGCTATGTAAGATATCACTTTCCTTTGAAAAGTGCTTCTAGGGAGAGTCAGATGCAAACAAGTACAAAGTCAGCCTAGTGAGAAAAAGCAAATGCCAAAAAAGCTGGGAGCGTGCATTACTTCAAAAGCACATTGTCAACACACTATCTCAGTAAGTCTAGTATGTTGACAGGTAGAAAATCCCTCTCAGTTTACAGGCAATTGAACAATTATTTYTCAAGAAATGACAAGCTACTGAACTGCATGATGTTCTGCAAGGAAAAACAGCACTAACCTGAGGATGACGTGTGAAAAAAGGGGCTGTAAGGGAAAAGAGTCTGACAGACTGCAGGAGACTATATATCAAGGGAAAAAATAAAATTTCTGGATCATAACTCCAACTCTGGATGCAAGGAGTAAACATGATGCTGAAGCAATACATCACATATTYAGGACACCCATCTCAATCTAGAATATTGAATATCTTGGGTTCTGACTGGAAAATGGGTTTTGCTGGATCTTCTAAAAGTTTAGGGATTTTTATGGCAACAATTAGATTAAAAATTAAAGCATTACATTTGCATCTCAATTTATTGACTGATGAGACTGCTAAAACCCACAAAAGCATGCTGTGATTGACCAGTAGAACAAAAAGCTTTTGGCTTTTAGCATGATAGACTATAAAAGTAGTTATGGGTTAATAACATATATTTCCAAACAATATTTTATTTTACAGTTTTCAATTATCTGTCCTGGGTACAGGACCAGTTCAGTCTCCAGCCTTTGTGAATACATTTAGAAACACATTCTCTACCAAATCAAGTCAATATGAAAAATCTTGCATCCCTGACTGAGGCATTGCAAATCTTTCTTGGGCCCTACTAGAAAAGGAGCCAGAGAGAAGGTCCAAAAAATAGAATGTGAAAAAAAATCTTATTTTTTTCAAATCTGCCTTGCATGAAATTCCAGCTGAGAAATAGTGTCAGCCCAGATTTTTTTTTTTCCAAGTGGAATGGAAATGGTAAAACTGAAAGAAAAAGTACCCTCTTGATACTCCTTTAACATCAAAATGTTGAAATGTTTTTTGCATCCAGAAAGTGTCTCTTGCTTCTAGAGATGATGGTGTTAATGCCCAAAGCCTAGAATAACATTCAGTATTAACAGGAAGACTCATGTGCAGCACACCTTTCCATGTGTGGTCACCTTAATTCTCCCATTAGATGCACATGAGGTCCAGCTGGAATTTGATGTGCTGGCAATTTGTAAGATAAGAAGGACAAAAAAGATGAGCAGGTGAAAAAAAAGAAAATATGCAAAAAAAGCCCAAGAAACATCAAGGAATCAACAACCCTCAAATAAGCAATAATCTTTCCAATATGAATCAATTTGGAATAAACTATTGAAATCCTATGTTGGAGRCATTGAAAAGTGAAAAGCAGTGGAGCAAAAAATTACCCTTTTATGGCTGCTTCTCCTACTTTGTGTTTTAAAATATTCTCACTCATATTTTTATTAAAATCTTTTCTTTTTTTAGGATAAACCCTTTACAAGAGAAAATTCCACTCAAYGACTCTTAATAGCCATGTCAGTGCAATATTATGTCCAGAGTYTGGCACCCTTGGCAATAAGGATGAATATGAAAATAGGGTCCTCACTATGGGCTACTTCTGCCTCTTAGTGAGATTTGTAAGGTTGAGAAGGGCTCCTAAGAGCATTAGGGATACATGAAAGAAGAAAGACAGGGGATTAGCCAGAGAGAATGCAAGGATAAGGTTTGTCAAGTAATGAAGCAGATGACTCTCAGGAAGACTGCAGAGCCACATATAATTCTGACAGGGAAGGGCAGAAGCAGGAGTTTAAGAAGTGTGTCACCATTTCCCACCTCCCAGCCCAGCTGATAAACCAAAAAAAAAAAATAAAATTAATGAGCAGATTTAAAATTAAAGTATGCTGCCAAGGACCTGAACTGGGAACAACTTGTAGGCTTTATTTAAATCTTCTTAAGACCTTAGCAGAGAGTAGAACTTAAAAGTCTGGAAATATTACATGTGAGGATTTTTTTTTACTCTTACTTAGATCCTGAGCTCTTTCAGGCTCAAAAGACTTAACTTTTCAAGGGGAATATTGGGCAAGTGAAGAGGTGTGAAAATAGTCATACTATCTGGTACCTTTTAAAAAGGAATCCAGCATACTCAATGACAGCACAGTTCTGTCAAAGCCTATCACCTGGAGACAGAATTTATGAATTTCATTATGAATATCACTTGTGTATTTTCTAAAAATCTAGCAGTTTTAATTTATCAAACCCATGCATGTGTCTATGTATGAAAAATAAAGAATTATGTTCTATCATTAACAGAAACTTCAGGTTACAGAATGGGTTTTTGTATCCTCAAAGACTTGTCCTATTTGAAAATTATGGAGATGTAACTTTGGAAACAGCATGGAGGTGAAGATTTAAACTAATTTTTCAGGGGACTCATCAGCTTAAGAAGAAAATGGATAGAAAAGGGCCCTGGCTTTACATGACAATTCTGACCACTCCCTCCAGCTCCAAGTTATCTCAGATCTCATGTGATGTAGATTAATCTAGAGACAGAAATGCAGTGGAAAAAGTCTGCCAAATCAGTGAGATTCACAGAGATAACATTCCCTTACACTGAAGGAATGAGCACATTTTTACTAAGCCAGCTGTTGAACAGGCAGCCCCAAGCTCATAAAGATTTCAGAGACCTCCAGAGCTCTTGCAAGAGAGAGGAGACATGGGTGTTGTCCCCATAATGGTTGCAGTACCATGAAGGGCAGGGTATTCAAAGAGAACATTTTGGAGTCTTAAGAAAGCCCCACTTTGCATAGCYTTGCTTATGGTCTTTTATATTCTATATTGTCAATAAGAAAACTGTGCTTTCCCTGGAAAAGACAATGGGAAATGACACAACAAGCTCTGAAAAGAATGCTGTATCCCACTTCTGCAATGAGCAGAGTATTGTGTTCAATCAAGGATCACATTTTTGTGACTGTAAAAGAGCTCTTTCCTTTGCTACTAAATTCTTCAGTGCCTATTYAGGAATAGAGTGGAAAAAGTGAAGCAGAAACCTGAGACTGACAGYTATTTGGATGCTTCTGGCTGAGAAWATTGCCTTCAAAAACCCCCTTCATGCTCTTATGTTGCTGACCTGTGAACCATTCCTCTCATTTCCACTGGCTAGTGTTTTTCTACTAAGAGATCTATTTTCCAAATTCAGTAAGTTGTTATTATTGCAAACTTGTTTAGTCTTTGCTATGATAATGCTGGTGCAATACAAACATAATACAATTGAATTTTTAAATTAATCTTTAATGGATAACCATTCCATTCTGTATTAATTCATAGTGSAGGCAATATTTTAATATGGACAATGCTTAAATAGAGGGGGAAGACATAGTTTCTTTTGTTGTAAAGAAATAAATAGTACTTGTACCATATATGTTTTACTTCCTCTATCCTTTCTATATTTTGTTTTTCTTCCAGCTGCCACCAGTCAGTGGTACTCATATAACTCTCATCTGTCTATTTGTGAGATACATAGGCAACAGAACATTTTATAAACAAAATGAAAAAAGAAAAATGGGAAGGAACTGCTGCCTTGCAGTGAGAAAGTGGGAAAGTAAGGAAGATAGCAGAAATTAAATTGCTCTCTAAGGTTTCGAGTCAGGTCTCTTCCTAAACTTCTGAAAACCCACTCCAGACCTGCCAGTGAACRTGTCAGCAGTGACCATATGAACATTAGAGTAATTATGGGAATGTGCTGGTAAGAGCTGAAAGCTCACAATGAATTCAGATAAATGAGGAAATGTACAGGTGAAGGAAAAGACAACCTTCTAAAAATTCCCTTGGAGCACTACTCCGATATGATATTATTTTTACTTTTGGCTCTCTGGATCTTTGAAAAGAAAACACCATCTGCTAAAAGCATAAATGGAGCAGTGAAATAAAACTGTATCTGGAAAACAAAAGCCATATCCTGTAGCTGTGCTTGTCTTCAAACAGATTCTCTGATGCTTTCAGCTTCCCCTTAACATTATTTCCATAATAATTCCATGCAACAATTGGCTGGCCCATAGAGCTCACCTCACAGTCATTCTCCCACTCCCTCCTTCTTATCACTTAAATAAAAAATGAACCTGTGTGTTTCTGGTTTTCTCCTCATGGTATTGCAAATCACCACAGAGGTAGATAGCTTTTATTTTTTTTTTTTTGGGTGCATGTTTTCCCTGTCTTCTGGAGAAAAGTAATTTCTCAGTCAAAGTAGAAGATGTGGCACACTATTTTCATTTATGGACTGTGATTATGTTATGTATATTTATGGAGGCAAAGTTTAATAAATGGCAATTACAAGATRTGTTTCTTATACCTAAGGCAAATAACTGAGCTGCCAGAGAATTAAATGCTTCCTTCATGTTAAGAATAGAAAACTGGTAGGCAGTTGTCTATTGCTCACTGACCCATGATAATTTAACTGGAATATAGTGGTRCTTTTGCCTCAAGGATTATTCTTGAATGCCACATTTAATTGCTGTGGTAAATTATGGAGAGCCCAGAAATGCCCCAAGGCCTGCTATGTGCAGTACTCCAAACACACACAGTGCTGTTCACTCAGRGATACATCAAACTCAAGAGGCCCATCTCACCCACCCTTTTCCCCTCCTTGCCCTTTATAACACTTTCTGGTGATTTTTTTAGTCTTTGGATTGCTTTCTTGACYTTCACCCTCTCCATAGCTTGCCTGTTACTCTCCAACACTGTTTTCTTACCAGTAATACCTGAAGTGACATGGAGCAGCTGTTCTTTGGGAGTATGTGCTGGYTTTTCATCAGCAGAGATTTTGAGACTTTTTTTTACTTTCATTTCCTTACTCTCCTCCTTCGCTAATCTTGTTCATCTACCCATCACTGACTTCAGTTTGAGAAGGAAATCTGTAGGATAACACGATCTCCCATTCTCTSTGCCTGAACCCTGCCTGAAACAGCAACCCCTAGCTATTTGGAAAACAACGTTGTAACCCCACTTTTCTCAAATTCTTTTTCTTTTATCTTCACTCTTTGCAGAAGTCTRAGATGTGCTCTAAACTAATGCTACCATGACATTGTCTCAGACTGAATCTGGTGTCCTCCCAAGGAGGTGTGTGAGTAGCTCTTTTCCTGAAATTTGAAAGTGCACCACTGACATCTTTCTCCATCATGGACATTTCAAATAAGTAGAGAAGAGSAGCTAAACCATCAGACAGATTTTACTGAGCAAGGGTCAGTCCAACATCTGCCTTGAGTACACTGTGCCTGGATAAACACTGATATATTCASCACTGATGGATTCTGATGCTGCCATTACAATTTCATGTATTTTACAAACAAAGAGCTCATAGATGAGAATCCAGGGATTAGCAGGGCATATGGATTTGTTTTTTCTTTTTGATGCAGGTGGTTAATCCTCCTGAAGATTTTTCTGGCTTTTTTTTTTTATTTAGCTGATCCTTCTCTGCTTAGCCAACATATATTTTTCAAAACATGTTTTAGACAGAACTATTTATAATAATGTAAACACTCTAACTGTTTAAAACACTCTTACAGACTGCTTACTTTTCTGGGCAATATGTTAGGTTTTCAAAAATATTGTAGGCATTTGAATTTCATGACAAATCCTAAGGTTTTCAATCCTATCTCCTGAAAACAAGAAGTATTTCACTTAATATTTTTAGAAAGCTTTATTTTAATTGAAAAAAGCTCTAGGTTGTAGTCCTTTTTAAAATGTGTCAAAATAAAAATCTAGCAAAGACAAGATAATAGCCAAAACTTTGTTGTATAATATCATCCACCCCATTATCCATTCCCTCATGGCATATGCATTAAAATATCCGCCTATTCTTGTAATTCAATCTAATTATGCAACAGCTTCCTAGCAAATGTTTTTCACTGAGTAAATTGTTATGGAAAGCAATTGTTGGCTATCACCAGTATTTCTGTCCTCAATGCTGTTTTACATTCTTGTCTACAAACAGAATTTGTAAGTGAAATAATGTAAGSGTATCTTCCCATGCTAAAACATGTACTAATCCAAGAAATGAGAAAATGCTAGATTTCTGGTATTATATTTGACTTCCGCTGTTTTAACTTTCAACCTTTGGGTTTAAACATTACCTGACTTACCTRATGATAGTGATCTCAGGCTTAACAAAAACACAGAATGGGTTTAATAAGATTTGAATGTTTAAATGTGTTCGGGGATTTTATGTAGGTGTGTTTGCAAGTAGGGGAAAATGCATTTTTCACTTTAAGGAAAGTAAAGATTTAGAAATTCTGCAGGCTGTAAGCAGCACTTYTAAAGCTGCTGGTAGGGAACGTGATATAATTGTATTTTTATTTATAAAGAGATAGGTGAGAGTGAAAATACAAATCCTGCAGGCTTTTGATAATATTTACTGATGTCAGAAGTTATGTTAATCTTTCATTAGCTCACTTCTAGCTTTTGTGCACTTCAGTATTATTACTGAACACTGTTGCCAGAGGCAACTGGCAGCAGACACGACCTTACCTATCTTCCTTCTCTGCTAGAGTTCCCCTCCTATATGGTTTTAAATTGGGGTTTTTTTAAGCATTTTGGAAAACTAGGTAATTGAGGGGTATAAAGTAGGGCTGGTTGTGAGCACTCAGAATTTAAACAAATGTCTTGGTTTGCAACATGTAACCAAAAAAAGTATATATTCTGCTTACCATCTGTTGGAATCAGTTGGGCAAGTAATTTTCTTTATTTTCTTCTAACTCCTGGAGGGTAGGGAAGGTGTTAATGGCCCCGCTGTTAAAACCAGGTGGGGCAGTGTTCTTTATCTCTTCCAAGGCCTATCCTCCCTCCAGGGGATATCTGCTGTTAATGGGCCATTTAAGGCTCACTGCATGACTGATAAAATTACATCATACCATTGTGAGATGCTCCACCCAGTGGGAGGAGCCAAGCATTCCCACCTGGATAAAACCTGAGTCTCAGAACACCAGCACAGCTGGTTTTCTACTGGATTCCAGAGGAAGACTGGACCCATCCCATCACCACTGGATCCCTGGAAGGAAACTACATCCTTCTACAGGATCATCTCTGCCCCAACAAAAYCACATCTGTCACTCCAGGAGGACTTAACTGGACTGCTACCAACACCCTGACCAACAGGGTTCCAGGTCCTATTCTGACTCTGTCAGTGTTTTCTTTTTTGTTTGTGTTTTGTACTACTAAATATTTTTCAATAATCCTAGTAAAGAACTGTTATTTCTATTCCCACATCTTTTTGCCTGAAAGCCCTTTGATTTCAAATTTCTAAAAATTCGGAGGGAGCGGGTTTGCATTCTCCATTGCAAGGGGGGGCTCTGGCTTTTCCCTAGCAGACACCTGTTTTTCTAAACCAACACAACAAGGAGTTCCCCAAATCCCCCAGCTCTAAAGGTGGGCGTTAATCCAGAGCACAGACACTGGCTCACTGACTTTGCTATAGCCCCTACTGGGAAACACAGGTGTATTCAGTAGGAATGGCATTTTCCCACAGAGAGGGAAGTGCAACCTTATTTGCAGCTGCTGTCCAGAGGCTTTCTTAGAAAAATTAAGATCCTACATAAAGATAAAGCAGAAATTTTGGCAGTTGTCTACAAAGTGTAGAGAATTGGCAGGTGATGAAGGGTGTTCAGATTCAGGATTCACGGAGGAACTTGATTTGTTTTAAATCCTTYAGCAATGGAAAAAAACAAGACAGAAACTTTGCAGACAGGCTGTTGAAGGAGAACAATAGAAAATGCATGGAGAGTTGTTTGCTCAATAGTTTACATTGAAATTAAATATGAAACCTGTTCATAAGTACAAATAGGCTTGAAATAGGATGGCTGCTGATGGACATCTCTTCTTGCTTGAGGCATTCATCAAAAAAGATTAAATTGCTTTGTACATTTAATTTTTCTTATGACAAGTTAATAGAGAGGAAACCAAACCATAAAAAACAATATAAGCATAAAAAAGGCTAAAGGACATCATTGAATTGATTTTTGCTAGTTTCCCAGACTCTTTTAATCTTTCTACAATTTGCATTGCCTGATCACATARTGCTGTTATGCCACTGCTGAGAATGTTTTCAGTTTGTTTTTAAAAGTTTTGCTGTTTTACAAAGCCAAAATGCAAGAGTGTGTGAGGTATAGGTGGCAAGGTGAGGGCAGAGGGGGAGCTGCATGGGTGGCTGCATGTGGGAAGGAAGCAGGGGCTGCACTGGGTCTGAAACAGCCCCAGTCAGCTCCAAGGGGGAGAAAACACCTTTTACCTCTCATAGCATTTCAAGCAGAGTGACAAAAATTTGCTAATGGATCTGTAATCTTGAAGGAAKTCAAAAAAGGAGATGTCTGTGAGAGGTATTCAGGCTGTGATACAATTTTGAGTAGTCCAAAAATGACAGTGTGTATCGTGTTGTCTGGCTGCAGCTCTGTACCTGTTCTTGCAATATTTCATTTGGAAATAGAAAGAAAAAAGTTTGTCTTTAGTTTGGATTATCCTATTTTTTTCATTTGTGATTTTCCACAATATAGAGCTGATCAACCAAAAAGTGGCATTGAAAAAGTAATTAATTCAAATCACTGCTTTCTTGTTACCTAACTGGGTGATCTTTTGCAAAATTAATGTTTCACTTTRACATYTACATAAAGAAACTTAGAAACAACTCAAGAACTCCATCCATTCATTATTGCAAAGGGAAAAATCAAAGAATCACAAAGTATTGGTACTTACCCTACTCCCAGTTGGCCAAGTCAACCCAAGACATTTCTGGCCCAATTTTGCAATCAAGTGAAAAACTCCCAGTTCTGATTCCAGGAATTATTATCTGCACAAATTAAACACAACTTTGTTCTGATTGTAACTTTTTGTTTGAAATTCACATTTTCATTTCTATATGTCTGGGTTTAAATGCTTAAATTAAACTTTTATATTCAGTTCAGCAGAAAAAATGTTCATCCTTTAAAGCAGAGCTATTTCAAATTCTGCCAGAACAAAAATTTCAAACAGGTTTAAGAGACCAACTCTTTAATTTTTMCATTCACACAAGTAGCTTTGACTAAGTTTAGTAGAGCTCCTCATAGAATTGAGARTCTCATGTCTTGGATATTACAGGTCACAAGGATGAAAGCTCATTTAAATTGTCGGTTAAGAATCTGAAAACTTTTCCAAACTGCTTTTTAGGAAGGAATATTTAAGATGCATCTTAAGTTGTGTTATAATGTTAGTACTTGGAGTTAAAAATGTTATAATAATTAAGAGCAGAAAAGTACATGTCCCTGTCATATTTTATTATGAAGCAATTTAAAATATTTTTAATTAAAACCAAATACTATCTAATACATCAGGAATAATTAGTCTGCACACATCTGTTATGTTGCCTGTAATGAAAAAGTAGTTTGAAATTGTGTGAAATATAGATATGAGCTYTGCACACTAAAGAGCAAAGCAGCCTCAGCTACAGTGTTCAATCACTGAGTCTTTCCAAAAGGACGTTTTGCTCTTATGTATTTACTTTTTTTTCCTTTTTTTATCTTTTATAAGCATTTATCTGTGTCAACAATTGCATTAACGATGGCATGAAATGATGTCTTTTGTATTGGGCTGAAATTTTTGTGATGCTCTTTAGTTCTTGAGGCCATTATTTTTCTGGTTTTTWAAATAATAGGTTGGAAAAGACCTTCRAGACTATTAAGTCCAACTTTTGACCAAACAYCATCACATCCAGCAAACCTCAGCACTAAGTGTCACCTCCGGTAGTTTTTTGAACATTTCCGGGGTGGTGGCCCTACCACTTCCCTGCCAGCCCGTTCCAATGCTTAACTGCCTTTTCAGTGGAGAAATTCTTCCTGATGTCCAACCTGCACTTTCCTGGTGCAGCTTGAATCCATCTCCYATCATCCTGTCAGTTTGCCTGGGAGCAGAGCCTGATCCCCACCTTGCTTTAACCTCCTGTCAGGGAGYTGTAGAGAGTGGATAAGGCTTCCCCTTTTCTCCAGGCTGAGCACCCCCAGCTCCCTCAGCTGCTCCTCACAGGACTTGTGCTCCAGACCCTTCCCCRGCTCTGCTGCCCTKYTCTGGACTCACTCCAGCCCTTTCTTGTAGTGAGGGRCACAAAACTGGACACAGGATTTGMGGTGTGACCTCACCAGTGTCRAATACAGGGGCACAATCACTGCCCTGTCCTGCTGCCACACTATTGCTGATSCAGGCYAGGCTCAGAATARGRTATCTGTCATAAATCTTATTTAGCTCCAGAATAAGATATCCAGATTTTCAGTCCTGTGTCTGTACATAGCTACACCCCTTGTCTTGCTTGTTTCTCATCCAAAGCAGTTGCTTTCTACTCCTCCACATGCTCAGGTTTCTTTCCTATGGAAACCTAGACAAAATGTGAGTGGGATTTTCTGCATGCCCTTATCTTACCCAAGTGTGGAGACAGGGTCTTTTCAGGGCATGAAAACTCCCGTGTGCTTTGTGCTCACCACTCTGGTTACAGCCTTGGGTATCTAAGCACTGCAGATAAGTGTCAAGACCTTGAATTTTATTTAATATTCTATGGGAAGCAATTGTAAAGAGCAAAGGATGAGCTTAATGTGCTCCCAGAAGCGGTGCTGCCAAGGAGACGTGTGGTTGCATTCTCTATTAGCTGCAGTTCCCCAAGAGTTCTGCTGCTCGAGAGAAAAATATTCAAGGCCTCAACTCTTTTAGGAAGTGTGTGCAYAGGCACATGGCAGTCAGAACACTTGACCAAGGGGAAATTTCTCAAGCACAATTCTTCTGTGCTGAAACTCCACCTTTTTAAATTAACCTTGTATTATTTGACTTCAAAAAATGCAACTAAACCCACCATGTTTTCTGCCTAACATTTCTAATTGTTTCTAGTTAAATCTTTTGAAACATCAGAAGCGGACTGAAATGTCTGATGAAATTATTAGCTGGGATTATGGGTGGTTGGCTGTATTTAAGAGTGATATTTTGTTACCTGTGTGACTRTTTTGCAGTGTGTGATCCTTGGAGAGCTGCAAATGGAAACACACACACTGCCCAGCAGGATCACAAGAAACAGGGAAGGAATCTCAGAGAAGCTGAAGGAAGGCCCTTCCCAGAGTTATGATGTATGAGGCAACTTCTCACTTTCACTAATATTTTCACAAATTCTTGACATAAAAGCAAACAAATCCATAGAAGTAACTACTTGGCAGTCCTACCAAAGTCATTCCGGTAGCCAGTTTTTCCTTTTATGTTTTATTTCTTCTGACAGGAAACTAAAGAAACCCAAACCCATCATGTCATAAGAATGCAGTCAGTCCTGCTGCCACCATAGAGGTTAGACTGAGGGAGTGCAGCAGAGAACAGAGAAATTGATGATTTGGGTCATAAAACTCTGGCATACTTAGCATGTATAGGCCAAATCAATGTGTTTTCTRCATTTGAAAGCATAGAATAAGTTATTTTCAAGTTACAGAAATATAAGCTTTAAGTTACTGAACTTTTCCAGATGAAAAATGTGGTGGAAAAAAAAACCAGCCAAAAAGAAAATCTCCATGTTATCACACTTAGAGGCCAGAAATATTTGAATTTAGATTTATAGTGATTATCTTTGAGTTAGGGGAAAATCCCAGACTCCTTAACGAATATAATGTTGTTGTTCAGCTTGCCATAGTTCACTACTCTGACCAGCAGGATATTTGGCATTGAATTTAGCCTTTCAAGCTCAGAAATCAAGGGTTTTATCTGTCAGGTGACAAATGGTAATGGAAAGGAAAAATATCAGAGACAGCCCTGGAAGAAAAGTAGCTGACACTGAGAGCTGAGGCAGCACTGACATGTTGGCAAACATACGCTTGCAGAGAGAGTGAATTTAGGAACTTAAATTCTTCATTCGCTCCTCAGTCATGTCATGGAAATATAATTCAGCTCAGTAATGTGGGGCTTTTCTTTTGCAGTTTTCATCTGTCTATAGAGAACAGGTTTTAGAACACCATTCTAACCTTTCTATTTTTATTTCTATTACAGAAAAACAAAATGCACTCTTGCTTCTACCACTCACTCCTGAAACGTTGTGTACATSCACCAATTCTGAAATCAGGGTCATGTCTCGTTTTTGTGTTTAGAAGGAAGGTATTAATACACTCACATTCCTCCAAGGAGCATTTGTAGTTTAACTTCATTCTCCCTTGACACTTACCTATGCATTTTCTTCAAGTTGCTTKGAGTTTTGCTGGCTTCCCACTGATMTCTCCTAGACACTGGTAGAGATAAAACATAACCTGTTAAATAAATTCCCCATAATAAAATAACCCATAATAGTGSCATAGAGATTGATTTCTTATGTCAGTCAGGAGATCACAGATGATTGAAAAATGAGAAGAAACAGGGCAAAAATAAAAACAAAAAAATCTAGAACTCTGAGGTAATAAAAAACTCATGCTTGTGCTATTTGGAGTTCACCAACTTCTCTTATACTTCTGCTCTGTGCTGTCAGTCCATAGCTCCTTTGCTCACAAGTTTCCTTTTTTCCCCAACTGTGCATACGTGAAAAGTTCTCCATGCTGYAGCATTTTCATCAGACTCAGCACTAATTTTGTAGCAGTAAAAAGTTCATAATATGGGAAAAGGGAAGAGTCTAGAAATATTGGGGAATTTTTTTTAATTTAGAATACAGACAAGGATCAAACTTCTCAATGACTACAGTACTTTCTAGACAAGCTCCAGAGTTATGTGGCTGTATTTTTATTTTTGCCAGAGATTCCAATGGAACACCTGGAATTAGAATGACTCCCACATATAACAAAACCATAAATAAACAGAAAAGCTTTGGGTTTGTATGGTTTTGATTGTGTGGTGTGGTTGGTAGCTTCAAGAAATGATGGAGTGGATGGAATCCCATCATGGCCTGGACATAATGGAAATGTCATTACTATCAGGAGTTGTCTAAGTGAAAACTGAGTACAGATGTARTTCACTATTTGTAGAAATGCATGCACAGAGACACTGAGGAGAAAATGTTTCCCATGTAATTTAAAAAACATAGCATTCTGTAATTGATCCTTGTGGGTCCCTTCCAACTCAGAAAAATTCTGTGAAATCAAACTCTTCTTCTAGAAAATTAAAGACAAGAGGCAAGAGGTTTTCAGAACTCATCCGTAGTGCATGGGTGTGAAGAAAAGGTGCAGAAAAATGAGTAGTAGTACACTACCAAAAGAGAATGTGATTGCTGTGGAGGACGAAATATTTGGTTAAAATCATTGCAACATTCCACATTTCCACTTCAGTGTTACAGTCTCATATATGACACTAAGGACAAAGAAACAGAAATGTGTCACCCTTTAACTGTATCTTTGATTCACTYTCACTGGCATTCAAATTTTCTCTGTGGTAACCAATCAAACATTAGAAGATACATTCACCTCACTATCATCTTCTGCACAGAGCCTTAGGGAAGCTTTTCTTTTGAAAAATATAGTGGAGAGAGACAGGCTGCTCTCTTTGGGGCACTTTCACTATAGAAACTATAGAATTTTTGATGTCTTTTCCAGGAAACTATCTGCAGTATTTTAGAAAGCTCATTTAATGGCAATATTTAATAAAATCAGATGCACACTTTCTAGTTCAGCAAAACCAGAACAAAATTGATTGGAATGTTGGAATGTGATATATCATATCCCCCCCAAGTTTTTTCTCTGTAAATATAATGCTGAACTATTGAGGATATAAGGTAACAGGGTTGATGGTAAGTGGATCTGATTGCATTATGGTGGGGGACAACCCCACAAATTCTAATTATACCTTCAAACTTTCATRGTTCCTCTTTTTGTTGTTTTTTGTTTGTTTACTCATTTAATACATGTGTGTGGYTTGCTTTGTTTTTCTCTTTTTCATCTCCATGCTTGTAGCCTGTTTATTTGGAGCTAAGRGAAACCTTTTAGCACAAGCCAGAGTTCCACCTTTTGTGCTAGTACCTGCTGTTTGTGCTGTTGATCAAAACCAAAAGGAGGCACTTTGTTGCCAAAGTTCAGGCTTTTGTCATGAGCCCTGTGACATCTCTTGTTTCTACTTCAAAGCACCACGGTGTGGAGATGCAGCTCTGTGAGCCGGGATCCTSTCGATGTGTCAGGGGTGGGTGGTGGCAGGCAAAGTGCTGCCCTGTGATGTTCCCCAGCCCCAGAAATTCCAGCCTCTGACCTATGARCAGGGTTAGCCATTTTCCACCACAGGGCAATGCTGGAACTGCTCCAGGAGCAGCTGTTGAGAGGAAGAACAGAGCCTAAGGCTCTTCAAAACCTGGGGATTCCTCCCTTATTACTGTGCCTGAGCTCCCAACCTYATTAGTGCCTGCAGGGCATGAGCTGAAATCTCTCAAGCAGAGGTGGCTGCCCAGAGCAGAATTGTTGGTGCAGTCGCCTGAGTCTTTAGAATTTTTAATTTGGGCTGTTTTAATTTGGGCTCACCTCCACCTAACAGACTAATAYTTTTAATAATAGAGCTATATGAATAGAGGAATGAAGAAAGGCATTGTCATTTAAATGAACAACATAACATAAAGGCAGGTTTTTCCATCTCTTTAAATAATTTGCATTAGTGAGAATTTATAGCAGTACAGGTTTCTGCTGTATTCCAACAAGCCTTAGTATGAGAGCCTGCATGCTGAACAGTTGTGAAATAACAACATCTTCAGGGGTGTACCATTAAACTCTAAGTGCTAGTATTATTTGAAAAGAAACCATGTTGCTTTTAACATTTTCATTATGCATAGAAGTCATAATGAGACACAATGCTGTGTTTGCTAATATGCCTCATCTGCATTTTCACAGAGGAGAATTTTAAATATTTATAGCAACAAGTGTTTATGTTCARGAATTTTGCTTTGACAATGCAAATCCCTTAMACAAAGTTGAAAGACACTTTAATTCAAAGCSTAGGGGTAAAATGTCATTATCTTATAGCCTTAGATTTTTTTGGTGCTATGCATGAACCTACATCCTTATATCTGTTTCCCACTCTCCTGTGCTTGTTTCTCTGATCCCCATCTGAGAAATGCCTGACCCAACAGAGCACCTCACCAGCGTGGCAGTGAAATGATTGGTGTCTATTCATGGAAAATGCCTGAAAGCTCAAACTGTCCAAAACTGTGCTGAGTATCAGATTTGTAATCCCACTCTGCTGACAACTTACTCATTGCTTCTGAAGAGAAGTTTGCAGCACAGGAGAAGGGAAAGGCCTCATGACAACCTGCACAATCCTGCATTATTTACTACCTATCTGTATAGCACAGCTTTGGCTGGCAGGCAGAGTTAGGGCTGAGAAAGGGAGATGCGTGCWGCTGCTTTGAGCAATGCAAATAAGATTAGAGTTGCCAGTGCTTGCTGAGAGGTAAATTTCTTTTCCAGAAGCTGAACACACCTTTTTCTCTGAAACAGCATCTTTGTTCGTGGGATCTGCTAGCCTGCATCCATCTGCCACACTTAAACCCTGGACCTGGTAAATAATCTCTGCACACTGGGTGCAGCTATGACAAAATAGGTAATGTCTTCTTGTTGTACATATCTAATCTTCCTTTGGCAGTGAACTTGTGGTTTKTCAGCTTGAGTTCCTTTTCATTTATATACTTGTTTTGCTCAGTGCAGATGAGGGCAAAGAGGGGAGACACAAGGGGGAATTGAGGGAGTAAACAAACAGCTGGGGTGATCAGCTTGTGAATCCAGATAAAAGATGTCATCTGCCACAGCTCACCTGATGCACAATTGCTGTTCCTGCACTGCTGGCAGGATTCATGAACTGAGTATTGGACATACACATATAGTCCAGGTGGGATAAATGTTTTAATTGATAGAGCTATTGCAACCAGCCAGTTGCAGAAATCATCTATTTGATGATGTGATTTCAGATCTAAAATTTACTATGGATACCCATGGCCATATTCTAGTATGCTTTGCAAGTGGTTAATGTTGAAAGCTGCTCAGTCTTCAGCTAGATCTGAAAATTCTTGGCCAGAGGACATACTATAATAATTCTCTTGTAAATGCAAGTTTTTCTGGCTTGGTTTTTAAGGCAGTGTGTATCTTTCTTTCTTTTCATTGAAGAACAGCATGTTTTCAAGCAATCTAAGAGATTACCACTCTCTAAAATATGTCACGCTGAAACTGTTGAATCTGAAATGTGAAATAAATAGGCTTGGTTTGCTGACATTAAAGGAACATAGAGATAGTATATCTCTTTTCAGGCTTTTTGGGAAAAGAGGGTTTGTAATGGTCTCCCAAGATGCTTGTTTGAGGAAATTTTCTATTTAAAAGTCAGGGATGCCAATAATTTTACATAATGGAGCCTGACTTACAAATACCTCAATTATCAATCAACACAGTGAGAATCTATATTCTGCAGCCTGTCAAATAGCTGGCCTTTACTGCACAAGCAGTCATTGAAGGAATGGAGAGAAAATTACTAATGGTTGTTATAAATATTCTTTTCTGGTAACACTGTTTTCTTTTCCCCTCCATGGGCCCTTGGGGAAACAAATAAACAGTGAAACTTTGCAGCTACTTCCATCCTAGTGGTGTCAAATACCAAGATTGCAGCTTGTCACTTCTCCTGCCAAAGTTTGGCTATGAATCTGTGGAAAACCCTCTTTCTTTGTGTCTGACTGTCTGTCCAGTTGTGTAGCCCTGGCACTCGGGCTGTCTCATAGCTGGGTATCCTCCCTCACATGGCCAGATGTAGATCTCTCTCTCTCTTTGTTCTTCAGCTCACAGGGCACAGTCCTTTCCTTTCCTGGCCATGTCACCATCACCTGCTAGCACTGCCAGACAAGCTGCCTCTTCTCTGGCAGGGAGTCTGAGACCCTCACACTGCCACACAGGTGACATCCAAGGTGGCCCAAAAAAGCCACCAGGCCATCAGGCCGCCAGCAACCAGAACAACACAGTAGTAGTCTGGAGTACACTGCCATCCTCCTGCAGGGACAGCTGTCCTCGGGAGGATGTGATTTCAGCCACTCCTCCTGCAGCCTGCCTTTGTGTGGAGCTGTGGCTTCCCTTGTGCTTCAGCTTGGGGTGAATCCTCTGCTGAGGCTTTCAAAGATGCAGAGCAGAGTGTTCCGGAGAAAGCTCACTTTGTACCTAAGGGCATGAAAATGTTGCCATTARCGCCTGTCTGTGTTCCAAATATTTATAGAGGAGTAGATTTAAGATGTGCTAACAGCTTCTGAGAAGTATTGGAATTGCTCACACTGATCAAAACCGCTTCCTACGGTACATGTCGTGCTGTGTCTCCAGCTTCCCACACTCAATGAGTGTTCCTCACTGGGTCAGCAATGTCACTGACCCGAAGCAGATGATTGTTTTATTCTTCTTAGAGTGACTGAGACATCCCCACAAGATACATTTTCTCTCTTCTGAGAATTTCTGTGTATCTATATGCAAAATACTTGTCCAGCAGACCAACAGCACTGCACAGCCATCGGGTCGTGCATCGTGCTACTGAAAGGAAGGGGTTAATCTTGACATCGCCGCGAGTCCCACGATGTCCCCGCGTCCCTGGGAAGTCAAACTCTCATGATATCGCTAATGATGCAGAACAAGCATCATTCCCTTTTGGCACCCAAAAAAAAAAAAGGGAGCCTCATCCTAACGCAGAAACCTCTGCGTGAGCGAGACCCCCTCCCCGACACCCCACATCAGCCCCCGGCTGCCTTCCTCCGGTCCCGTGAAAAATCCCCAAAACCCATGGGAGCAGGAAGATCCCTCACGGCCTCCCTCGCCCGGGGTGTCCCTTCAGGCGCGGGGGGGAAAGCGCTGGCTCCGCACATCTCCCACCAGGTGGAGCAAGAAACCAGGACTAGACCTTCCCGATTTCGCCGGGGTTCGGTGCTTTTCGGTTGCTCCTTTTTGATTTTCTTTTATTTTCTTGGTGGTGTTCCCCCGCCCCAACCCCTCCCCGCCGCCCTTAATTTTGCTTTTTTTCTCAGACTGCGGTTTCAAGGCAGTGGTGGGGCAGAAGGGGAGGCAGGTATTTATTTCTCCTTTATTCTCCCCGGGAGCGGGTGATGCTCTCTGCAGTTTGCGGAGTGTCAGCGGCTCTGGGAGGGGGACAAGGCAGGGAGCACAGTGAGCTGCACGAATCCTCCTTTCTGCGTGCGTACCGATTGCAGCAGGAAAATAAAATTTAAAAATTTAAAAAGGCGGATCGCACTTTTTGCATTAGTGGGGAAAAGAAAGGTTGGGAAATCTATTCCTGTACACAGCAGCATAAAATTCACATTAACATCTCAATAAGTCTAGATGCACTTAGGGTCTGATCCAAAGGCCATCAAACTAAATGGGAGACTTTCCATTGCCTTCAAATGGGATTTGGATCGTGCTGATAGAGATTGGCAAAAGTTCATATTAACATAACAAAAAAATTCTGACATTATCTAAAAGGCTATAAAAGGATTTCCAATCTTTTTTTCTGGGAAAAATCCTTTTCACAGCTGATCAAATATAATCATAGCAGCCACCTTTATGGTGAAAGCTTCCAGTTAGACTGACATCCACATGGCTGAGGGATGAATGCAAATGACACCATCATTTCACCAGAATTGAAATAAAAGTTTATTTTTTGATCATAATAAAGTGTCTATAATAGCAGAGTTGAACCTGAAGTGTTCAGAGGTTAATTCAAATGCTTTGTAAATACCATTTTAAAAGGAGGAGAGATAAAAACAACTGAAATCTAGTTCAGGAAAACCATATGCTGGTTATGATACTGTTTTCCTCAGGTCTGGTGCCCTAATATGGACTAAAATAACTAAAATTACCAAAAGAGTGCTAAGGTAGACTTTATATGATCAGAAGAAATCAGTTTGTTGAGCATAGTGCAATTAAAGAACTCAGTACATATTATCATCAATAATGACTCTGTTTTCATATGTGGAGATGAAAAGTAGTACATTAAAAAAAATAAATTAGCTGCCTTGGGCTGCTTCAAATTCCTTGAGCTTCACTTACTCTTTTGAAATGCTGCTTCTAGCAGGGACAGTCTGGAGCAGAGGCCCCAGCTCTGATTGTGTTTCTTGTTCAGATGGCCTTAGCAGGGACTTTGTTACTTGGCTGATGACAGAGATGGGCTGAAAATTTCCTGTGTGTATTTCAAAAGAAAAAAAAAAAAAGAAGTGAAATGACAAATATCTAAAAACTCTTGTCCCAAGTATTTAAAAATTGAAGCTGACATGTCAAATTGGATGGGTAGAATGCTATTTGAAGTTTTGAAAGACTTTCCTAGTTTTACTTCCTCTGTGAGGCTTTAAATCTCCTTTTTCTCTTTGTCATCTCCTTTGCTTATTTCTCTGTTGAACATCACCTTCCAGCTGCTTGGACAAAACAGTATAGCGAGGACTACATCTTCAGGTACCTCCATGTCTCTGGAAAATAACCTTCTTGTTCTTCATGTCCCTTAGAACCTAAACTAAATACTTGCATTTGAACAATCTGCAAATTTTTTGAGTGCTAGGAAGCCCTGGATCTAAGACAGGGAAGTGATGTTCTTGTAGGAGTTGTAACTTTTTTAAAATTGCCAACAACTAAATTTCACAAAAGGAGGAAGGAAGTGCAGGTATAGCCCGAAATTTAAAAAATGTGTCTAATTACTACAAGCAATAGTTGTGGCAGATTCTAATGTTAACATTAAAGTTGGGTGGCAAATGAGAAAAATATTCCCATGAAGAGTCATGTAGCTGCACTGATTTGATTTTTATTTTCCTGTCTCACTCTAACATCCATTTGCATTTTCCTCCTTTTAGTCTAAATATATATATATATATATATATATATATATGTATATATATCCTTACCATCTTCTCCCTTCCCAACCTTGATTTTTTTACCTTCATACAGAAGGGTCTTGTGACAAGAAACTATGTATTGAAACAAATATTAAAATACTATTCAGTGCATATTAAAAACAATGCACTGGTTTGAGCATCATTTCATGCTAGTAGAGATCAGAAATCTGGCCCTTGGTGAGTACTTTGGAATAACTGCCAGGAATTACTAATCTTGTACCATGTCCCCACACATTCTAACAGAAAAGTGATGCCAGGGAAAAAGCTTGAACTGGTGTCTGTGTCTGGGATCTTATTTTCATCTGTCTTTCTTTTCTGATTGCACATCACCTCAGTTTTCTTAGAGGTAATCTCATTTCACTCCTTCTTCAGTCAAAGGGGGTGTGCCATCAATTACAGCAGGAGCAAAGTGTTTTGCAAATGTTTCTTCCTTTTACTTCCTTCCTCCCCTCCTAAGAGTCAATAAACAAAATGAAGAAACTATCAGAAGCAGGATTACTTTGCTTATGGATAAACTATGTGGATTTTGGTATTGCAGCCCTGGATATGTGTCAGCCCTGGGAAACAAAGCAGGAGGCATGTGAAGTGTCAGGCACCTCTTTGGACCACAGCTTCCAAGCAGTTTTCTCACTGCAGCTACTGAAGCACTGTGACCTCCCACCTGCTGGACCAGCACCAAATCCCTGCAGAGACCCCTGCCTGCATCCCCAGCCCTGCCAGCCTGGATGGAAGCAGAGCTGGAAGCTGCAACATCCACTGAGGATGAGCAGACATGCTGCCACTTTTGTTTGTCATTATCCAAGGAGGCCCAAAGTTTAAGTGGAGATTTTTGTGGAGAACACTTGAGGATTTAGGTGTTGAGTGCCCGTGTGGAAGCTGAAATCCCTTTGTGAATCTGGGCATTGGTTAGAAACTAGCTAAACTTTATACTGTGTTTTGAAACCAGTTACTGCATGGCTTTATTTTCCATTAGTCTGTGAGAAGCTACCTTTACTTTTAAAATCACAGGATGGATTGTTTAGACATATCAAGCTTTTCTCTAGATTTTTAGTTCCCCTGACTGAGAGCTACATTAGGAAGAAAAAATGAATGAAAATGCTACAGCATCTAAATTCATTCTCTTAACAGAACAGAACATTTCTGTTGCTGGTAGATAAATCAGAAAAATGGTCATTTAACTGCATGCCCAGTCTTTTAATCTATAAATTGAATGATTTCCAAGGGAAAGCCCAAACAAAAAAACCCCACAACATTTTAAATGCTGCTGATGCTCTCTTCTGTGGCCATCCAAGCACATGCTGGGCTTCCACAATAGTGGTAATATTAAATAAGAAATTAATTACTTAGCTAAGATGACATGGCATGCTGTCCATGGCTGTGGCCATTTTGTCTCAAAACACAATGAACATGGAAATGCAGCTCTGATAATGCTGGCTGTTGTCTTTATTTAATGTGAAGCTCTATTAGTGAGGCACCCAAGCCTCTTTTAATTATGTTCAGTTTCTGGTTGTGCTGGCAAACATACAGGATTTTCAGATAACATAGAGTATCTCATTTTCACACCTTGAGAGGTAAATCAATGCTTTAAATAGTTATGTGGTGTTACTTGCTTCGGTTTATCTTTTACACTTCTACCCTGTCTTTGGATGCCAGATAATGGATACTTAACCAGACCCTCAAATACTTCTCTGGGAGAGGTAAATGCCTTTATTATCCAGAGCAGTGTAGAAAGGAGATACGATCTTTCTAAGTTCATTCATGGAGACAATTTAGCTTGAGAGGCCTGATAACACAGTTATAAACACTCAGAGGCAGCCTGGCCAACCTCCAGAGATTTTTGTCTTTTAAAGATATTTTTAAAAMTTACAACGATTTGACAATATTTTTTTTTCATAGTTTCTGACCATTATGAATACTCATCCTTATTTGACTTGAAGAACTTGAAATTTGTACTCTTTTAAATTTCAGCTGATAATCTTGCAGTTTGACAAACCAAGTCTAAAATCTGTAGATAGATCAAGAAGTATTCTGAAATGCTGAGGATAGCTATTAGACTTGCATAGGCTTTRAGTCTTTTTTTTCCCATKAAAAACYCAGCAAAYTAAATTTTGTAGTGATCARTGAATTAAACCTAATCAGCTACCTTCAGATTTAATGCATGTGAAAGTTTYAGTGTCAGCTGATGAAGATAGAAGGAGATGGGGTGAGTGGCTGCAAAGTGCTGTGGGCTGTCAGTAAGAAGTCCTTAGTGTCTGCTGAAAACCCCATTGCTTTAGCAGTGGGGCAAATAACTGAGTCACATATGACTCAACAGCACTTAAAAACCACTCAAATAATAATTAATAGGTTTTTCTCAGTATTCATTAAAATGTATTAATATCATTTCCTATATTAACACTCATTATTAATTTAAAATTAGACATATGAAACACAAAATCCCATTAATTCATCAATATATATTTTATTAATTTGAAAAATAATGCAAATTACTTACAGGAGCTTACATGCAGACCCAAACAGAGTTTTCCTCAGACACACCGGTCATCAATGGATACAGTTGTTCATAGACACTTTACTGGGCAAATGTTTTTCCTGTGTTTTCAAGTGTGCCTGTTAATGTGAATAAGTGTGTTGAAAGTATCACTTCATTGTGTGGGTTTTGTAGAGAGGGCCTGGAAGCTCCCCCCACTCCTTTATATTGTCAGACTTGAATGCTTTTCAAAAACACAAAAGTGTTTTCAAATACAAAGATCAATAGGAAGGCATGGAGGAAACTACTGCTTCAAATTAGTTTATTATCATAGAATCACAGAACCACCTGGGTTGTAAGCTGCCAGCCCCACTGCTGTGGGCAGGGACACCTTCCACTAAACCAGGTTACTCAAATCCCCATCCAACCTGGCCTTGGACACTTCTAGGGATGGGGCAGCCACAGCTTCTCTGTTCCTGTGCCTCACCACCCTCACAGTGGAGCATTTCTTCCTTATATTTAATCTAAACATGCTCTCCTTCATTTAAAACCATTACCCCTTGTCCTATGTGATGCTGTTATTCACTATTATATAATAAGATTGTTCATTTTGACTTGGGTAATTTCACTTTATTCCATGAGCATTCTTCAAGTAACGAGGAGCTGTCTTGACAGAGGCAAAGTATCTTGGGGAGCAAAGTGATTAATGACCCCTCTCTGCACTGGGCTTTCTAGAGAGCTCTGAGAGGTCCAGTTCAGGGGTTTCAGATTAAAGCACCAGGGTAACACTGGAGCAGGGATAGGTGGACATTAATCCCCCCAAATGAGTGGTTGCATATCCACCCCTCCCACTATCAACCAGAGGAAAGAGCATCCATCACCTTTCACGAGTTTTTCTTCCTTTTTTTTCTGTAATGAGATGAGGAGATTTTGCTTCTACCTTCATGTGTGCCCTGCAAGGGCACATTCCAAGCTGCTGGAAAGCCTCAAGGCACATCTGAGGTGCCCAGTGCCCACTGCTTGCCTCAGTGAACTGAAGGTACAGCTTCTCTGAAGGGAAACACTAGACTTTCTCCAACAGCCTTAGTCAATATTTAAGTGACACATCCTTGAAGAAAGGATATATTATTTTAAAACTTCAGCCGGTTGCAGAGCTCGTGTTGATGGTCAGGAAGGCATTAGATGATCTGACTTGAAGTAAGAAGGCCAAAAGCAGTTGGGAGGGGTAGAAAAAGAGCTTTCTTTAGAATCTTTACAGTTTCTTCACCTGGAAACTAAACATGGCAAATTTGACATCTCTAATAAAAATAATGTAATAATCAGTTCAGCTAACCAGATCTAGGTTGCTGCCAGGGAAATATCTTGGTACAAATGTAGCTGGGCAGTCCATTGCCTAGTCTACAGGTTCTGCCATTCCCTGTGCCAAAGTGTGTCCTTGCTCTGATTTCCTATAAATGCAAGGATTCCTATTAGCATTAATTGCTGCTGTTGCCGTGCTGCCACCATGGGACACCATTGTGGGAGGAGAGCATGTGAGTCACAACTGTTCTGTGGACAGGAAAGCTGAAGCCTAGGACAGATTGTTAATGGAAAAAGAGCCAGGCACACTTCTTCTGTTGACTTCCCTTTGGATTTTCTCTTGTTTGATTGTTTGCTTTTGCGTGGTAGAAGAGAAAGGTCACCAGCACTGCTGTTAGGAATAAATTATCTTCACTGTTTATTCAAATATTCTAAAATATATGTTGATTTAAGAGGAGGACAAATGCAAGACAAAGTGAGCACCTTTTTCATTAGAAAAAAACCTGATAGTATTTATGACATGTGCCTGAACCAAACTATCCTCATAGCAAAGAAGGATGTTTTCTTAGTCCATATTTTAATGAAACATGAACTGGATGGTTCTACTCTAAGAAAGGGACTAAGATGTTAATATGCCTTGGCTGGAAAATTGAGGAATATTTATCCATTAATTTATGGCATTAACTGGATTGAATGAGTGAATAGATGAGTAAAACAACAGAACAAAGAAAATTCAAGATCCCTTAAAAATGCCATTAAATAATGTAAAAGGAGTTTCTACAAAGTTTATGTCTTCTTCTACTGATAGCAAGATTTCATATCCTTTTGTAGCTTCTTTTTCTGTTTCTTCAGTCTGAAAAATCTGATCTTTGAAAGTCTTGTAGCAAAGAACAAAAACAGTTGTGGCTAATCTTTGTCACAGTATTCTTGAGGAGCATCACTCATCATTAACAGAAACTAAGTGATCTACAATTATGTCAATAATTCAAATTAAAGTGCACTTTGTGTTTCTGGATTTTATTAATTTATGTGGTTCTGGTTTTTTTAGTAAATTATCAGCAGGAAAAATTCCACAAAAATAATCCCATGAAAGTTAATCAGCGCTGCAAAGGGCATGGTAGTATTTTCCAAAAGCATAGCAGAGAACATGACACACACTTACATAAAAATTGCTGTTCTTCTTGAAAGAAATATTTTGTAAACTATCTAGCAATGTTATTACTGCAATGACTTAGAAAATATTTCAAGACTTTGGCTTGGGGGTATGTGTGGGAAGATGGGAAGACTGAGTGAGAATTCACATGTGCATTATTATAGTACTTCAAGAAAATTGTTGAAAGGAGACAAAGATAGGATTAAATCTTCTAGAGATGATTGTTGCTTTCCTCTAAGGTCAAAAATGTTTTGTACAGCTCTCTCTAACCTGAAGGGGAAGTTGCTTCTACATAGAGTTAAACATTTGGTCTCTGGACCAAATTCAGCCTGACATAATTGGGTTCAGTTCCATTAACTTCTGAAGAGTTCTGTTCACTCTGACAGACTTGGATTTGGATCTGAAGTTTTGGCAGTCACCTAGAAATTATAAAAAACTGCTCTTTCATCATTTCCTGTGATCATGTTTGCATAAATGAAAACACTGACAATGTGTGAAGAGATCCTCAAAATTGAATTTCACTAGCAAGACATTTCTGTGATTGGTTACAAGCTTATTCATCTTTATAATGACTTATTCATGTGGAAATTAATTTTCAAGACCAAAAGATTCTAGATTTGATAGCCATATAAATTGCAGGAAATATGAATTTTTAAATGCACTTTTTCTAACATGTTACATGATCTTTTGAGTTGACATCCCACTGACTACGAATTCTTCACAGAAATATTGGAAATTGCCAGTCAACATGCTGGCTTTGAAAGCATTTGTCTATTTTTTCCCCATCCTATCTGGTGTTTAACATGCTGTTCCATCCATTTTTGTAGATGTATTTTGTTTTTCCAACAGAATTGAACAAAAGTATGAGTCTTAAATATTTTATGATGCAGGATTCTAATGATGTGATGTGAAGCTAATGACAGAGTTTCCCTTTGTTGGTACAGAAAACTTCACATATTCACCTGCAGAAGATGGAGCAGGGTTTGGTTCAGAAGAGGAAGCACATTTTTGTTTAAATTTGTAAACTATAATAAAAAAAAAAAAAATCCTTATGAGAATGTGTGGCATGTGAGAGAAGAGTAACAATAATTACCAGAAGGTAATTGCTTATCTTTGAAGACTTTTCTCTTGGTGTTGTTTTTCAGCAAAAGTAGAGATTCAATATTTCCTTTACCTGTAAATAATAGTAATAA
>CADDXX010000404.1:720764-769253 GCA_902810485.1 Alauda arvensis | reverse complement strand
ATCCTTTGATTCTATGATATTTCAGCATTACAAAAATTCTAGGAGAGATTCCTGACATTCAAGGGCTGTGGGGTACAGATGTCCTATTTCCATGTTTTTTGTTTGTATTAAAGAAACAAAATCAGAAAGATGGGACAGAAGCAGCCTGAATTTAAATCCTTCCCAACACTGTGATCCAATGGAAATGACTCCCACTAACACAATTCCAGAGAGCCTTGGCCCTGCCTGGGTTAGGAGAGAAGGAAATCCCTGAAATCCCTGAAATCACTGCTTTTCTCTGAGAGCTCTGTGCTGCTGTCCCTGGGGGCAGCCGGTGACATTACTGTGGGAATGTGCTTACATGGGGTTGAGAGCCTGGAGGGCACAGAGAAACTTTTCCAATTCATTTCCCTGTTTGGTCCCTGCGAGGGTTTTTGGGGAAGGCAGAACAAAGCATTGCCCTGACACCTCAGAAAACGTTGAGCCCTGGAAGCATCAATCCCAAAGCTATTTTAGGAAGTGAGCCCGCCCACGCTGGCACATGTGCAGCCCTCTGGCTGTCTGGGCTGGCAGCAGGATTTGGCCATTAATGGAAGATTTTTGGGCCTATTCACCCAATCCATCCTTGCCTTAGGCTCAGCAGTTTTCCTGCAGCTCAGAATGGGGGGATGTGCCCGGGGTCCCAACACCCACCAGTGACCAGTGGCACACAGGAGCCAGGTAAATGGAATTTCTGGAGGGCTGCAGAGCTCTCAGGTTGTTTTTTTGTTCTTGTGTAAAGAGGGAGGATGAGAAGCTTTCCAGCAGAGTTTCTGTCCCCCACCCATAGGCAGGTCCCTGGCAGCACTGATGGTCCAGGAGTGGAAATCAATGGCGGTGCAAAGGCAGAACACATTGATCCAAAACCTTGTCTGATGGACAAAAATTTTCCTGTGTATCATTCAGCGCATTTAGTCTTAAATACTTAATTAAATTCTGAAGGTGTTTTCTTCTTTAAACCCCCACATTCACCTTTCTTTAACCTGTCAGATCACTTTTCAATTCTCTGCTTTCTCCCAAAAGAAAACCCTCTGGATTTCTTTGGATGTCAGAAAGCAAGACTTTGAATATTTGGGTTTGATCCAGAAACACTTCACTTGCTCAAAACCAAAGGAAAGGCATTTACAAATTTTTTTTTCATTGCACAGTGCAGAAAGATGTTTAGAGAGAGCAGGGATGAAGGGTGGCCCAGGGTGTGCGACATCTCTGGGACCTTGTCCTGTTGGAGCCACCACTAGGACCCAACAAAAACCAGCTTTTTCCCCCTTAAAACCCCCACAGTCTATAGGGAACCTTGATGAGGACACGGTTTGCAGGGAAGGCAGCTCCACCCTGCAGAAAGTGCCTCTGGAAGCCCTGTGACCAAGGGATGGCAGCTGGGAGCCACCCACCCAGGGGGCTGGGAGATTGCAATCAGGAGTCAGCAGAGATGAAGGATGGCAGAGGGAGGAATCCTGTGTTTTCTCTCAAGGAGGTGTTTTCCCTCCTTTATCTGGTGCACAAGCCATGCAGGCTGTGTGTGTGTGTGTGTGTGTGTGTGTGTGTGTGTGTGTGTGTGTGTGTGCTAACTGTCAGTGCCTGGGACATTTCACATGTTCCCTGCTGCTCAGCATCCCAGGGCAATCCCAGAAAAGGCAGTGGCTGCAGCAGCACCACTGGCAGCTCCAGAGCTTTAGCCAAGGCTTGTAAGCACCCATCCTTCTCCAAAAGYCCCTTTTGGAATCCTAATTCTGCCCTTGCTCAAGGGCTCCTCTGGCTCCTGGTGCTCAGGATGAGCCCCCAGCCYGTGGGGTTGACAGGTCAGTGCCACAGCTCAGTAAAGCCCAGTCATTAATGGTAAATAAAGGCTTAATCATTTGTGTAATCTTCCTTAATTACCAAAGAAAAGCAACTGGTCCGAGCCCACCCAGAGGCTGCGGTGTCAAACACTTCTCCCCACGGTGACTGATGCTGGGTCCCCAAAACTCAGACTGATAGGAGCATGTGGAGTGAGTGCTGATGGGCAGGAGAAGGCACCTGGAGAGGACACAACAACTCAGGGCTGTATTTTCAGCCCAGAGCTCCTCAGCCCTGGCTGGGAGTGGTTTCTACCAGGGCAGTCCATCATTCTTGCTGGAACTGTCCACTCATGAGAAGAAAACACATTAAAATGCCACTCCTATTATTTTTGCTTTTCTTTCAGGCCAGGATACCCAGTTTCATTGCAAAGAAGCTGCTTTTTATTTCATTTTACCTGATGCTTATATGCTTTTCTTCTTATGAGAGCCAAATGCCATCCAGGGGTACTGCCCAGCATTTCAGATCTGTGTCCATTCAGTCCTCAGGGGAAATGAGGGACAGATTTCTTTAACTGTGTCACATCTTTGCAGCATGATTTGCCTCATGTTTTACAGCCCTGACTTGCAGCTTGCTGTGCATGCACGCTAGAGCTGGTAATTTTTGACTAACAGTGGCATTAAATCATCAAATAAAAACTAATGAAGGAGAGAGCCAGAAGATGTGATGATGATGAGGGGGAGGAATTCAGAGCAGCAGAGGGGGCCAGGCATCACCCACCCAGGGCTGCTGAATTTATGTGTGTGTGTTAATTAACATTTTGATTCATTAAGCTTGGCTCATGGTGGGGATTCATGGATGAGAAGGCAATTTAGGAGCTGGTGCCAAGCAGAACTTTCTCCATCTCCCATTCTTGTGCTGCTGAAGGATAGAAGTGGATCTTAAACTGAAGTGCAAATAAAAAGAGAGTGAAAATGGGAAGGTTTGGGGGCACAGGGCAAGAGTGGAGGCACTTGAGAACGGCCACAGAAATGCATAAACAAGCACACATCCTGCCCACATCAAGTTTCCTGAGACATGGCCATGGTTAAGAGAGCTCACCAAAATCTGGCAGCTGGGTGCCTCAGCCTCCAATTACACCTGTACAAAGCACTGCACATCTTCTCCTGGGTGTCACTCCATGGCACAGAGAGGTCACTGTCATGGGGAGAGCCATGAGCACAGCACTCATGTGCTGAATCACCTGGGTCACCTTATGAGATGCCATTGGTATGTGTTTTATATATATATATATATTTTTATTTTACAGAAGGAATATTTCCAGGGTGTTTTGTAAAGCATTAATATCCTTTATATGCATTGCTTCTTTTATCCCTTTGCATAAAAAGCCAGGTGTACTTTTTTTTGCCATGAATTCTGGCCACCCTGGACTGTGAGGAGAGAAGAGTTACAGCTCAAACATCTCAGAAATCTCTAAAATGCACCTGTAATGGTCCCCTCATCCATCACTGCACTGTTATTTTAAGCTTCAAAAGCCTGGGGCATCCCAAGGCTCCAAGTGAGCATTGCATGCACTCCCAGAAATTATTAACCACAATTAAGGAGTTGGACCAGCTCCTCATGGGTGTAAATCAGCCCAGCACCATCCCCAGCCTTCAAGCCTTGCTATTGTACAGCAGCAGAAGACTTGACTCTGAGATCTAGACAAGGAAACATTGATCCAACAACCAGAGGGAAAGGAATGATCCTTCTTGAGGCTCTTTAATGTCTTTTCCTCTCTCCTCACATTGTGGGAATTACAATGACTCATAAGCACAGGAAATAACCTGATTAATTCTAACTCAAATTCAAGAAACAAAAGGGTAAAAATCAGAAATTGGTAGTTATTGTGGCCATTCTGTTTTGCCCAGTGCCCATTGCCCAGATTTTTTTACTGATAATGCTTTTCCTTCAGAAAAAAAGCCCTGTCAGTGTACTCTGCTGGCTCACTGTACTTTCAAGAAGTGCATTTGCCCTCATGAGGATGCATCAAAATGTTGATGTTTAGCAGAAAATAAAAATATTTGCACTCAGTTCACTTACAGAGCTGCACATAAAATCCTCCCCCTCAGGGCATTTCCAAGGAAAAGACTGGAAATAAAAATATAAATTCTAAACAGCAGTAAAATGTTTATCGCTTTGGGGGTTATGAGCGTTCAGCTTTTATTACTACAAAAATCAATTTACTGATCTTGGGTTTACTGCAAAATCACAAAAGTGAAGAGCTGAATTCATTTGTTGTCCAGGGCTTGGCTGCTTCTCCCTCCCAATGTGTGGGGTGAGATGTGTCCTGCACATCCCTGCTCCCTTCCTCCTGACACCAACCAAACTTCCCTCCCTCCCTGCCTGCCCACCTGAGTCCCTCTCACTGCACCTCACCAAGAGTCCAACCTGAAAAAACAAAGTCTGAAAAAACCCAAGGAAATGGCCAATTTCCTGTGGCAGGGGTTTTTGGGCTGTCTCAGGAGCCCGTCAGGAGCTGCAGTTTGGGCTGGGGGTGCAGGATGTGGCTGAGGAAAGGGGCTGCTGGAAGGATCCTGTGTGGGAAAGCATTCCTGTGGGCTTCATGTGCGGATTATCTGCTGCAAAGGGCAAATCGCACGTGCAAAATAATACTGTGATGTTGTGTTGGTCGTTCCAGAGGTCAAAATAATAAAATAATGATAAGAAAGAAAGGAAAAAATAATATGCTTAGTTGTCACACTGCTGTGACCCTTCAGTGGGCATCATTCAGTGCAACCCCATGCTCCCATGTAGCCATTCCTCAGTTTTAATTTACAGAGTTTTTAAGGCAAAAAAAAAAAAAAAAAAAAATCAACGCACTTTTTAACAGATTTAGTGGAAAGCAGTGCAAAGAGTTTGGACAAAAAATCTTCAGGCTTGCTGTCCCTCAGCAGTGGCCCAGAAGGGACTCATGGCCCTGCTGCTGTGATGGTAAAACTTTGCAAATCCTCCACAGTCTGACACGTTCACCTCCCAGAGTCCCAGCTCTCAGTCAATCCAAGCATTTCAGATAAAGAGAATTTCAGCCCTGCTGATGATTTTTGGGAAAAAAGTAGCAGAAAACCAATTTTTCTCCTCCAAATATTGAAGGAGGGCTGTGTCAACTCTGCAAATAGTCAGAGCAAATGTTTTGGGGAGCCATGAGGAGGATGAAAGCTGCTGAACTGAGTGAGTCAGCAAATATCTGGGGATGGCAGCAAATTCTGGGGATAGCAGCAAATTCTGGGAAGGAGAGGAGCAGCAGAGTGTGTTGGGGTGGGAGGGTGGAACTCCCACCTGATATTTATAGTTTTGGCCTGCTTTCCATGCTGAAACATGTTCAGAAAGACACGGAAACTGTGCCAGGGGGAAGGTTTGTACACGCTGTGCTGGCACTGGTGATGGGCAGATTTATTGAAATCCCATTTTGCTGCTGTGGTGACACCCCCAGGCTATGGGCAGTGACATCCCTCAGCCTTTGCCCTGCACTTTGGTAAGCTGGGCACAGTTTGCTTCCATCCTTGCTAGGAAGCCATGGGACAGCCTGGATGTCTGTGAAGGGGATGGTGTCACCCTTGTGTGCTCTGACAACACAAACCTGACCCACCCCAGGTGCAGGTGGGACTCGTGCCCTGTCCCTTACACCTCCCCACTTCCCCAGCAGCCCCACCCCAGCTGGATTTCCCAGCTCTTGCACCTAAGCAGCCCCACAAGATTCGTCTGTCTATCTTGCCAAAGATGGAAAGTGCTTTGCAATTGTTCCAGGGGTCATCTGATAACCCTGTCAGGCTTAATTGTGCCATAATCAAACCCCCCCACACACCTCAATCTGGCACGGGGTGGGATGAATCAATGGAGAGCAAACACCACTGACAGACCCCACCGACATGAAAGGCGTGAGCTCACAAATAATTCATTAAAAGTGGGCGTGCTGGAGAGGATGCATTTTCATTAACTTAAAAAAAAAAAAAGAAAGAAAGAACGCGGGGGTTTTCGCTGCCTGGTGGATTTGCCGAGCCCGGCCGCAAAAGCGACAGTACCCGCAATGGTGGGTTCTCTGTGGTTCCCGCCAGGTCTTTGAAGCAGCTTTCCGCTACGGACCGTCTAATTAAAGGGAGAGTCTCCCGAGGAGGGTAACAAGGACTGTTTATTGCCCAGGAGCCTGTCCTCGAGAGCCCCGAGGCTCTCAGAACAGGGGTTTATAACGGAAAACAAACAACCAATCACGACACAGGGCGCCGCGACGCATAACCAATCCCCGCGGGTGCGGGGAGGGACCAAAACCCAAGCACAAATCCCGTTTCGTCCTGAGGAGAAGTCTCTGGACTTTCGGGAGTGTTTTGGGGTGATAGATGGCAGCGGCCGGGGGGGGGAGAGCGGGGGGTCGCGCCGGCAGCAGAGGGGCCGCGGGACTGAGCCAACCGCGGCTGCGCGGGGAAGCCCGGGGGCGCGGCCCGCGCCGCTCGCGGCCACTCCTTCTCGGCCCNGCCCAGCTCGGCACTCCGGGCCCCGGGCCCCGCTCGGCCCCGCCCCCCTCGGCAGGTGCGCCCGTGCCTCAACGGGACGGGATGCTTCCAAAACAGGGGGAAGCAGGGCAAAACAAACCCTAACCCAATCCCACGAACCCCAACAAAAGAAAGAAAGAAAAGAAAAAAGAAAAAAGAAAAAGGAAAAGGAAAAAAAGGAAAAGGGTGTCTTGGCTTGGAAAGCAGCAAATGAGACAGGGAAAAGCATCAAACTGCACCCTGAGGCACAGAGATGTGCTCTGCAGTGCTCAGCACACACATCCCAGATCCTGCACCAACAACCCTCTGCTGATGAAAGAAGGGGAACACCTTACCCTGCTTCTCCCAGCACCCCAGCCCAACACAGCGTGAGCAACATCCCAATTTCCAGCCTCCTTTGACAATTAACCCSCGAGTGTTTATTTATCACCAAAGATTTCACAGTAAATATCCCCGTTCACCCGGCTTTGCAAGCCAGCAAGGATTCCGCCACAAACATCCCTATTAATCAACCTTTCAAATTACTGATTTCCAAAAAGACAAGCGCAGATTTTGGGTAGGTGATTTAAGAGGCTTCTCCAAAGCCACCAACCCCTCGCTGCTCCCTCGAGCCACGACCAGAACCGCGGTGACACCGAGCTGGCACCGCTCTTTCCCAACCAAACCCTTGCAGAAAGTTCCATCGGAGCCAGCTCATTTCCTGCGGGCTCGGGAGGAGCGGCTGACATTAAATATGGGAAGTGAGTGCCACCTCCAGCCCTCCGCCTGCTACTGGAGCCAGCAGCTCCTCGGCTGCACCCGCAAACTCGCTTTTACTGCGCTGGGGATGGATGTAAACAGCGGGGCTGCAGAGCAGGAACACGAGATGGCAATTAGCCCAGAGCTATTAGCTGTGCCTGAATTTCATACACTCCAAGCTGCCTTGATCCAATGGAATTTATATGACTGTTAATGGGCACTGTAAATCGCTGTCAGCGTGGAGAACTCAATCCCGGCTTTTTTTTTTTTTTTGGAGAGGTGAAGCGATGGGGGAAGCGGAGGGGAAGAGGGGAAGGTGGCCCGAGATGGACGTGAGGAGCTGTGCAACAGCTTTAAGGCACTGCTGGCTGCTGGCATGTAGCAGATAATAAAAATATGCTTTAATTTAGAATGTGAGGAGATGGTGTCAAAATAAAACGTCTCAAGGACAAGKAGGGAACATAAAAAAGTCACGGCCCATGCTGTGAGCATCAGCTGCACGTCATAAAGATACATTAATGGTATATTTCTTTGAAAGAAATTTTCATACTTGGGGGTTTTATGAGAAGTAAGATTTTTAAATATCAAAAGAGGGAATTTTATGATTGGAGGGGGGAAAAAAAGTTAAAACAATGGTGATGGGAACAGCAAGAGCCCAGAAATAAAACACTGGTGCCTTTGGTGGTGCTGCAGTGACCAARGGCAATGACCCTGCTGTGCTGAGCCTGGTGTGCCAACCCTTCCCTCCACCCATTCTGCAACCAYGGAACCACTGGGATTTTTTATAAAATGGGAGCATGGCCAGGGCCCAGAGATCAGAGATACAGGCACAAAGTATTGTTGAACTGTAAAACAACAGGCAAGCAAAGCTGCTTAAACCAGACCCACTTATGTGCCAGTGGTCAGAAATGAAATCAGTGAAAGAAATGAGGTTTTGATRTAAAATTCAAATAGAGATAAAATCAATTAAACTGGGCATGGATTATTCTGTTTTTATTCTGAGCTTAGAGAAATATTATAGAAAAGCTCACAGTACTGGAGCATCTTTGCTTCCTGGGTTCATCTGGGCTCTGGAACAAAAAAGAGTCCCACGAGTTCATTTTTATCAGGGGAAAAAAGCATTTTTAACCCAGTGACTAAAATATCCATTCCTATTGTTCCACTTCTCTGTCAGCTGCTGGGAAGAATAACCTGGCATTTCCTTCCTGTGTCCTGCAGTCAAATCTGCAGGTTTCGAGGGAAAGCTCACCAAAATGGGGAATTTCTGAAAGTTTGATCCCCTTTGCCACCATCAGTGGCCAGCAGCTGCTGTTGGCCACTGCTTGTTGGCATGGTTCTGATATGAATTTCACTGATTCTGGACAGAATCAGGGTGCTGGGATGCTCCTGAGCTGGCTTGCAATCATTTGCTGCTTTAATATGTGTCTTTAGAGAGTTAAACTGAAAGGGGGCAGGTYCAGATGAGAWATKAGSAWRATATTTTTCCCTGTGAGGGTGGTRAAGCCCTGGCACAGGGTGCCCAGAGAAGCTGTGGCTGCCCCATCCCTGGAAGTGTCCAAGACCAGGCTGGATGGAGCTTGGAACAACCTGGGATATGGAAGGTGTCCATGAAATTAAATCCCAAATGGGATTTAATTTACCCAAACCATTATAGGATTCTATGATATTTTTTTCTGCAGCTCTTCTTATTCCTTAAAGATGAAGAGATTTTGCTGCAAGGCAGAGCAGAAGGGTGTGAAAAGGATGGGCATTGCTTGCCCAGGTTGCATTTGGGGTCTCACGTTTGGAGGGTGGTGCCTGCCCTGCTCCAGCTGAACACAAAGGACCATGTGAAGAGAGCTGGGCTGCCAGCACACCCCCACCCTGGGAATGCAGATCTGGAGCAAGAAGGACTGAAATTCCATCCAAACCTCTTAGAAAGGCATCTTTATCTCAACCATAAAGCCACATTTGCACCCTCTTGGAGAGTACATTGTGCTTGTGTAGTGTGACTGCTCATGGTATCAATGYCCTGCCTCCAAACCCTCTCTGTGTCCATCAGCAAACCCTCATGGCCCACAAGAAGAGATCCCTCCCTCCTGGCGTTTAAAACCTGTGCTCAACCCAGCTGTGCAAAAATYGCAACTCGTGAGCATTGCTCTTGTMAACTTTCCAGGAGAAACATCCTTAAAATTACCCAAGCCCTGCTCTCTTGGACTCCTGATGCCAGAACAGCTCACCCAGGGACCAGGAGGGTTCTCCATGGGGATAAGGTGGCACTCCTCCTCCCCCTGGTCCATAAAACGTACCTACCATTCACTGCTGGGCTGCTCAGAGCTTTGTGTGGTCCATTATATTTTATGCCAGTTTCCTAAACATTCACAGTTAAATAAACTATGATAACACTTCATAAACATTTTTCTAACATGCGGAATGTTTGACATGAATTTCAGCTATTTTAAAACTAATAAACAATTGTCAATCGGATGTTGGAGACTAAGCAGAAGCCACAACTGTTCTTATGGAACATCAAAGGCATAATAAATATCTGATTTTCTTTTCTTTTTTTTTTTTTTTTTTTAAGCGAGGCTTTTGTACTTTTGCCTACGAGCCTCTGTCAAGAGCGTGGAGGGACGAGTGCTGGGGCTGTGTGTTATTGACTGCTGTGCTTTGGGTTTGCACTTCATGGGATCAGCTTGCACTTCAGAAATCTCCTGGTGTTTTGAAAACAAGCTGAGCAGACCCCAGGCTCCTGAAAGKGCAGCAGATACGCTTTCTTCTCACAGGTGAAAGGCACCTTGCAGAGCCTCGCTGGTTCTGCTGCTCCTCTGGCATCACTCCTGGGGTCGGTGGCACTTTGATGGCCACAAAGCTCATTCCCCAAAGGGCATCCCTGGAGGATTTTGCACTCCTGAGTATCCACAGTGTCCCTCAGCATGTGGGACAGTGCCATCAGGCAGGGAAAGCAGCACAGAATCGGGGCCCTGCAGCCACCCCGAGCACTCACAGCTCCTCCCCAGAGCAGGACCAGCCCTTTGATCGTGCCCTGAGGGGTGGGAAGGGGAGACAGCTCAGAAAAAATATTTGTCAAGAGAAATACAACGTCAGTGGAATATTTTTTTCCTGAAGAGTGCCCTGGGTTGGGAAAAAAAAAAAAAAAAAAAAGAAAAAAAGAAGAAAAGAAGAAAAAGCTGATTTCAAATAACAGCTCATTTAGCAAGAGATAGTCTGTCTCCTTTAATCTATTGTTCACGACATCCCTGCTGGTTAAAGGTTTCCCGCCCAACAACAAGAGCTTGGGAGCTTCAGAGAGGAAACCAGCACGGCCCAATATTTATCTGTGGGCACATCCATCAGGGAGGAGGCACCCCCGGCAGCAGAGCAGGSCCCTGCTCCTCTCTCCTGTGCCACGAAGGATGTGCAGCTCCAGAGAGATGAAAGCTGCTCCCCTYTTTGGGATGACGGATGGTGGCCAGCGTGGGGGAGGGCTGGCTGATGGGGTAACTGTGCTGCTTCACAAAAACTGGAGAGTTTTGGAACCGAATCTGAGGGAAAGTTGAGCAGTCTAAGGACCAGATGCACTGAAATCTCTGGTTTCTGCCATGACACAAGACAGAAGCACTGGACAAGTCCTTTAAAGCCACCCATGAGGCTCACAGGGGTTTGGGATGCTCTTGCCAAGCTGCTACAGAGCCAGCAATCCCCAATATAGAGCTGTCCTTGTTCCAGAGCAGCTCTGCCTCCTGGAGCCCCTCTGCCCTCGCAAATCCTCCACTCAGTTAAACCCCACATGTCCATAAGATGGGAAAAAAGGAAGGCATGAAGCTGTCAAGTAGCTGTCCCACCCTTCCCCGCTGCTGTCTGTGGGCTCCCAGGTGCAATGCCCAGGAAAACCACGCAGGGAGCAGCTGCAGCTTCCACTGGCTGCGTGCTGCTCTGCTCCACCTGCCAAAACCCTCTCGAAATTCACACCTCAGCCCATGCCACTGTGAGCAGGTGCCTCGTGCTGCTGCTCAGGCTTTGTTTCGGTCCCTCCTGCTCCGGGATGTCACCTCTTGCTGACAGATCCGTGGCTCTCACATCTGTGCTGCCGCTGTCCCCCTGCGGCAGAGCCACAGGAAGGGTTTTGCTGGCCCATTTTCRCCCCTCCTGCTCCTGCTGGCTGGGACAGGGCAGGCACCCAGCTTTTCCCASCGGCAGGAAAAGGCTGGTGAGCCCCACTGGAGCCAGTCTGGCTGCTCTGGGCCGAGCTGGGCGCTGGGGCAGATAAGTAAACACTTGCAGCTCTGACATAAATTACTTTAGTCCTTGACAGCAGGACACTGACCAGGGTCGCCTGATAAGGGAGGGAAAGCCTTGCATGTCTCTCAGTCCCACTCAGATATTTCACAATAAATGTCACTGGGAAAGAATAGACACTTCTGTACCCATTAGGCAGCTGCATGTTCCTGTCACCTTGAGAAGAAGGGACGCATTGTCAGAGCTGTCGGAGCAGGCAGGAACCAGCTGTTAATCTGCTCTGACATCCTTTTTCACAGAGCAAGTGTGAACGGGGCGTTGCAAAAACCCAGTGGAAAGGTGATTAAAAATAGGCCCTCCATGAACATCTACAGGGTCTGTGCTGCTGCTGGGGAGCCAGAGGATCGGGCTGGAGGCACCAACTCCTCCTGGTCTCAGCTCCATCAYGCTCTGCAGCCCTCTCCTGTTTCCCCTCAGCAGCAGCCACACTGTCCAAGGACAGGCCATTTCCCTTCCCTTCCGAGGCTGGGCTCTTTCAGGCACTGATTGCTCAAGCCCAGGTGACACAGGCACAAAGCTGGCAGTCTAAAGATGAGCTGGGATGGAGCACCACTGCTTCATCTGGATGGGTCCTGGCAGATGTAACAGTGACACCTGAGGATGCCACCAGCTCAGCAGGACACCCTGTTCCTCTGCCAGACATCACCCAAGGGAACTGCCTGTGCCTGCAGCATCAGTGTGCAGCTCTGTCCACTGCTCTGGCAGGGAGTCAGATGTACCTGATGGATGGCTCTGAAGKTCCTCCYGAGTCCACCTGGGAATCTCTGTGGYTTCACTGAAGGCAGACAAGAGACACAAAATCTGGGTGAGGAGCASTGTGTCTGCTCTTCCACAGGTGCTCTGGAGAAAGTGGGATGTGGGGCTGGAGGTGTATTACSTGCTCATCTTAGAGTCTGGCTTCAAATGATTTCCCAAGGCAAAGATCCCTGCCTCCACACCATCTCCTTTTCTTAGGGACATTAYTGACCAAGGTAGAGATTTCTGTGGTGGAGATGGGTTTGGGGTTTGTCYCAGTGGGTGAGATCCCTGCAAAGCTCTTCCTGGGCTTGTTGCTTCCAGAGAGACTTTGCAGGCCCAGCTTTCACTCCGTGCAAGTCACCTGCACACTCTGCCAGATCCTTCATCTCTTCTGGGATCACCAMGTCCTGCAGATCTTCAGGGCTTTGCTATGAAGTTTTTTAGATATAAATCCCTTTTAGTACTCCAGATATTAGGAAATCTTGTATGGAAGACATCTGCTTAGTGTCTGAAGCATTGAGGGTACTCATTAAAGGGATGTTTCCCCTGATATCTCATGTGTGACCATTGGAGGAGGATGCTGGCCAGTCTGGCTGCAGGCTGCCTCATCTCACCAGGGTCCCACCACAGCACAGGCTGTGCCCCTCAGGCCCCACACTCCCTTGGGGACCTGGCCTTGGCTCCTGTCTGGGTACGGATGGTCTGGCCAATGCTGAGAGATGAAAGCTCCCTCGCAATCCCATGTTCAATATTTGATTGTGCTCCGCTGCTTAGCCTTTTAATGTGGTTCTGCTTATTTTTACAGGTTTCCCAATCTGCCCCCTCCCCAGATTGTTTATATATTTGGAAAGCCTTCTGTTTAGTGCCTGTAATACCCCTGACGTCCTTTCTCCGCAGTGGTCTTCCCTCACCCTCTCCTCTGCYGAGACTTAACTGGGATTTGTTTCAATACTAATCTCTCAAATTGTTTATTAAACCACCTCCTGATTTATCTGCGACAGATTTTTCTTGAAGTTATAAAATTTCAATCAAAATTCCTCCGGGCATTTCGCATTCCCTTCTTACGATCGCTAAATCCTATTTGTTCTTGGAGTGACCCCCTTGGCTCCCAGCCCGGGCTGGGGAGGTGGGAATGCACACTGCAAGCCAGTGCCTCCAATTGCCCCCCTGCCCCAGCAACCTCCAGACAAGAAGAACTTCTTGAGTTGCTCTGCTTGAAACCATTTCTTCCCTTTCCACCTCCAGCCGCTAGCAAAGCTTCCCTGCCAGCAAGAGGGAGTTTTCCTCSTTGTTCCATCCCCTGGCACCTAGTTCCAAGCCTGTAACATGCTAAATAATTCCTCTTCCACCTTGGTGTTTACATTCTTCRGATACTTTCCGCTGCTTTTCATGTCCCGACTCATTTGGCCCTTTGCTGGGGGGTACCCAGCTCCTTTCATCTCCACCCCTGGAGCAGCCTCCCAGCCCTGGCTCCCTCCAGCCTGCCCAGGTCAGCAGCACCAGCACTGCCCACACTGCCTTCTCCCCCAAAAAAGCCTTGTCCACCCACCCCAGTCTTTCTAGGATGAGGTTGGCCCAAAGGTTGAGCTCGTTCCCTGTGCCTGGATCCCAGTTATCCATCAGTGTTCCTGGCTGTCTCACCTCTCTTGGCATRAATCTGGGATAGATTGGATCAGGCAGGGTTTTATATCCATTTCTTGCTCCACAGGGGACACAGCTGACCAAAATCCTGATTTGAGAGGTGGTCCATGGATGCACATGGCAAAGCTTCATCCTCCTCAGGCTCTACTGCTCTGTTCTATCTCCCACAGCAGCACTGCAGCTTTTCCTACTGCCCAGGGCAACTTCCAGTCAGAGATGAGGAGAGAAAATATTTCACCTGTAGGGAAAAAAATGTTTGGTGGTCAGCCCTTCAAACAGCTTTTGGGCTTTATTTAAAAGGAAGGAAACCCTTTAATGGTCTGAATACCAAATAATGTCACATCAGGGATTCAAATCCTTCACAGGGCTTTGTTCTTGATGTAATTTAATTATATACTTACTAGAGCAAAGGAATGACAAGTCAGTAATTGGAATAACACATCTATGCAGAGAAAAAAAGACCCAGAATTTTAGTTTAATAGATACTATTTCCCCCCAAATACAGTTACTGCCCAAAGTTAGCCAAACTAAACAGTCCACCTACTAYACACAGGGCACTTCAAAGAGAAAATTAAAAGAGACAAAACCGATATGAGAGGATGAGGAATCGCAGAGGGTCCTTATCAGGATCCCTTTCAGTGGATGTTCCCATGTTTTAGCGGGGGAAAAAAAAAAGCAAAGCAACAACAACAAAAAAGAGCCGGGAACGTGAGCCTCTGTGGCTGATAGAGGATTTTCCTCTGGCTAGACACGGAGTCTTTAAAAAAGCTGCGGCAGAGTGTGGGAYCATTAAACACCTTCAGATTCCTTCCCCGCTGCCAATCACGGCATCAGCACCCGCCCTCTCCGTGGCGTCTGCTGATCCCACTTTGAAAACCTCCCCATTTATCACTGCTGGGAGAGATCCTGCTGAGACCGCTGGAGCCTGCTGCTTGTCAACAGGGCACCTTATCTTCTCCAAACATTTACTTAACCCTTTGTCTGGCAGGCSGGGAACAATGGGAGCCCGGCCGCGGCCCCGGGCTGGGGATCCCAATTCCAGCCCTGCCTCCGGTCCCTGCCTGGTCACTGGGATGGGCTGAGCTAAAGGAGGATGTTGGAGACCTCCAGCTCCATGGAAAAGGTTAYTTGCATCCTGGTGGAGCAGAGAATTGTTTTTGAAGTGTTTTCTACCAGGGACAGATAGAAGGTAGAAGGTTCTAGCTCTAAACAGGTAATGAAATGCATCATCAGAAATTCAAGTAGCCCCCCAAAATCAGCTACATCAGCCCAGAGTGGCTGCAACTCTACTTGAATTTACACAGCCTTCAGATGATGTAGTTCTTGCTGTGTGCTGCTCAAAAGATAATTTTACTCTAAACTCATCGCCATTTTAAGTAGAAGATTCCAGATGTGTCTTCATTTAACAACTTATTTCAAAAGCGGTTTTCTTTTAAAAGCTGCTTTTTAAAAATTTTTTTGAGAACTTTCCTGTGATGCAGTGAACGAACCAGACCTACAGGTTTGCAGTGGAGATGGGTCTGACACTTCCAAGAGGAAAATGAGATCCCAGCTCTTGGCCTGCAGTAAAACAGGAGAGAAACCCACAGGCCAGATGTGCACCAGCACTTACAGAGCCTGACAGCRGTGAGGAGGCCCCTGCTGCCAGGAAGGATGCCTGTGGGGCCACAGATGAGGAATTTTGGCGTGAAGGACCCCAAGGCTGCACATCCTCACTTGGTACAAGCCGCCTTTAGCAGCCCTGCAGCAGCTGGAGCAGGGACAGACACACTGGCACAGCAACACAGGATGGAAATCCCTGAGGAACCTGAGGAGATGAGCTCTCCCAGCTGAGAACAACCTGCAGCAGCCTGGCCCGGACTGAGGGCAGTGACAAATGGCTGYGTGTTTGAAGCTGAGTTTTAAGTCTTTGTGCCGTTATCTGTGACAAGGGGCGGGGGCTCACATCTTTATCTGCGAATAAAGACTCGCAGATCRCGGCACTGTTTGACAATATGACAGCCTTGGGAAAGCTGGGATACAGAAGGAAACAAACAGCCCTTCCAGCAGAGCAGTGGTGGCAGACTGATGCTCCTTTCTCAGTCCCAGTCTGGATTAGCAGGTTCTTTGAAGTGTTTTAATTACCTGCCTTTCATGTGTTTGTTACCAACCACTCCAGAAGAGAAATGAGCTCAGACATCTGCGGGCCATCCCTGCAGGACAGGGCACCATGAGCAGTCAGTAAGAAACTGGTGACACAGGCAGAGAGCTCTGGTCACCTTCTGAAGGACACCAGCATTTGCCCTTCAAACATTGCCCACAGCAGAGCCATCAGTGCAGTTACTCCATGTCCTGAGTTTAGGCAAGGGCCTAAGTAGTACTTAAGCCAGCCTAAATTTCACTAAACTAGGGAGTCTGCCATGGGCATTAGATTGGACAATATGGAGTGAATTTTTTCTAGTGAAAACTGAGCCCCTCTAAATAGCGTTCTATTCAGAGCTATTTGGTTACTCAGAGAGCTACACATTGGTCTCAGATCTACAGAAAATTTTAGTGATATTTTGTTATTTTCTGWCCCTTTTTTGGACAGTGAAAGTGCCAGCTTGCTCCAACTCATAACTTATTTTTGCTAAAGACCTGTGACTGAGAACTGGTATTTCTTCAGTGCTTCTCCACCCCCATATGCTTGTTCTGTAATTTTGGACAAGGAAAACAAAACTTCATACTGCTAAAATGGAGACAAGATTCCCTTGTCTTATGCCCAGGTGTTTAAGTGATAATGTGATAGAAAGAAGCACACAGAAATAGGTCAAAGAAACAGTGTTATATTTGCCTGAGGAGCAAGCATCCACTGTTACTTGTTTGCTAAAAAAAAGAAAAAAAAATCAAGCCAAAAGAAATGCAGGGTGTAAGCGGCTGAGATAGCTTTGGATCTAGAGGGGCCTTTGATGGAGAAGGAAAGCAGACTTTGGATGTAGCTTGTGCASCCTTTACCCTGGCAAGAGCTATAGGAATGTGACATATATTTAGCCAGCGTGCCTTGAACTTCAGAGGACACTGCTGTGCAACTCATCACTCCCATTCCCTCATGTTTTCACTGAGGAAGGCTCCCAGAAATTGCCAGCCATCTGATGTATTCCTGTGGGAGTGAAGATAGCCCTCCTGGCATGGAGACACCTTTTGTTTTCTCAGGGCATTGCTGGACTGAGTGCTCAAGTGGCTGTCACACTGCTGTCCCCGAGCTGAGTGACATTCCTGTCCCCTTGGCAGCAGCAGGAGCTGTGTTTCTGTGTGGTGGGAGCAGCTGGAGCAGAGCCCTGCGTGCCTTGGCAGTGCCCCTGGGGACCCTGGCCAGGATCACCCAACACCACCCATCCTGCAGGGGAYAAAGGACCTGCAGCTCCTCCCAGTGCCGCCAGCACAAGGGGAATTGCAGCCACCTTCAGCTAAGGGGAAGAAGTCACTGCCCAGAGGGATGAGCTGTGGTGTCTCCTGTCTGACAGAACACACTTCCACCTGTCCCATGTGCAACCACAGTGGTTTCAACACCAGCAGGATTGATTGGACAAAGGCACTTGGAGTTATCACACAGCAGACCCCTCAGTGCAACTGAGACTCTGACAGAAGCAGTTAAAGATGCTTTTCTACACCCCACTGCTGATGGGCAGGGGTTTAACAGTGGCATTGGGCTGCCAGCACACCCAGGAAGAGAGAACCAGTCTGACAACACTGTTCCTCCTTCAAGCATTGAACTGAAAAGTTTCTTTTCCCCCTRACCAGAGCTAATTTGGTTTGGTTTAACAGAGTAGGATGACTACCAGGAGTTAAAAACCATAGCACTGCTTTTTTCTGCAGCTTGCAAAAGCCAAATCTCATAATTTCAAAACAGACACATCTGCATCAAGCCCACCAAGACAAGAACTGAATTTTGAGTTCCCCCTCTTCAGAGCCCTCTTGTCCCAGCCCTGCCAGGAGCAGTGGTGTTGCTCTGGTGGTGGCARTGTCAGGTAATGAGCTGGCTGCTGTGCAAGGATCACAGGGCTGACAGCAACTCAGTGGGTCTGAGACATGCAGGAAGCTGGAAAAAAGGCATTAAGCCCATGAAACCTCAGTTAGGTCACCATGGGGCTTTGCCAAACAGTAATTAAGTGGCTGCCATAGACCAGAAGATCAGCTGCAGTAGGTTACTACCCACCAGAGCTGACTTCCTCACTGTCACACACACTCAGCTTGTCACAGGAGAACCAGTAAGAGCCCTAGGATTATGTTTTACACATAAAAAACCCCCCACATTATTGATTTAATTTGATAGAAGATGGCTATAAAGCAACAGGAAACAACATGAGATACATCCAAAACTGTCATCAGGAACCACGGGAAGGATTAGAACAAGAATAATGGCTTAAAAGTGCTCAGCTGTTATCACAACAAAACWACTAAAGCAGCCAGGACTGCCCTCACCACCACAGTAACCCCAGGCACAGRGAAATAGCTACAGGCACAGCTCAGCAGGTGAGCTAAGCTTCCCTGGGCCTGTCCTGCCAAAGCTGAGCCCAGGAACCCTGGGAGTGCCCCTTGTCCTGGGCTTRCCTGGCCTCTGAACCTCAAATGCTGCACCCCAGGAGAGCAGCAAGTGCTCCCATGGGGTAAATGCTGCATCACTGGAGGTTGCTGCTTACCTGAGCCCACCTGGGACCTGCAGTGCCTTCATCTCCCTGTTCCAGCAACGCCCAAGCACCCAAAACACCTCCCTGATACATCCCAGTCCCTCCAGGCAGGGCTGGGGGATATCCTGCCCACCTGCCCACCTCTCATCTGGGCCACACAACACTGATGGAGCTTCCTTTGCTCCCTGTAGGGAAGCACAGAATTAATATTTTATGCATAATTAGTAATKTTTCATTCATTGCCACTTCTATGAAGTGAGTCCAACCCACAGTGAATTTGTCTGGAGTGATAAAAAAGTAATTTCAAGTTCCTACACTTCCATCGATTTAACATTTTYCCAAATAATCTTCCCAGTTATTACATTGTTTCCCTACCTGTCATGCTCTTCTTTTAGACATAATTTTGTTATCTGTTACTTTAATCCCAAAATGGTGAGGGAGTCTACATGGGGAAAAAAAAAACAAAATGGGAAATAGGCCCAGCAAATGGAGTTAAGGAGAGATAGAAAGGAGCCAGGATCTGTCAGCTCCCCGGGGCCCTGCAGGATGCCTGGGAATGACAGACAGCATTTTCCTCAGACCAGGCCAAACACATTTCTTGATAAACTAATTAAGCTAATGTGTTGAAACCATGTGAGTGTGACTCGGTGCTCKCTCCTCCGTGCACTGGGGCTGCTCCCAGGGCAGGAGGCAGCTCTGGGGAGCAGAGAATTCCTCCAGGGAGGGACATGGGCCCAAGCAAAGGGCAGTGTGGGAGTGGGTCATGGCCACTACATGCACAGTGCCTGCTCCAGGGGAGCTCYGTGGGTGCCCAATTCTGGGACCATGGTGTGGAACAAGGGTCACTTKATGGGGTTTGCCTGGTATAAATTGGGGTGCTGGGGGGGAGTGTGGCCTGTCMCTGTCCCCATTGGCTGGGATAGCCCATTAGAGCTCAGCCCCAACAACAGACAGGAGGTTTTGTGGGTCACACTGGCAGGGGTGTTAGGGGGATGTGTTTCAGGGACCTTTGGGCAATAGCTCTGGGTAAAACCTGCAGGGTTTATTGAGTTACTGGGCTGCTGAAGGTACTGACAGGAGTGAAAAGGAAGGTGGTGGTGGTACCCTGGAGAGAAAGGCAGCCCAGTGCAGCCATCAGGTGAGCTGGGAGGCAACTGCTTTGGGATACCCTGAGCTCATCCTGTGCCCATCCCTTCAATGCTGTGCCTGCAGCCTTCCCCCTCTGCTCACACATGGCCCTGACCATGGAACACCTGTACCTTTAGACCTTCTCCTCTTTGATGATACAAGAGGCATCACTGAGTTCAATTTGATGTCCCCAGCATTCCCTGCCTTTGTATTTTTCCTGCAGCCARAAATAACAAGCAGGAGAGTGGTGCCAGGGCAGCTGCTCCCTGCCTGGGCTGGGGACTCCCTTCCTCCATCCCCTTGGAGCCAGACCATCAGCAGCAGCAAAATGAAATATTCCCATCCACATGCTTGCTCTCAGGATGAAGGATTACATCCTATCCTTCCTTCTCCTCCCTCTTGGTCCTCCACTGCCTTGCAAACATGACGCTGGGCCACGTGTATCCGGAGCAGTGTTCCCTCAGACATGGCAACCTGGACTTGACCCCTGAGGTCCTGGCTCCACTGAGTCTTCCTGGCCATTTTGGGAGCAGGAACCTCTGTCAGCACTGGTGATGGATGGGTTCAGTGGGAGAGAGGCCTTCAGACAAAAAGTCTCTCAAACACAGYGACAGGGAAAAGTAAAATAGACCCWGARCAGCAGCAGCTYGTGGCAAGCAGAGTTTGTGGTTCAGAGCTGCAAAGGGCTGTCCCTCCTCAGGGACATTTGGTTGTCACCATCCTTTTCTGCAGCCTGTGGTGTGCTTGGAGAGCTTTTTTCTCTTGCCCAGGTTGGCTTTCAGGCTTTCCCAYTCTTCATCTTAACCACCAAGAGCTRGAAATAAAGCAAATAGCAGCAAATGTTTCTCTGGTATGTCAAGGAGCACAGATGTGGAGGGACTGCCCACCACAGATAKAACACCTGCCTGAGGCCACACCTCTGGTTATTCACAGATGAGCTCCCAGGAATGAACATGGTCCATGGGTATCTCTAGCTAATTGTGATCAGCCTGGCTTGACCAGCAGACAACTTTCTTATGTCAGGACAACTTCTGGATGGGATCCATCTCCTCAGAGCTGTGCTGTCTGCAAGGTGTCACTGAACTCAAGGTGATCTGGCATCCCTGCCCAGCACCCACCCCTCACAGCCCCAGCTTGGGGTGGTGGCTTGCACTGCAGGAATCCCTGGAGAGAGGCAGCCTGGTCTTGGAGACATCAATCTCTTGACTCCTCTGCAGTGTTGGGAAAGCCRGTGCAGCCAGAAGAGGAAATGAGGGCAGAGGAGAGAGGATCTGACCTTGTGTTTCTGCCTCCTTTTCCAGATTAGGCCATTTCCTTATAAGAGACACACACCCTGCAGTCCAAATATTAGCTGAGTTTCCATTTCAGGCAATGCCATCAGCAGCAAACCCAGCCCCAGCATGTGCTGTACCTCCTCTCCATTGCATGACATTTTAACATTGAAACCCCATTAACTGCTCAGCCAAACCTCTCATCTGTGTGCCCAGTGCAGAAGGTCCTTCACAGCACCAGTAGCCTGAGCACTGGACTGGGGGAACCTCAAATTGGAGGGACAAGTCACAGCAACCCTTTGCTGCTGCCCTGACTCCACACAGAGGTGAGCAGAGCAGCTCTGCTTCTGGGGACAGCTGGATTTGTGCCACTCCTTATTCCACCACCAAAGCAGCAGCGAGCAGCCACGGGGTGCAAACCATTCCCTCCAGCCAGGGGTTCAAGGCTGGGGACTAATCCTTTGGGAATATTGGCTGTGACCAAGGAGTAGGGGTTGGTGCTGGATGGTGACTGTGCATGCTCCAAACCCTTGCCCTTATTGCCCGTGCCCCTCGTTCACCTGGTGCTTTATGATGGGCTYTGCTAACATCCATGAAATTTAATTTCCGGTTATTAACCCACAAAAAGGTATTGCTGTTTYCAGAATTACACTGCTTCCAATTAGCTATGCCCTTTGGTTTATGGTATGTTGTTTTTCTGGAAAACCTTTGAACCAGGCTGTGCACCAGCTGAAGGGCATTCTGGGGCTGTTAATAAAGATTAACTCTTTGCAGCAAATACCTGTTCTGATTCATGAGGGTTGTACCCCCACAAGGGAAGGGGATCTCAGGAAATTCTAGATGGCTCTTTGCTTTCCCTTCAATTTTCCCCATTTTTATTTTCATGCTTCCCAGTTCCCATTTTCCTGCCTTTCCAAGGGCAGTGTCCTTCTTTCCATTATCACTGTAGGATGGTCATGACAAAGTAAGAATTTTCTGCAGGGGCTGGACATTCAGCCACTGCACTCCTGCTAGAGAAAGCCTTTAGACTGGCTTTGTCCCATCCCTCTGTAAAACCTGGATAGAGAAGAAAAAACTTGTGACAGCAAGAGGAGAGAAAGTGCTTACTGTCACTTAGGAGCAGTGATACACAAATTTATCTGATGTCTTGCTCATTGTTGACTCTCACTGCTCACCTTGTCCCACACAACCRTGAAATTTTATGCCTCAGAGTCAGCTTTAGTGTTTCTGCTTTCTTTGGTGTTTCCTACCATTCACTCACCTCCTTACCTTCAAACTACCAAATACAAAGACCAAAGTGTCCTCAATGTTTGTATTTTCACTCTGACTGGCTTTTAGCTTGTGCTTGTTATTACATTACATTTCTGTTGTGCTGCAAAGGCTGTAGTCTCCCATGTTTCATTTATTTAGTTCTTTCATTGGACCTTCCCCAGGAAAAATATTTAAAACCAAGGGAAAAAGAAGAAAATTTACCTTGGGAAATTTAGCTTTCATTGCTGACTTTCAGCCAAACAGTTCCCTAGACTTCTTGCAGCTCCCCCAGGAGACAGATGGTTTGCAGTGTGGGTACTTGTGCTGTATCTCTGCAAGGCAAGTCCCATCTCTGAAAACCCCCAGCTGAGTTCTTGGAGTGCTAACGTGTGCAGAACTCCATTATCTCTAATTTCAAGCAAAAAAGTGTTAATTAGAGTAATTTGTGAAGAGGTTTGGTGTTTAGAAAGACCACATCCACATCCATTTCATTGCAGTTCAGGAGCATCTCACCCCTCAGATGCAAACYCAAGRCAAKATCTCTGTGCTGGACAGCCATGGAYCAGGATAATCCTTGGCCATGCTCATTCCTTATGGAAATGGCTGCTTCATTCTCTGTCTGTTTGAACAGTCTTGTTTAATCAGCTGCCCTGGACCAGTACTTCCCCTAAAATCTGGTCTATAAAGCAACGAGCCCCAGATTCCCAGGAAATCTGTGGCAGTTCCCTGTTTTTCAGCGTGGCTGTAGATCTGCAAGGACGTGCAGCGAGCTGAATGACTCCAACCTTGGTGGGTCTGAGGACATTTGTTGTGAAAAGCAGCTGGGGAACCATCAAAGTAATTGCTCTGGGCTGATGTACGTGTTTCTAATGAGTCTCACAGCAGAGGGACTTACTCAGTGTCTGTGTTATTTACACAGGACAGCACTATCAGTAAAGGGCCTTATTATCTCCTCTGTATTTGTTTCTGTATCTTTCAGTTTAGCAACTCTCAAATTCAGTGTGGCTTGTGTTTTTTTATTATTTTTATAGCTTGTTTCCTCTTCAGTGATATTATCATGGAGCCAATAAAACTGCTTTCCTTCTACATCTGGTCAAGGGAAGATTTTGCTGGGTACACGAGCCATATTTCTGTAAATGCCTCCAAGTGAATATAAAAAGCTGTTGGAAGCAATTGAGTTTACTGTTGCCTTATGTACTGTCATTAATTAGGAAATAAAGTGAACTGCATTTTATATCACTTTGTAATCAAAATGTTACAGTCTTAATGTGAAGCCTTCCAAGTGCATAGCTTCAAAGCAGGCTCTGTTCTCGTACAAATGAGCAGTGGGGAAAAAGGATGCAGAGATTCTTTAAATTTTAAAATTCATGGCCCATTTTCTGAGTGCTGCCATGCAGTGAGGCAAGATGGAAGCAACTACACCAACRGGGTGGGCAGGCAGGATAACTGCACCTGGATAACCTTTGCTTTATTCCACCACTGCAGCATCCCAGTAACTCTGGTAACTGGGCATGGCTCCTGTACTGGGTACCACAAAACACCCATCTTCAGCAGCCACCCTTTACTTCAGATTAAAGTGATGGTTTCACCCATTAAGTCTGTTTTCATAGAATTCAGAGTTTTCTTGATCCCCTTCCCTGCCTTCCAGTGTAAAACACCAAGCAAGATAGAATACAAATAATAAAAGAAACAGAAACAAAACACTTGAAAAGAAAAGAAAGAAAAAAAAAAGCATTTCACCAGCAATCCTTTTTCCATAACCTTTAACATTAGGTGCCTTTGTCAAGTCCATTAGGACCATATCTGCACTTTCCGGAGTTTGAATGCTTTCATATATTTGGCTCCATATGAACAAACTGGTGGAGCAAACATATTAGTAGATCATTTGCCATGTACATGATTCAGATACCCAGACATGTACAAAACCCAGGCAGGGATTAACCAAGTCTGACAGCACTGAAGTGACTCCAGTTCTGTGTATGTACAAGCGATAATGAACCAAAGGCCCTGTTTGCCTTCAAATAACACACATAATGATTAATTAGACAGGGAGCATGAGTAATAATCACAATATTATATGCTCCACCATAATGGAACGCTGCTCTCTTCTTGCTTTGTTCCTCTAATCTCTGAGAAGCAAATATCCACTGGGTGTTACCAGCAGAGTGGGAGGCAGATTGTGGTTGCTCACAGGTTATGAGCAGCACTTCTTTCCCACTGTGATTTTATACCCCTGGGACATACGGAAAACCTCTTTTGGAAAAGACACGATTGCTAAAGGATTAAAGGGATCTGCAGGGGAAAGAAAAAAGCAGAGTTCTAGTTGCAGATTACAGACTTGAACATGTTCCCATTAAATTAAATGGCAAAGTTTTCTTTGATTCCGTGCTGGATCCTGAATGTTTCATCATCGAGATATTCTTTGCTAAAAGTCATAGTTTGTCATAGACATACATRAAAAAAAAAGAACAGTTGCTCAACCCCCTATTTCCTGTTTATTCATCTCTTTCTGCTGTGAGGAAAAGCTGCCCTTTTGAGTATTTACCAAGCAGCTCTTCTGGCAGGGGGTTCCCACCCTGGCAGGGCACAGGCACTGCTGGGTCTCAGCCCTGGAGCTCACCCCAGCTCAGCCTCAGCAGCCTTGGCTTGCTCCTGTCTCCTTGTCCCTCCAAGGAGCAGCATGGATGGCGAATTTCCAGCACTGGAGGTGATGTCAGGAGCCACCTCACCTCTTGGTGCCCTGCCCAGAGACCAGGCAGCAGCAACTGCASGAGCACAGCTCCAAACTGTCCCTGCAATCCCAGCCCTGCCCTCCCTACCTGGCTAAACAGCAAACAGGACAAGGGGATAAAACCCCCCACTAACTCCCAGTGCCTTTATGATGAGATCCATGCTTCTCCCCAGCTATCYCAGGAAGCTGCTGTACAGCAGCCCCAGGTGAAGTGCACACAGGTACAGAGCCAAAACGTGTTGTTAGGTTGGAAATTCAACCCACACTAAACCCAACCAAACAGACACTCTTTGTTTTCCYCATTTAAGCAACAAACCCCATTTTTCTATATTAGCTATATATAACTTTGCCATCCTCCAAGGTTAAAAATATTATAGGCAAATTCCTGCCTTTGCCTATTTTTAGTTGCTATTGTCCCCTCTGACATTTTTGGTGCACAGATTGACTTGGATGCTCACGGAGCTGGCAGAGGTTCTGCAGGGGTTGCTCAGTAGGAAGTGACCAGGGAACACAAGTTGTGATGCATTTCTGCATTTTAATTCATTAATWAGAGCTCAGCCCAAGGGAAACTGGTGCACTTCCTCAAGCACCACTTTATCTTCTCTCCCAGGGACCCTTGGTTTTGGAGGGAGAGAGGAGGTGATCACACTGCCTGTGTGGGAGCAGTCCCAGACAATGGAGTTTACAAATGAATGTTTGCTTTTTGCTACTGTATTTTTCTCCTTCAAATGACACCCACCTCTCTTTCCTCAAACATTACCTGGTTTGGGGGTGCAATGTGCAAGCAGGCTGTGATCAAGTGAAGCAGCATCAAACTTTTCAATCTCCAGGGTATTTCTGTTACATCATCACTTTCTGGGGAAAATTTTTATCTAGGATTGCAAGAAGTGCTTTCTCATTCAGTCAATGCAGTATGATGTTTCCAACATCAACTCTTGGTCCCTCTCTGTCTTTGAAGCACATTTTGAAACCACTGATGTACAGGGTAAATGGAGATGTGAGAGACCCTCACAAGCTGCACCAAGCTCCTGCTTGTTTCAGTAGAACCTGAGAAAATAAGATTGAAGGTGTCTATCAGACATCCAGAAACACTGCCTGGATAAGCTTGGGAAAACTGGCAACTTTTCATGATTTAACTGTCTTTGTACCATTGCAGCARCCTCTGAAACACAGAGCCAGGCAGCTCTGCCAGCATGAGTCATGAAAATCAGACTTATCCTCACCATGTCTTGATCCACATTATCCCATTCCCAGCCACTTCCCTTTCCACAGCTCTSAAGCACCCTGCACCCCTCAACTGCTCTCCTTGCCAGACAAATGTCTCCCTGACATTTGCACACCCTGTCTCCCATGACTGACCTCTGCAAAGTTGGAGTCTGATGCAGAAGGGAAAATATTCCCTTCACTTGACATACCTATGTGTTAAAATGAAACAGGCTCGTGCAGGGAAAAACCCTGGCCCTTATCAGTGTGACATTGTGGAGTCTCACGATCATAATCCAATATTAGTGTGTGATAGAGGTGCTGCTGGTGCTGCAGCCCATGCTGGGGGAGAGGTGGGACCTTGTGAGTGACCTCTGASAGGCTCACCTGCCTTAAGCCCCCAGCAGCTCCCTCAGACAGGGGGATTTGTGATTTTGGGAGGGGAGAGGAAGGTCTAGGACACTTCCTTCCCACTCACTGCCCTTGTGTAAAGGGCGTTGCAAGAAGGACAAGCCAGGGGAATGATCAGGTCTCTCCAAGTCTCCTTCATGCCCCAAAAGCTTCCCAAATTTACATCAGGGAGGACTGTGGGAAATGTGGAGAACTCTGTGCTGGGGAGATGCAGAGGGGCTGAAGAGGAGGTTGGATGCAAACCAGTGCCTCTCYCCATCAATCCACTTGCCAAATCTGGCCCTTTCCCCCACTCTGCAGGCCACAATCTCGTTTGGGTTCCTGCCCTTTATCTTACAATTTCTCAATTACTCCAGGTTTCAAGGACCTCACCTTTTTGGTGCCTGAACAATCCCTTCAAGGGTAATCTCTGCACTCCGTGCCCACAGTGCAGGTCATGGCAGCCCTTGCTTGGCTCAAAGGTTATTGTGTGGAGCAGAGTTTGGCCCCTGGTCCTGCCTCTGGATAAGGGTGTTGGACATCAGGAGGCAGCTTTCCATGGTCACTCTCTGCTCTCAGCATGTCAAGGCTTTRCTGAGGAGAACTGAGCTTAAGGTCATCAAACTCCCACATCCACCTGGCATCCACGAAATTCACCTTGTTCCCTCATCCTGCCATCAAATCCCAGCCAAGAGGACCCAAAGGGACTCTGAATCTTTCCTCTTTTTGTACATACAGGTATGTATATGTCAAAGCATTGTACTTGGATGTGAACCTGGAAAAGCCCTGTGCCAAATGATGGCTTACGAGCATTAAATCTCTGCTGGGAGGGCTGCACTTCGGTCCTTCCCCGGCATCCCCCAAACAACCCCCCAAAACCCTGCCTGTAGCCAAAGTGGCCACATGTGCCTGCTAATATTTATCTTTCTCTAATCACTCTGGCTCAAGGAAGGACATTTAACATGTCAATCATAATCCCATTACAGTAGCGATTCATTAGTGCAGCGGAATGAGATCCTGGGAGAAATTCTCCTGGAGGAAAGGGGTGGAGAAACAGGCTGGGGAGTCTGCAAGCTTRATTCCCTGGGGAATCACTTTATTTTCTTTAATTCAGTGCAAATTCAATCATGTTTGGCAGCTATTTTAAGGAAAAAACAATTACCTCGGGTGCTAAGGCACCACAGAGACAAGGATAACTTGGGACTGCTCTGAGTTATAACCCTCAATACAAACCAGATTAAAGCTGTTCCAAACCAGGGGCAGGAGAAAMAGGACAACAAATGGCACTGCTCACACAGGCAGCCACACACCACCTCCCTCAGTGGTGAGATCTAAACCTAATATTAATGTGACCATGGTTAGATGATGCTAGAAAACCTTCTTTTATTCTCTGCAGTCTGCACCAGATAATTCCATCAAAACAGCAGCCCAGGCAGCAGCCCCTGCTTATTTGCACCCCACACAGATCAATGGGATGCACAAGAGCTCCAGAAAGCCCAGCATTTGTCCCTGGCCCAGACTGCAGCAGCTGCTGAGAGCATCCATTTATAACACAGACAGTGGAGATCCCTCTCAGCACTACAGAAAGGCTCTTTACGTCATAAATTGCATTTAAAGACTCTTTCAAGGAGACAAGCAAATTTAAGAGGGCAGTTAGCTCCTGGCACTTGGATGCATAACTTTATTTGAGTATTCAATTTCCTCCTTCATTCATAAAGTAAACAATCTGAGTTATCTGAAAGTGACTGTATGCTCCTGCAGTGTTTTCTTAAAAGAGTCAATAGGAGCAAGGCGACATRAAATGCTTCAGAGAGCATGACACAGGAAAACACGAGCCTTTAAATTATACACATTCAGGAAACGGTTGAATTCAGCRTTTCAGATGGAAAGGTTAAAATGTTTGTGCTGAATTGTATTAAATCTTTCACCAGTAAATCCTGTAGGAAGYAGAACATTTGAAGGAACCTACTTATTCCCAGTGTCTAGGAAAGACTCCCAGAGTTTCAAAGGAAAAGGCCCATTAATCTCATTGGACAAGTGCAATCTAATAAAAGCTGTTGTTAACTTAAGGCAACTTGGTTAAGTGTTTTCCAAATTTAGTTTATTCCTCCATACCCCCCAAAAATCCCTTTTTTGTCTGAAATGGAGAAGCTCTGTTGCTTTTCAGCCTGAAATGACCTTTTTTAGGAAGATTTTGCCAGCCTTTGGAGAATTACAACTGGGCTCCTCAACAGCAGCTCAACTCCACTCTAGGATGGGTTTGTAGACTCAGGTCCCTCAGCAGGACAAACCCACTGTCCCCTAGCAGTGGTTTCACTTCTCAAACACAATCCAAACTTTCTTATGTGGATTGGTTTTRCCCCAATTCCACACCAAAATCCAGAGCCAAGGAACCAGGGCCATTTCTGCCACTGACCTTTTTCAGGTCACTTTGCCTCATGACATCCCAGCTCCAGCCACTGAGGAAATGTGGAATGTGACAGATGATTTCTGACATGAAGGTGACATCAGAAAGTGCCCTCATAACTGCAGGGTTAAAAAATGGGCAGCCAAGCTTGAAAGTCTGATAGCGTTTAAACATCTTACCTCTGTTTGACMAAAAAATCTCTCAGGGGAAAGGAAGGAAATCAACTGACAGCCAGGCAGCATATTCACAGCCTYTTTCTAAATTAGAACAGAATTAATAATTTCAGTGGAGGGCTGAAAATGCACAGCTACACTTTTTCAAGAGGAGTTTAGCACTTCTGGAGTCCAGAGCATTGAAATTTGTGAGCTTCCCAATGGTCAATTCAGCCTTGGCTGGGAAGGGAAATTCTCAGCTTTCTTACAAAACAAACTAAAAGCAAAACAAACCACTTTTCCTGGTGAGACTTTCATTCAATTCTGCAGACTCAGGAAGCTCCTGAGATAAGCCTCCACTCCAAGGATACACTCCACACTGGAGCCTAGGCCTGAGCTGGCAATTAGCAGAACATGCTTAATGAATGACCACGTTTGGGCWGCCTCACTCAGGAGGGAAAAATAACCTCAACTTTTGCCTTGTGCTTTCTGCAGACCAGTTGTGCACTTCAATAAAAGGCATCAGGGATAATGAAAAGCATGTCAGCCCCCCAAGAAACCTTGCAAGGAAGTCCCCAGATTTCCTGCTTCTGAGTAAGATTGAGCAATCACAGCAATTTCTCCCTGACATTTTTTCTTTTTATTTACTCCTAGTTTTGGGTTTCAGTGAGACATTCAGAAGCACTTAAATACTGAGTTTAAAAAAGCTTATAAACCTCAGATCAGATTCTGGTTTTGTTTGGATTTGTTTYCTGATTGAGAGGTAAGTAGATTTCTATTTTATCCAAACCAATTTGCCATGAATTAGGGGTTGATCTTTAGCCAGTTGCTCTTTGAAAAATCCAAACTAAATTTAATTACAGGAGTGGAAGCCAGCTATTTCAGAAACTGTGGATGCTGTTGTGGTTTTATTTTTGGCTTTTRCCTCTTGCAAGTGGCAGAGGGTTTGGTTGCCATTTATCCAGGCTGCCTTTAAAAACAAAAACCAACCCAATCTCCAGTGACCTTGCACAGCTTTCTCCAGATGTGTCTGATTTTGTGGTTATGTTCCAAGCCTCATTGACACCACTGTGGCCAAAATGATTGGTGAGGCACCAACCAAGCCACAAAGGCAAAGCAAGCCAAGAAAAGTAAAGAGGTATCGACGTTTCAGAGCAACCAGAGGCTTCAAAATGTTCAGGAAAACTTTTTGTGTGAGCGCAGAGACCTTCTGAAACCTGGAGCTCCTGAGAAGAAGGTGCCAACACCTCAAGGCAGCTCGTGGTGTCTCCAGTCTGCCCTTGCTGCCCAAAATGGTGTAAAGCAGTGCTTTATAAAGTCCTGTTTGCACTTTGGTTTAGATGTGTCTGAAATTTCCAGGGCTAGGAGACAAGGGCAGGTCCAGCCCTCTCAAGCACCCCAGGGTGCTCCTGCTCCCCCAGCTGTGTGACTYTGAGGTGATGGGGCAGCTGTGGCCCTTCTCTCCCCAGGTTTGGTGCCATCAACACCACAAAGGTGTCCCTGTCCCTGAAACTGGAGTGCCCCACACAGCAGGGAAAGGGGGGACAGGGGGACACAGCTCTGCATCCTTGTCAGGAGGTGAGGGCAGGCAGCAATGTCAGAGSCAATGCCCTCAGAGCACAGCCCATCTGAAAGGCAGCACTGTTATTAAAGCTGCCTGCTCAGAAATGAGCCATCCATTATTAATATTTTAAATTGCTAAATCCTTTCTAGCTGTGTGTTAATATGAGCTGCCTGATTTAAAAGCAAAGCTCAAGCTGCTGTCAATCACTCCTGGGCAYGGAGCAAAGCCTGCTGCAGGAATACTGATGAGACCAACTTTCCTTCTGGGAGAGATGCTTCTGGAACAGCTTTGTTGGGTCCTCAGCCTCCTCCCAGAGAAGGTGAAGGGATCTTTCACGTGTTGGGACTGTCCTGTGACCCACAGACATTCACCCTGAATGCAGAGCACAGGACAAAGCTGGCACACCAGGCTGGTGCTCACAGACCCTTTTCTGTGGGTACAAGGTTGGATTTAGGAGCAAGCTCTGCAATGAACCAAGGGAGAAACACACTCAGGAATGATGTTCCTTTACTGTTTGATTTTTATCATGGGCTTTCTTCAGCTTCCCATGGAACTCCAAAATCCTTCTGGCACCTCAGCCCAGAGGAAGGTTTAGATGTTTTTTCCCCTTTTCTCGGGGGGAAAACCTGGTTTTGGGCATGAACTCAAGAAACCCAAGCTGAAGACAGGAAATTCTGGGTTGCTGTTGGCTGGGATGAACACGGAGATGGAGGAATGACAGCCTGTATTTATCACTTKTTCCTCCTGAAGGAAGGTGATGGCAACGTGTTCAGCTACACCTGGGTGCCAACTCAATCCCAAACCTTGGCTCGTAGTTGTATCTGCATTATTTAATAAGAAATATATACATATTATATCCACGATGACCTAATATGTTAAAAATGCTTTAGGACAGCAGAAAAGCCAGCTTAAAACGCTTCCAAAACCATTCAAATGGGGTGAGGCTCAAACACCACCATCATTCCTGACTCACCATTAGCTGTCACCTTCCCTGCAAGTTCCCTGCTCCTGTTTGGAGCTGTGGCATTCTTAATCAGGGAGGAAAGATGTCAAGGTCAGGCTCAGGAGTGGCAGTCACCCTGCAGTGCCYATGCAGTGATGGCCATGCCAGTGACAGAGCACCCACAGCGTGGGGAATGTGCTCCCAACAAAGCAAACAAAGGTGGATCTGAATCAACTCCTTCCCCAAAAGGCCACTCTCTGGTGCCCTTTGAGCAGCAGCAGCTTCCCTGTTGAGCATTGCTGCTGCAGATCCCTGCAGACACACRCGGAGTGTCTGTTACAGCCTCCAGGGGTAAATGATTAACACCCAATCCACCTTGGCACTCACCTTAGGCCTGCTCATGCAGCAGGGGTGGGGTCTCCAGCAGGGTTTCACAACCCCCTGGCTGAGGCCACAGCACTAAAAGTAGCACAAACACCCCGCAGTCAGGTGTCACAGTGGGCTCCTGGGGCTGAATTCCCAGCATTTCCATTCGTTGAATGCACTGGAGCTGTCCTTTATTGCAAGGAGTGAACAGGTGGGAGGAATGATGCCAACACCTGCAGTGACAGTGACACGAGGGCCCTGCTCCACGTCCTGTCTGTGCCCACTTCCCTTTTCCTCCCAAAAGTCTCTCAGGTGGTCCCACAGAAGGGTCAGTCCCATCCCTTTTCCTGGGGAGGGGAAATCTGAGCRCAGGTGAAACTGGAGCAAGGGCTGGAAGTTTCTATCAGTGTTTGCTTGGAGCCATTTGCTTGGTTTGGAGGGAAAAAATCACAAGAATCATCTTATTTTGCTGTTTTCTGTCCAGATYTCCCCCCATGTATGCTTATTTGCACTCATTCCCATATGAGGGCTTCCAAAGGTTTCCCAGGCATRAAACAACTAATTTTGCACCAAAACCAAGACAGAATCTTCTGCTTGAWTGATAAAATCTTCCTGCTTCCTCCTGTTTTCTTCTAGGTCATCAGGAAATGCAAATAGCATCCCCTTTATGAGGTTAATTGTTTCTGAGCAGTATTACCCTGCACCAGCTGAGAAATTGGCCCTGGRAGCAGCTCAGCCTCCAACATTTTCAAACAGCACAATGGTCAAGGTCTGGCCACATTTAACAGTGCTGTGGAAATGCTTGCTATAAAATCYTAGTTGAAATTCCAATATTAATGTATTTCATAATGATATTAAGGAGAGTCTGCAMCAACAGGGCAAAGGCTGGTAAACCTTAGCAGTCCCAGGGCATTRGAAAACTGTGGGTGAAGATGCTTTTTGCCAAGCTTGACCATAAAAACTGTCCAAAACTTCTCTCCATCCTTCTGCTGTGTCCCTGACATGTTTCCTGTGGTGGTGCTCTTGGCCAGAAATTTTACTGGGACAGGGGATGGGGGTTTTTAAGAGAAGACAGTTGGATGAGGGGAAACTCCCTTTTTAACAAGAGCCTTTCTGGAATGTGCTGCCCAGCAAGCTTTCCTTTGAGGAGGAACTTCTTTGAAATAAAATCACTTTGCAGAAGGTGTTATTGCTCCTCATTAAGTGTATTCTATGTAAATTTGATACTGAACAGAAGAAATTCTTGGAGACACCACCTCCTACCAACCCCTGGTCACAAAGCTTTCTCCAGGAAGGACCACCTGAAGTGATGAAAGGACAGGTGTTATTTGTTTTCTTCTTCTATGCATACAATGGTGAGATTGAATATTCAGCTCTGCTTTAGCTGCTGCATGAGTAAATAGCCCTGGATATTTAATTACTGCTGCACATTGACCTGGAAAACAACGTGAGCTGTTTTCCTGGCTGGCACATGACACCAGCTTGGCAAAAAAACCCCAAAGCATCGGAGAGGAGCAGTGAAGCAGTGGACAGAGACTGGGAAAGGAACACTGAATTATCAGTGTTCACCCTCTGTGTATCACCAATCACTYCCAGAGAGATTAAAAACCAGCACCAAAGCCTTACACCACTTCCTTCCCTGGAGCACTGCTGTACCTGGCTTCAGCCTTCTTTCCAGGAGGAATCTCTTGGATCCACATGATGCTTCCCAGGACCAAGGAAAGGAAGTTTGATGCTCCCATCCCTTATAACCATGGTGATGTGTTCCCCAGCTGGCACAAACCTGCCAAAATTTGGTGCACAGCTTCTCCAGGGGGCTGTGTGTCCCCAGGGCTGGTGCAAGGAGCACTCAAACCCCTCTGCCAGCTGGGTGGTATTTGCAGCTCAGGCAGAGCCCAGGCAGCAGCTGAGCTGCCACACAAGTTGTGCTGAACGTTTCTGTGTGCAGCACAGGAAAAATGATGGTTCTGTGCTCCAGCATAAGTGACACCCCATTAGAGAGTCTGGGGCTCTGGGGGTCCGGCAGACACGAAACCACAACTTTCCATTTTCCAGGCAGAAACCTAAAGGAAACAAACTTTTTCTTTTTTTTTTTTTTTTTTTTTCTCTAAAGCAACTGCTTGGGTGAGCAATGATTTTATTGTGCTATTAATATGACCATAAACAAGAACAACATGTGTTTATAGGCTCAAGTGCTTCATTACTCGCTCGCTGACTTGGTAGAAATCACCGTGGCATCAGTTTAAAGTGCAAAATGGAGCAAATCATTGTAGCCATGTTGTAAAATCATCTGGGCAGRCAACCTTTGAACAAAGGCAATTGATAGTTCCGAGGCAGCTGTACAACAGCAGTAAACAGAATAGCTGCCCACAAGCCACCAGACCTGCAGGAGAGCAAACACACCCCGAGCCTTGGAAGGGGAGGGAGCACCAAGGGGCCTGAGAAAGGTTTGGGAAGGAGAAGTAAAGGTTGTTTTTTTGAAGGTTACAGAGCTGCTGTTGGCACAGAAGGTGGGCAGGGTCTGGAGCTAGGAGCTCTGGGACAGTGCCTGCTGTGGGGGGAGTCCATACCCTGGTCAGCTGCAGGGTCTGGTTCTCCCACAAATCAGTTTTGTGCCTGATCTCCTCCAACCCTGCCACCCCAAACATCCAAATTCCTGTGGCAAACTGTGTGGGCTGAGCTGGGCTGTGCCACCAGGAGGCTGTAGGAGCAGCATTGAGGATGCAGCATGAGCTGGGAAGATCTAAACTTTCCCATGGTTTTTGTTCACACCTATTGATGCAAATCCTCCTCTTTGCCATGGATTAGGGGGTGCAAAGGGACTTAAGGAAGGACTTCAAAGTGGCAGCTGGGGAGGGAATGGCTAAATATTGCATGAATCCCCCTGGATGTGGGTCTGCAATCCTGGGACCTGCACAGGGGTGCTGGCTTCTCTGTGGGTGCAGAGAYCTGGAGGGAAGGAATTTCCTCTGTCCCACAGGGCTGGGCAGACACTTTGCCTCTGCCATGAGGAGACCAAGGGACACAAGYCTGCAGGAATGGCTCCCGCCTTGGGAATGGGAGTGAGAGATTAGAAGACGCCCCCAAGACGTGAAAAAAAACCAACATTGTGGATGATGTCACCTAGTGAGGGCAGGGAGTGAGCAGGAAGGAAAAATTACACATGTCCCAGTTGTTTCACTTCTTGTCCCTCTGCCTCGTTTCGTCTGTCACCAGCCCCCGGAGCATCCTGACGCTCGGCCSACGGTTACCAACAGGCCATAAATAAAACCTCTGGAGCCACTGGTGTCAACATCTTGGCATTGTTTAGGTCTCCTTGTTTGCCTTTAAAATAACTCTCCTCCTCGGGGTCATGCAGATGAAAAAGCGAGGACCCCCTGCCACCATCCATAGAAATCATTTTGCCATGACTTGTGCTGCGCTGCCTTTTTTGCTCTGCCTGCAAAGTTTGGGGTTTGGGGAGGTGCCTGGGAGCACTGCTCACTACCCAGGGCTCTGCTGCCTCTTGCCAGCCTGTGCCTTGACACATCACCCCGGGCAGGTCGCCTGGGCTCGGGCCACATCCCCCATTTCCCTGGCTCCCAGGGGCACCCTTTGGGCTGGATTTGGGATGGTGTTTCCCTCCAGCCCAGCCTTATCTGCTGCCTGGCTGTGCCTGGCTCTGCTGCAGATGTTGGCCGGCCAGAGAGTGGAAAAACAAACGGTGGGGATGTGGATCCATGGCCAGAGCCTGGCCCTGCAAACACGGTGTGCCAGTGCCAGGCCTGGCCCTTTCCATGACAGCCTGTGCCCTGGCACTGSAGCTTGGCATCATGCAGGCTGCTAATGAAGGCACAAGAAAGACTCCTCCAAAGACAGTTTTAATCCATGGGCTTTGATAAAAGGGTGGCTTGCACCCCCACCATGCCTGCACAGAGCAGCCCCTGCATGGCACCAGTGCTCCCCAGTGCCTGGAGCATCTCCTTTCCTCCAGCAAGGCTTGCATGGTGGAAAGCATCATCCTCCATCTCAGATGAATTGTGACTTGATGTCAGATTCACTCTCCCTGATCCTCTTTAGCTTGTTGTTTATAATAAAAATCAAGTGATCCATCTCTTCTGACAAGAGGAAGAGTTGCTCCAGGAAGCCCTGGACAGGTCAACTTCTATATTAAGGAACTATTACTTGACAGTTTCCTGGCCATAAATAGCCATACAGCAAGGCTGGGGAKTTTAGTTAGAAATAGCAAATAAAGTAGGCCATAAGTAACTTCATGACCTTGCTCCCCCCTCATTTCCCACCCATCTCTCCTCTTCAGTAGGGTCCATTCCTCATCCCCAGGTTCCTTGGGACTTGCAGGACCCCCATTTCCCCACTTCTGAGATGCTGCAGAAACATTTTGCTGCCAGCTTTTGAAAGTGTGGTGTGGGTTTTGCATCACTGAAGTTTTTTTTGGTACAGCTCAGCTCCAAGAAATTGTTTTCTACCTGGTGTTCATGAAAATAATTAAAAAACAATCTGCTCTGCTGAAAGCTGGAAATCTTCCACTCAAAACATCCCCAAAACTGGATTCAAACAATTACATCTCCAACACACACCTTATTTTTCAGTCCCTCAAGTCTTCCTTTTAAGTTTTGGAGGACTAAATTCTGATTTTCTAATGCTCAGACTTGGCAACATCAAAACCAAYCAGGAAATACAGAAGAAAATCCCAGCAGTTTAGTATTCTTTTATTATTGGGAGGTTTTGACCATTTTTGTCATGTCGTTTGCCTAAAATAATAATGAAAACCTCTTTGTTTGGAGCTGGAAAGGGAAGAGCAGCGTGTTTATTTAATGTATGACTCATCAGCTCAGTGTTGATATGCAAAACGCTTCAGAAGCTAACACTCTATAGAGATGATCGTTTTTAATATAAAACAGTAAATGTTTAAAACAACTTTTTTTTGTTTTTTTTCTCTTTTCTTCCTGTTGCGGCCAATAAAACATAAGGCAGGCCACGCAGCTTACATTTTAATAAAATTAAGTTATTTGGTGCCATGTTATTACAGTCTTTTATTGGAAAGTGGAATAAATTGCACACAGTGGAGTCATAGGAGGGAGAAATCACTGCGAATAAACATAGATTCTGGGATGCATTTATTTGCTGGTTTCATCTCAGAGGAGGAAGGCTTTCCCCAGGAAAACGGAGGCAGCCCCGGGGTTCCGGCCTTGGGGAGGCAGCCCTGGGTCTCTCTGGGGAAGGATCAGCTTTTTGGGGACCTGGTGCCAAAGTGGGGTCACCCCAGACTCATCCAGCTGGCATTTTCCACGGGCATCCTCCAAGAGAAACCTGTCCTGTGGCTGTGGCTGGACCCGCGCAGTCCCGGGGCGCTGGGGCAGCTCATCCTCCYGCCCTTCGCACAGCCCAAAACATTGGTCCCGAGGCTCTCTGCTGGAGGCTGGGGGTTCCTAGGCCAGTGCCAGGGCACACCAGGAGTCCTGCCTGAGGGGCACGCTCAGCCCAGGCTGTGGGGCCATGCTGCTGGAGGAGAAGCTGTAGTCCTCGGGTTCGAACTTGAACTCGCCGTGGCCGGCGGCCAGCGCCTCGTCCGACTGGCTCTGTGCCTGCCCCGGGGAGGGAAGCAGAGGGGTGTTATGGACCCTGTCATGAACCACTGGCCCTTTGTCATGGTGCAGGGGTAGGGCTGGGATGGATYTGCACAGGGTGGGCTGTCCCTGATGTTACAGTTCCCGTCAGAGCAGTCCGGAGCTGGGCAGGAAGGGCGCTGCACCCCCTGCGAGCACAATGGCCAGGCAGAGAGGAGGCATCCTAGGGCCCATCTGCATTTATTCATTGATTGAATATTTCCAGTTTGAAGATTGTTAGGTGTGTGGATATTTTTTCAGGGCACAGCACAAACCAGATTTCTTGGTTTCAAACAAAAAACCCTACCCTACATAGTGTAACCAGGCCCTTGGGTGCTCAGGCTGAGTTTCCCCTCCATACACAAATGTGCAGCTCAGGCTTAGACTTGTAAAGACAGTGTTGGGCCACAACATTTTGATGTGTGGGTTGATTTAGAGCCTTTTTCTTCCTATATCAAGGTGAAATAGCAACCAGCCCCTAAGAAAAGCTTGGGACAGGAGTGAAGCCTCTGACAGCCTCACAGCTCTGTGGTCACTGAGCACCTCAGGGCTATAAGGAGCAGATAACACACACCCAGGGAGCCTTTTCTTGGGAGCTACAGAGGATTCCACCCTGGCCTGATCTCATCAACTCAACTGAGTTGTTCTTTCATGTCAGGAGATGGGAATTAAACTCAGCTCTGCACTGAAGCCACAGCAGAGCTTGGACGTCCCAGCTCTCCAGGATGAGAGATTCCATGGGAAGCCAGCAGGCTGGAGACCTTTCTCACCCACAGCATCCTGGCTCCCTGCTTTCCTCAGCCTGAGGGGGCCCACCAGGCTGGTGGCCACAGTGCAATGAGTTAATTGCTTCACCTCATCAAGGGCCCCAGGACAGGGGCCATGGAGGTGTGTGGATCCCCATCCCAACAGGGGATGGCTCTGGGCCCTGTCCCTTACCTGGGACACGATGGTTTGTCCAGRGTACTGTGAGGTTGTGCTGGGCTCTGACTTTAAAGTGACCGTGCTGTCTGAGTTGGTGATGGAAGAAGGGGAGTTGGTGGCCGACGTTGTGGATCCTGGAAGACAATTGGTAGAGGGCAGTGAAGAAATGTCAGTGCAAATCTGCTCTTGAAGAAATTGATATTTTAACAGCAACCATGACATCTCACAGCATGGCTCTGCTGCTTTCTTTCTACCACATCTGTGTCAGAAAACAGTTTGTATTAGGCTGTCAAGATGCTGATGGAGGAAGAGCAACCCTTTCACAATCTGGCGGTGTTTTTTTCCCATTACTCAATTTAGCCCAAATCTGCTCAAACATSAGCACTGCTGCACTGGAGCCCACAGCCCAGAGGAACCTCACAAGAATATGACAGCACTGAGATTTCCCACTGAGCATCTTCCTATCACATGAGGTCTGTGCAGAAATACAGGCCCCAGATCTAAAGCGATCACCAAGGAAAAACTCCCATTATTTTCTAATTATCATMACTTCCTGCAGAAGAGGAGACATTGTGAAGTGAACTGTGCTCAAGACCCCAGGATGGATCATAACAGCACTGTACCTGTTGAGGCTTTGCCTTTGGTAATGTTTTTAGGCTTCCTTTTCCTCGTCTGGATGCTTTCCTTTTTCATGGCCAGAGGTCGTGGTACCTTGACATTCGWAAAGTTTGGAATCATTAATATTATMTTTTATYCAGCTCCTTCMCACAAGYGTTGCTCTCCTATTTCTGTGCTGTAGCTCATGCAAAGCACCTAAAGTCCTTGTCCTTCACTAAGAGCTATTTTTCTCTGCATCAGGCCTTGGCTGGAAGATATAGAAGGCTAACAGCTAAGGCTTTCCTACAAATTTTGTTTTTTCCTTTATTTCCTATTTTTCTTTTCCTGATTTATTAGTGACCTTTGGGACGGGCCCCTATTAAATTACACTGACAGACTGAGAGCCTGCAGGGCTCAGAGGGAATGGGCATGGGGTAAARAGGCTTCAGGCTTTATGGAGGGATGGAGTCTCCTCTTTGGCTGGTGGGCATGGCACCAACAGCTCCCATCCTCTGTGGGTAAATGTTATCAGCCTGCCTCCATGTGGGCTCCTCAGCCTCCTTCACACATTCTTAACTAGGACGCAGAGAAGAACTATAGAGAAGAAATATGCTCCTTATCTCAGTCTGGGCTTGGGGAGCTTCATCCTCCAGCTGCTGGAGCCAGGTAAGCTCTCATGGAATCCTAGGGTGGTTTGGGTTGGAAGGGATCTTAAAGATCATGTAGTTCCAACTCCTCTGCCATAGGCAGGGRCACCTTCCACTATCCCAGGCTGCTCCAAAGCCCATCCAGCCTGGCCTTGGACACTGCCAGGGATGGAGCATCCACATGTCTGGGCAAGCTGAGAGCATTCCAGCACGCCCTCAGCCTGGAGAACCCCAGGAGACCAAGCTTTTACAGCTCTTCTGGGTCCAATCTAGGGGCTGCTCCTTCCAGAGCTGATCTCCTAGACCTGCAGGGCGGTGATCCCAAATCCCAGGGCATCCCTCCTTGGTGTGGGTGTGCTCCTCACCCCGTGCAGCTTCATGTACAAGCCGCAGGCGTTGCAGACGGGCTCGCCCTCGGCGTTCCTCCTCCACAGGGTGGTGTTGGTGGTGTGGCAGTTTGTGCAACAGAGGCCAGCACGTCTCGATGAGGACTTCAAAAACAAGCAAACAAACCCGTGAGTGCACACACAGGAGTGATGAACTGGGAAGTTTCCTTCCACATCAAGTAYACCGTATTCCGGGAAAATGTGAAACGCGCGAGAGCCAAATTCAGATCAAAGAGATTGCATTCAAATGAGATCACTCTAATTTGCAAGTGTTTGTTTGGTTTGGGTTTTTTGATTTGTTTTTAGTTTGGAGTTTTTTGTTTTGGGTTGTTTTTATTTTTGGTTGGTTTTTTTTGTTTTGTTTCTTGTTTTTTGAGATTGATAAACCTAGAAAATACCCTTGCCTCTCATTTCACAAACTTCCAACAGATCTGCAGGACTCGGAGCACAGAGAACTTCCCTCCAGGCCATCCACTCAGATGGAAAAAGAGATGGGAAATGCCAGCTGGGCTTTAAGTGCATTGAAGAAAACTCATGCTTTATGTGAACTCTTCTGTTTTCCTGCACTCAGAACTAACACTAAAGTTAGAAACATCCCAGTTAATCTCTGGATTAAGACAACTGGAACTGAGCAGAACCAAACTGATCTGGTCCATGATGAGACCAGGGAGGTTATTCTTCAAGTCCCACAGATAATCTGTTGTCTTACAGGCTGCAGGCATCAATTCATGACATATTTTGTGAGAGCAGTGATTGCTGGCTTTTAAACATTAACAATTCCAAATGGAGAAGGAAAATATTCTGGCAGAAGCAGCRAACTAATTTCTGACAACTTCCCTGTAAGCTGCTGGAAAATTCACATCTCTCTTTATACAGACTTGTCAGCCCAACAGGCATTTCATTTGAGAGTCTTTTAACACCAGGTATTGAAACTATTTTAATAAAAGACCTCACTAAGTGAAAGATACCTGTGGCATAAGTAATATCTCAGACTCTCCACATTCAGGTACCTAAATATATTCTTCAGCCACGAGAAAAATCGCTTTGAATCCGCTCAAAGGCAGACAAAAGGTGATGGAGGCAATAAAGAACTCCCTGTTTGTTTATTTTTCCATTATTGCTGGATATCCTGACTGAGCAATATAACGAATGAGGTGGGAAGAGGAGGAATAAAAATGAAATGTTTTTACAAGGTTAGCAGTCAAATAAAGATCAGCTTTGAATTTCAAGAGGCACGAGTGACATGTCCTAGGTTTGATTCACTCGTTGCTCAGCAAAGAGGTCCCAGCAACTATTTGCAAATAATGGCATCACTTTGGGAATTATTCAGCTTGCAAGAAATAACCAGGMAAAAATAACAATACACAAAGTGTGAGCTGACAAGCCTGGCACAGAGGATGAGACAACAATCTCTGTCCCTGATATGGGACATGGTGTCACAGCAAGGTCCTGGGGCAGCTCCTCAGTGCCCTTTAGAGCCTTTCAGCTGCCAGGGCTGTGCTGCTCTTCCCTGCAACCAGGAGGGGCCTCGGCTCCCATGGGAGCAGAGGGAGGTGCTGAGCATCTGAAGGATGCAAGAATTCCAAGGTCCAGCTCCTGCTGTGGGCACCGAGGGGAATTTGGAGCAACTCAGCCCTGGGATAACTGTGCCTGCTGCAATCTGTCCTCACCCACAGATGGAGAAAGTGCAAAGCCCTTTGGAAAGTCTCAGCCTTTCTGGGCCACCACAGGTCCCTGTGAGGGAGGGACACACTCTCCCTGTTTCACAGGATGCTTTGTCTGCAGCTTGCAGATGAGGTGACAAGGAGATCKGTGGCTCTGGTGGCCCAAGGGCAATGCCAGCCCCGCCAGGGCTCTGCCCACCCTGCCACCACTGTGTCACAACCTGTTCATGGGCTTCCTGCTGGGACAGTGACAACAGCCTTTAGGCATCCTGTAAGTCACTCTGCAGCCAGGGAGAGAAGAAACCATCCTACATCACCAATATTACAATTTAAACCTCAGAAACCCCATGGGAACCTGCCCCTACACCACAACCTGCCAGCTTAGCAAGAAAGGGACAGTCAAGGCTACCACTGCTCACTGAAGGACGAGGGTACAATACRTTATTGCTGGTTTCCCAGCAATTCTCTTGAAAGAAAATGCATTTCTGCCTGCCTCCACCCCACTGCCTTTGTGCCATTCTGACCTTGTCTAGGAAGTTGTTGACTTCAACATTGTGCTCAGTGTTTATTTATACAAATGCACCATACACTCAAACAAAAACTCTTCACAGACCTGGCTTGACAGCCAAGTGCTGCTGATAAGCCCAYGGAATGGTGAGTTGGTGCCTATTGAATTAACTGCGTGTGAGAGCTGCCTGGAGAGCCCAAAAATTTCAAAGCCAGCAGGGAAGGTCCTTCTGAGGGAGACCAAGCTGTTTGGGACTTTGCTTCACCTCCTTTTTCAAAGGTGGAAATGAAATCACTTGGCTTTCATAGGAAAAAAATAAAATAAAAGCCACTGAACCCCCAGATTTAATCAATGCTTCTATGCCCTAATTTCCAACAGATTCGAGGGGACTCATGGTTTACAGGAAAAAAGTTRTAGCAAAGTGTGCTGAGATATCTGGGCTCAGCTCCTGGAAGTGGGGAACTCAGAGCCTCAGAGCCAAAGGCAGCAGCATCCTCTGAGATTTGCCTTTGTTACTACAGCTCTGGGCAAACCTGCACCTTGGAGGATGTGGGAGCAGTAAGAAAGGAGGGGCAGAAGCAAACCAAGGCACACACCATGAGATGGCTCTGGGATCCTATTTGAGTGTCCCAGGGCTGTGATACATCCCATCCCCACCTTCCCCAAAAGTGGCACCAAACCCACTGTGCATTGCCAATGGCAAAAAAGGACAGGCTGAAAAAATTCCTCCTGGGCTGAGGTGGAAAAAATACTCTCTGAGCCAGGCTGGAAGAATTCAGGTTAGTCCTTCAGCCCTGGGTGGTGTGGGGGCTGCTGAGCTCAGGRCAGCCACTGCATCTGCCCCCCATGCTCCACTGTGCAGAGCAGAACCCCTCCCAACAGGGGGAATTGCATCTGCTGTTCAACTTCACCAGCTGCTCCTGGTTTCAAAAGCGATTTGGATTTTCAGACTAGGTCTAAGATATTATCTTGTGAAACACACCACGAAACTGTGGCTAGAAAAGATGCTGGCTAAAATGTAGTTCTGCCTCCATCCTCCTCTAACWCAAACCCTTTCTGCTGAGAGCCTTTTGAATGCAGACACAGGCTGGAGCAGAGTGGCTGTCCCTGCTGTGGAGAGGATGTTGCCCTTAAAAAAAAAAAAAAAAAAAGGAACCAAAAAATGAAGTGGAAACTACAGTAGTGCTGCTCTCCCTCTGCCATGCATGAGCAGGCTGAGCTGCAGGACATCATTCCTGCAGTGTTATCTGCTGTGCTCTCTTCTGGGGGACTTTGCTTTGTGAAAACAGAAGTCAGAATAACTCCCAGTGCAGTGTCTACGCACAGAACAAAGGTCGTAACGTAAAGGATGAAAGCAACCATTTTTCTTTCCTGTGCCTGCATTTCACTGCACTGTGAAACCAAATTTCACTGTTCCTATGCCATGGAGTCACTGCATTCACTGCTCTGCTCCCAGAGTTGTCACCCTTTTGCCCATCATCAGTAGATCCCTCTTCTTCCAAAAGGGCAGAACTTTTTGCAGCAAGACATTACACATCCTTGGGAAAACCCAAGGTTTCAAAAAGTTTAATTGCAAAGTCAGAATGAAAAGTCAAAATTGCAGYCCATTTTCTAATCCATAAACCAAAATCCCTTTAAGTATTTCAAGCCTAGCAAAACACTTCCCCGGGACAAGAATCAGCTCTTTAATTCAAACTTTATCATTGTTGTACTTATTGCCAAAATCATAGAAAAGTTTGGAAGTACTTTGGCAATTCCCAGCTCTATTTGCTCAACCCTGGGAAATTATATTAATTCTGCAAACAAGCATTTTCCATCAGAAAACTTGGTTAAATGTTTGTTGAAAAATGCCTGATGGGTGCTGTAGATGAGGCTCAGGCAGGGTGCAGGCAATGCATGGCTGTCTCCCTTCTCATGTGCTGAAATAAAATATGGAATTGCAGCCACATGTCCCCAGTTCCCTCAGGGAAAAGCTGCTCAAAAATCCCCTAGAAATTAATCCAGTGACACATTTGGATGCCAGTCTGAAATGCAGAGCTGGTTTGCACCCCTCTCTATGCAGGAGTTGTTTGCTCTGAGGAAATCAGCAGCGTAACTCTGAGATCTGCAGCACAGCAGTGACCAGGGGTYCAGATTTAATGAAATCACATTKTAGGAGACAGAAGGATTTTGGAGMAACAGGCAAATCCTGTTGGATAATRCTGAATGTTTCACAWAAATGCCTTGATTTTAATGTGATGAAAAAACGGGGATTTTTCTACAACTACTGCTCATTTCATTTTGCAAATCCACAGCTACATTTTCGAGGGTCAGAATCAGAATGAAACATCTTGCTCARTCTCAACTTTTTCTTTTTTTCCTGACTGATTTTCATACACAGGAACTTGTCACTTTTGGGTTACTGCTAATAACTTGTTTTGCAATATACAAAAAAAAACTAACTGCAGGAATACACCCYTAGTGAAAGCCCAAGGAGGAGCTCCCAGCTGTTCCCCAGCACGGCTCCAACAAACATCCTGTTTGTAATGATGGTGTCTGATGACAAGCTCTAAAACCAAAACTGTTACCACCAAATTTAAACATCCCAAAGAGACTCCACAAAAGAAGAAAAAAAAATAGGATGTGCCTTTCCTCTCTTGCCATGGGATCCCAATTGGAGGAAGCCAAATATTGCACTGACAAGAGGGAATGAATGCTTTAACCAGCAGGGAAACTGGGAGCTGCCAAACCCCAAGTTTTCYCCTTAGGCAGGAGGGTGAAGGCAGYGGGGAGCAGGGCCCCATCCTGCYCCCATTGTGAGCAGCCACAAACTCACTGGGTCTGCTCRGGACCAGCCCTGCCTCCTGTTCAACTGCTCTGACTAGAAAGTGTCTGCATGGAGAACTAGGAAATAATAATAATAACAACCACAATAATGATGATGATGATCATAATAATAATAGAATACACAGCAAAACACCCACTGCAGGAACAGAGCCAGGGGAARCCCTCAGGGTCCCAACCATAGGCAAGAGTGATTGTCCCTGCTCGGCTCTGGGACYCCTCCAGTCCCTTCAGCCCCATCTTCACTGCCCACACTCGTGCCAGGGCAAAAAAACCCTCTGGCTTCATCTCATCGCCCCTGACTGGTTCTGTGCTGCAACAAAGGTGTCCTGGCATTTCATCTGTGGGAGCACAGGGCGTCCAACAGACCCTAGCACAAATACAGAGACCCCAACAGGYGCCGTGACAGCCCCCCAGCTCCTGCCTCACCCCCGGGTGGAGCAGGGGATGCCGGCGGGGTTTCCCCTCTCTTACCAGCCTCTTCTGCGGCTTGAGCGGCCGGTTGATGCCGTTCATTTTGTGGTAGAGCCCGCAGGCGTTGCACAGGTAGTGCCCGGTGCCGTCCTTCCTCCAGAGCGGTGTGGACATGGCCCCGCAGTTCACGCATTCCCGGCCGTCCCCGGGGAACTCCTCCAGGTACTCTGGAACAAACGCCCGCGGCGTCAGGCTCGGGAGCCATCCCCAGCTCTCGGGGATGTCCCCGGGGAGCCAGCGGTAAAGGGTCTCTAATCCTCTGTGTCCCAAATACTGGGGGAAATCCCTGTCCGGAGGAGGTTCACCTCCACCCTAAAAGTGTGACCCAAACCCCTTTATTTCCCCCACACCTTGCTCTTTTGATATTTTGTTTAAAGACCGCCTATTCCCCCATCCCTTCCCCGAAAGACGCCAAAGGGCTGAGCGTGGCTGGGCTCTCTGGCGCAGGGACGTCAGCGGGAGAGTGCGATGTTATGCCGGGGTGCAAAAATAAATGGCATAGGGGGGCAAAATGGGGCGATTTTCCTGATTTCCATGGCGGAACACACCCAGCCTCTGGCCGGGAGGGGAAAAGCCCGGCCGGGGAAGGCTCTGAGCTGCCCGCTGAGAGACGCCGGGCTGGCACCCGCGGGGATCCCGGGCTCCCCAGGAGAGCAGCACCGGCTGCCCGCGGCCCCAATTCCTGATACGGAAGCTCTTCCTCGCTTTTTCTGTCCCCGGGAAAAAAAAAAATTCCGGRGAAGGAGCCGCGGAGCATCGTCCGCGCTCCATCGCTGCCCCGAGCGCGGCTCTGCGGCAAACGGGCAGCGCGGAGAGAAACCGGGACACCTCTCAATCCAGAGTCTGTATTTTTCCTCCTAGAGCTTTCTCCCCTCTCTTTTTAAAAATAACTTATTCTTCTTGTTCTTTTCTTAYGGGGAAAAATAGCTTTTWAATTATTATTTTTTTAATCTTCGATCAGATTGATAATGATGCAACGGAAAGAAAAAGGAAAAGGAGCGAAATTTTAAAAGGGGGCGAAATGGAAAACAGAAATAAAATGTAAAGAGAAAAGGTAAAAAATACTGCAATAAATCAAATTTTAAAAAGGGAAAAAATAATTTAAAAAAAAGAAGTAATAGTTTAGACTACTTGAGAGAGTTTACACTATCCAAGAGCAAAAATAAACGGCAGAGAGGACTGCAGCCGCTACCCTGACTCTTAAAGCACCGAATTCAAAGTGCAGAAAAGATTTCTGAGGCATCACCTCCCTCAGCAGGACCATCTTTTCCCTCACAATGCAAAAGATTTTCACAAAGAGAAAACCCTGGAAAGAAACCACTACCCAGAACTCGGCGTGGGAGGAAAAGCCGAGCCGGGGAGGCAGCTCGGTGGGGAGGGGACTGCTTCCCTGCTTCCCTGCTCTAACTTTGTTCTTGGGGTGAAGATAAGATAATTCGGTTCACCGCAGTAAAGATGATAACGCGGCTGAGATCTTGAAGTGGCTTTTAAAGGACTCTGCAAACCACAGCCGGAGGAGGCTGGTGGAGTGCCCCCGGGGTTATAAACCAAGAGTCCTGTTAAATCAAGCCCAAAACTTTATTTGCTCAGAGCTTGGTTTAAAGGGACTCTCGGTGTGGGTGCAGAGGAATTGAAGTTTATTGTTCAACGCCTGAGCGCCTTTCGGTGTCTCCCCAAAGGCCGCGGAGCAATGCAGCTGCGGACCTGTTTGGGCGAAGGCAAAGGAGGAGACCGAGAGTCTGTTCAAATATAAACTAATTTACCACAATAAATTACTTAAAAGGGAGGGAGCTATAAATCTGCCCCGCTAATTTAAACACAAGGGTAAGTATTGAAGCACAGGCACAAAGTCGATATTGTGGGAAGGAGATAYCGAGGGGGCGGTGGGCTGGGGAGGGAAGGGGTTGAACGGCCTCTGCTTCTCTGTGCTCCGGGGGAATTGCTCTGCTTTGAAACGCGGTCTTTGCCCTTTTTGCCACACACGCACCCCCTCCTTTATCCCACCTCTGTCCRGGGCCAGCCGCACATGCCCCGTTCCCGGCCCATCTCCGCATCCCTGGATACAACCATCCTGTCCTCTCCCGTCGGGGCTGCCGGCGGGACAGCTCATCCCGGGCCCTCGCCACCGACACGCAGAGGGGATGGGGAACGGCATCGGGATGGGGACGGCTCCCACCCTGCGCCCCGAGACGTCGCTGAAGGGAGGCGCCGACCTTACCGAAAGTGGACCTGCGGCCGGGCAARGCGGCCTGCCTCGTCTGCAGGCTGTGCAGCACGCTGCTCTCAAAGTGTCCGGCCGTCCAGGAAGGCGGTATCTCGGGGGTCACGTAGGCGGGGTAGGGGCTGGAGTAGGACCCGTTAACGGAGCGCACCAAGGCGTTGCCGTACTGCTCCCGGCCCCCGCCGCCCAGCAGCAGGGGCCCCTGGTAGGCGCCGTCGCGGCCCGAGGGGCTGCTGCCCGGGGGGCTGTGCGAGTACGAGAAGCCCGACGGCGGGTGGGGGCTGCCGGCGTTRAAAGCCCCGGCCTCGCCGCCGCTCTGGCCCCAGCCCGGGGCGTTGCCGATGTGGCTCTGGTGCGGCTCGCAGCCTTGCAGGTAGGGCAGCGTCTGCAGGACGGAGGGCACCCGGGTGGTGGGCACGTAGACGGGCGAGCCGGCCGACGAGTGGAGGAAGTTGCTGGAGTCGTGGGAATAAGCCGACTGGCCATGGTTGGGGGTGAGGGCCAGACCCTGATACATGTTCCGTCCTCGGCGGCGGCGGCTGCTCAGGGCCCGGCCGGCTGCGGCCCGGCGGTGCCGAGGGGCTCACTCAGAGGAACCTGCAGGGAGAACGGAGAGCAGCGGGCTGAGACCTCGCACCCGCCGAGAACGACTCTTCCCTGCCTCAAGCAGGGGCTGAAATTCGTAATTTTTTTTTCCTTTGTTCTGTTTTCCTTTAAAGTTTCCTCTGAGCCACGGCGAGAATTAACCTTGCAACGGGCAGCGACCCCTTCGGCACCTTCCCCCTCCCCGCCGCCCGCCTGGGCACCTCCAACGGGCCGGAAAAACACTCCAACAATTAAATTTTTTTTTCCCAATAGTATTTCCCTTCCCG